>JAPZPC010000005.1:0-454560 GCA_037952705.1 Haplographium delicatum
GGTTAAGTGGTTGAATCTATGGAAGAGAGGCTACGCGCGGGGGGATGTAAATACCCCAGTGTGGGTCACGTGACACAATACAACAATTTTCCTTGATTTGAATAATATTCATGCTGATTTCCGCTGAAACCTGCTTGCTCAACAAGAACGAAATGAAATGGGGGGAAAAATTAACAAGGCTGCATTGTGACCGCCCGGCTAGATGGGGATAACCTAGACGAAGAAAAGAACATGTCTATGTCACGATCATCCATCGGGCTGGCAAGGCTGAGCATGCCGGACGCCAGGAATAGCAGCTCCCCAGTCGTCACGAACTCGGCAGCGCTCCAGTCATCATGGAATCTAGCTGAGTTCGAAATTGAGGGTGTATACGGAGGACCCCGCCAAAAGTCTTGGGAATACAGGGCTTGCCCATAAAAATGCCCTGTAAGGCCCCGTAATGCCTGGTAAGCCTTGTAAGCCATTTTCAGGCCGAAGTTGACTTTTAGGTATTGTACCCTATAATTTCAGGCTTTAAATCGCTAGAGCAGCCTATCGTTGCTCTAGACATAGCGCTTGGACTCTGTAGTTGTCCTGCTAGCCCACCGTTTTAGCGATAGCCTGTAATTACAGCGTACTCCGCTGTATTCCCATGACTTTGACCGGGTCCTCCGTACGAAGGTAGGTGAGACAGGGTAAAAGATTTCGTGCAAGGGTTTTCCGGCAAACTCGAATCATTGTTTCCAACGCCCGACCCTAGACATTTGCTTAGTCTCCTTCCGAGCTGCTAACCCCCTTTGCCAACTCCATTTATTCAAAATTCTACAATTAGGACTCAGGCACTTTTAATATGGCCGGCCCCGGACTGGCCTTTCGATATCGAGCAAGACCGGTGGCTTCCAATAGCAAATAGTTAGCCCTCTTCAAGTTTCTTCCACCTCCCCTCCTTTTCCCGTTTCGTAGAGCAGGGGCCAAACCATTATGTTTTACTGGAAGAATTTCGGCCTGCGTTTCTTCAATGGCACAAGTCGATATGTTCACTTGCCACTAGCTTGAAGCATGAAGCAAAGGAAGGCCATAACGTTGGTATAAGAACGCGTCCCTACCCATCTGCTTGCAACACCCTCTCTTCTTCCTTCACTCTCGCACATCTGCCTTTCTAGACCTTTCAAGTAATACCAACATTCGAAGAGAGAAATTACTACAGCCGCATTGTGTTTTATCTAACCATTCTGACTGTTCTGGTTGTCCTGTACAGCCAGAACTCCTTCTACATACCTACATACTGTACAGCGTATATGGCCTACAGCTCCGTACACTCTTCACTTAAACCATAGACTCTCTTGATCAATCATTTGTTGAAGTTCTCGCCATGTTCCAACACATGAAAGCGGGTCAATGGTGCTACGGAAAAGACGAAGATAAACAAAACGACAACGGGTCAAAAGGTGTGCAGCCCATCGACACTGTAAGTATCTCGCTTAATGCCGAGAATAAAATATTTTCTTAAGTTTGAGCCATTTTGTATCAATACTAATTCTTTTATCTGATAGGGTTATGGAAATTGATGCGTCGTGTGGAAAATCGTATGAGAGATAGACTTACCCTTTCAACCTGACGTGGGTACTTTGAAGTGAATAGCGTATATGCGAGGTGCTTCCGTACTCGAATTGGACTAAGAGATTATTATATATATGAAAACATTCACTTTTGAAATTCACCCTCCTTGAACCTTTTCATAGCTGGGCCAGGGTTTCATTCATACATCAATCAAGTCGCCGGCATGCTTCTAGCTCCTGGTCGACACTGAATCCCCGTTATGAGTTTTTACATAGTACGAAACCACATTAGAGGTGTTTGTGTCGACGCCAAGCCGTGTTATAATGTGGTGGGATTTTTGTGGTCGCCACTAAACCTCATTATAAACATCGTGGATGATTTTTGGTGAACTAAAAGAGAGACATGCATATTCGTTGCCGCGCTAAACCTGTTGAATATCCATTGACATATCCTGGTCAACTGAAAAAGAAACTGGAAATTCTTGAACGTCGTGGATTTTCGTGGTAACCGTGGAAATTCGTGGTAGCCGTGGAAATCCGTGGTAACCGTAAATTTTCATGGTCGCCGCTAAACCTCATTATGAGTAGCGTAATCGTCTTCGACCAGTGCGTGCCTCCACGTCGCTCAACCCTGCAGGAGAAGGTCTCAAGCCCGGTCAAATCGCTCAATCTTGCAGGAGAAGGTTCTCAAGCCCGGCCCAGTCAAAATAAAATGGGAAATTTGGCCACTTTATTCAGCCAAATGTGCAGTATAAGAATCTCAGCCTTCCTATGTCTTCAGAGCACAGACTCCCTTGAAACGGAAGCGACAATCAATATTGCTTTTCCTCATATTCTTATGTCTTTGTACCGTTAGTTAATTCATACATTGTCCAATGTCTTCCGTGGAGAAAAGCAGTACCGGATACCGAACCTGGACATCAATAAGAAGGTGATCACACAAGAAACCCAATACTAGCTCAGCCTAGAGGGGGGCAGGCACAACACTACACTACTGCGCAGATAGGGTAGGCTGCCGGGTTTCAATCCGGGCTGTTGGGCGGGGAAGGGGGTTTAGCCGTTCATCGGGCCAGGTGTCTCGGAGAGGGGTGCTAAATGGGAACTACTGGAGTGAGAGAAACAAACCCCACGGAACAAATCCCATGCAAGACATTAGGATTTGATAGTTTCGAAAGTACCGCAGCCAACGTCAGGCTCGAGCCTAGGTTAGCAAATCAGCATACAAGCACTAGTACCAACGGCAGTGTCATTCTATGCAGTATGTTGCCTTTTCCAAAAGGGCTTCAACTATCTCATTGTGGAATGAGTAAATACCACAGTCTCCTCTGAGATTTTTCATACTTTAGTGCTCGAGATGATAAGCTTGGCCGGTCATTTCCAATAGGGTAAGGTACCGCAGTAATCCCACGATAAAGGAATTAGATTGCCTACTGGAATAGGGTTGGAGGATGATGGTACTTTCCGCTAAATAACGTTCTCTCAGTTGTCAGAATCGTTTCTTTAGGTGGAATCGTGTCTATTCCACAAGGTACATTGTTGGGAGTGCCTTCACTACATCGCGGCGCGCTGCGGCTCAGATCCGCCTCGGAGCCTTGAAAAGTTAGCATATAGATTCAAAGTTAAAAGATGATAATCTAACTTGCTATGTTAAAAATTGTTAAATGCGCAGGTCTCAGCGAAAGTAAGCTTAGATGTCATTTCAAGTATGGTAATTGTGGTTATTGTATTGTTACTATGAAGTGGTTGCGAATCTAAAATACAGGTACTGGTTGTGGGAGCCTAGCCAATTAGGCGAGGGCAAGTCAGGTGATACTGACTTCAACAAAAATTGCGACCTTAACCTTATCATATAGTCTTCTCCCTTTGGGTATGATTAAGAATATAAAGTATATTCTGTTAGAGTTTTTTTTGGTAATACGCGGCAAGCCCAACAATTCCTATACCCATAATGACCTTGTACCCAAGACTATATATGTCTCCATTTATTCCTACTATAGTTTTACCTCTGTATATCTTCAAACTCACCCTCTTGGAAATATTCAACGCTATAACAATGCAGCTCAGCTTCGTCAGAATCAGATTTGCAGCCTTCTTGGCTATATGTTCAAGTCCCGTCTTCGTTAACGCCAGCAATGACGCCGGCAGTGATACAAGCAATGAGACCAACAGTGACGCTAAAAATTGCATATATGAGAATACTACTGTAGTAGCTCAGTTATGAAGAGTCTTGGTTTGAAATCCCTATTTCTTTATAGTATTGTTCAACGAATCCTATTTACATATTTTTTTGACTGACGTATATATATTTGCAATGATATAGGCATTTCTGCTGGAGTTATAAAAGATATGGCATATTATGGGAAGGACACGGCAACAGAACAGGCGATAGACTCGAATGGTGATTTATTCGTGTATGGTATCTCCCGATGAGCAAGAAGGAGGATGAAGCTACGGCTGCGATACAGGTGTGCCCTCAGCTCGTGCTAGCACCCACGCCATAACTTGGCGCATGGCGGCGGCTATAGGTGTGGTGATTCAAGCAAATACCCGTTTAAATGTAGTATTCTGATTACTCTAGACCAGTATATTTTTATAGACAGAAGCTTATTATAAACCAAGTACACACCCGAACTAACCTTATTATTACCCAGACTCTAGAAAGCTTAAGGACAAGCTTTTACTTAAAGAAAGGCTAATGTGATGTTGCAATTAGTATTTATACTAGTCTTTGTTCTAACGTTTGTGCTATTTGTAATAAGATTACCTGACAACCCCTGAACCCTACCCTATAGAGCCCGATTAGATTAGGAAATGTTAAGGAGATAATTTAAGATTAGATAAAGAGGGTCACCTGTGGTTAGGAGCTCTTCTTCTGTATCTATTTATTTTAAGAGCTAAGTTGTACAGACATGAGCAGGTTGTCTTCGCTGCCAGTCGTATCCCGCAAACTGATATGATTCCAACAACTATTGATGCAGGTCTCCGTATACATTCTTGAGAAGAGGGGAGGTTGTCTAGCTTTGTCTGGCTGGTGCTTCTGTGGATCTGGCCTTACTGGCGTTACTGAGATGGACGTGGAACGAGGGACGGTCACTGGTATTTGCCACGCAAAGCATTTTCACTCATACTAACGGGAATAAATGTCTTCTAGTATTCACTCTCAGTGTCCCATAAAATACAGACAGGCCCCATCTCCCCGAACCCGTCCTTGAACGCTAAAAGATCCCGGATTTCTGATGTTTTCGGGTTGCGATCGAAGATGGAGATCCAGCCGTTCTTTTGTTGCACAATTGCAAGTCTATCTCCAGTCCGGTTAAGAGAAAACTGTCGGGGAGTGCTGCCGCCAGCAGGCGCCTCATAAGCGAGACTCAGCTTGCCGGTGTCTTGATCAATTCGATATGACAAAATAGAGTCTGAGTCAATAGTCTGGTCACGGTTCGTGGGGGAGTTAATCTGGAACGCCTTGTCGTCTCTAACTGACACTATCACGAATTTGGTATCCGGCTGCAGAATATAGATTAGACCATGGCAAACCAAGGTGATAGTATCTGAGAATCTAGACTCACAGAGATAGCAAGGTGGGAGGCAAGGATTCGAGCACCAGCTGGTTGCTGAATAACCCTCTCGAGTCTTGACATGAGGTCGATGTCTTGGTCATGTTTGTGGAAGGAAAGACCCCGATTGTCCGCAAGATAGTCGACCCTATAAGCTAACAGAGAGCAGCTGTCCTGGTTCAAGATATATAGCATTGTTCTGTCCTTTAGTGTTGCGAATGCGACATGGCGTGGAAAGGAACCTTTGGGCAGATCTATGCCACTGCATTCTTCTGCTTTTTCCAGGATACCTCCATGCTTTGTGATGCTGAGCACCCTTATGCGGTCGGCCCCCAGGTCAGGAACAACTAGAAAATGACCGGTAGGATCAATGACAACTTGGTGCGGGCGTGGCTGAGTTTGCACCTTGCCTGGTCCGGGTGGGAAGGGCGGAAAAGTCATCTCTTGCCTCATCTTGATGTTAGCAGGATCTTGCGTGTTGTACAGGCCGACCCGGGCTCCATGGCTATCACAGTCAGATTCCGCATTCTTTGACGTGTCTAGGCCAAAGTCTTACTAAAAAGCGACAGCCAGAGTGTTTGCACTGCTATCGAGAGTGTGGTATGCAGCGCCAATGGGTGTCGTGATGGTGCCGGCAAGCTGGAGTGATCCGTCTGGTTGAATTGAGAAGGCTTTCAGCTCTCCGTTCCCCAAGTCTTTGTTGTTGGCGGTGCCGTATAGAAGTCGTCTTTTTGCGTCCAATGTTATCCACGATGGATGAGGACTGCAATCTGTCGTAGATGCGATCACTTTCAGAGCATCCAAGGGGGTAGCCTCTTGGTCGAATGCGAGAGTATAGATTGTGCCATTGTATGAACTGAGGAACAAGTGCTGCATGTTGCCAAAATGCTGATCATGAAACTGGCTGTCTGATACCCTTTCTGCAGTTGAAATCAGCACCCTCTTGTACTAGAGATGATAAGTCGAGATGCGCACCAGATCTAAGAGGTGGACATTCCATAATCCGCAACAGTGCGTCTGCCTGTGGGAGCACAACACCGGTCCGGGACAGCGTTTTCGCAATGTCCCTCGTTGGACGCGCAGTCGTGAACGGGTACAACGGCAAACTCTGTGGCCCCTACGCATTGCGGACCGAGGTGAGAACCGATCTTCTCTTCAATCCGATTGCGCAAAGTCTCTTCCTGGATGAATATTGTGGACTAACAGATGATGTTGCGCATTGCTACAGATCTCCGCAATTGGATGAAAACGCAGCCAATGGCGATTCAATGTATTCCGCCCCAATAGAAACATTATCTCCCTGGGACACTCCCAGAAACGTAGAAGGATAAAGGGACTTCACTCGCTCGAGGAAACTCCTGCGAGCCCTCTTCTCAATCCCAACTATTGAATGGACTCTTCCTCCGCCAGGTAATTATGTCGCCCTCACAGATCCAAGACGAACTCAGGGTCTTCTCCCCATGTGGACAGCTAGGCCAAGGATGGACCGATTCGACATTCTGGAACACTCTCAAATGCAAAAGCATCGACGCCATCATTCTAGACGGTGGATCTACGGACAGCGGTCCCGGTCGTCTCGCACAAGGCAAACCAAATGTTCCCTTTGCGAGACTGGAACGGGATTTAAACATACTGGTCAAGGCCTGCCACCTATACCATGTTCCTATCTTGGTGGGATCAATGGGTGGTGACGGCGAGAATGCACATGTCAACTGGGCGGTGGAAGTCATTGGCGAGTTGATTCAAAAGAATGGCTATCGCCCTATGAAAGTCATCGGCATCCACTCCGAAATTCCAAAGGAACATGTGTATGAGAAGATGAGGGCTGGTCTGATCGAACCTTGTGGAGAAGGAGTACCTGAGCTAACAAAGCACGACGTTGAGTCTAGCACTCGGATCGTGGCTCAAATGGGTCTCGAGCCTTACCTCAAGGCAATGCAAGAGAACCCCGGGTTTGATATCATTATCGGCGGTCGTGCCTATGATCCAGCGCCCTTTGCCGCATTCTGTCTCTACAAGGGCTTCAATAATATGGGTAGGTACTGGAAACTTTCCTCGGCCCAGCTCGCTCAGCTCAGCCTTCTGAAGATATAAAAAGGAGCCATTCTGACAAGACATGTTCTTTATAGGAGTCAACTACGCTATGGGAAAAGTTCTCGAGTGTGGCGGCCTCTGCTGCAAGCCAAAATCCCGGTCAGCCATGGCAGTCGTCCGTCAAGACAGCTTTGATGTGATTGCTCTCGATCCCCATTCCACTGCCACACCGATCTCAGTCGCTGCGCATTTTCTCTACGAACACAGTCGGCCAGATGAGCTCCTTGGACCCGGTGGTGCAACTCTCCTCGGTGATACCAAGTACGAGCAAATTGACGAACGCACAGTGCGGGTTACCGGGGCCGAATTCCGGGCGGAGGCAGAAGGAGCATACACTGTCAAGCTCGAAGGTGCTCGGAGTAATGGCTTCCAAACCATTTTCATTGGCGCCATTCGCGATCCCATTCTCCTCTCTCAGCTATCACCTTGGATCGAATGGATCGAGGCTAACACGCGGGAGAAGTTTCCCGAGCCGAATTGGGAGGTTAAGATCTACAAGTACGGGGTGAACGGAGTGATGGGACTCCTCGAACCGGACACCTCCCTCCCCAAGGAAGTCAACATCTGTGGACAAATCAGAGCAGATACTCAGGAGCTCGCAAACCAGGTGGCAAGTATGGTCAAATTCGGCTTCACCCATGCGGCTTATCCTGGCCAACTTGCGACCGCCGGGAATTTCGCCTGGCCATTTACTCCCAGCGAAATCCCTTTGGGCCCGCTCTCTGAGTTTTGTGTCTATCACATTATGCACAAGACAAATCCCGTAGATCCAAAACTATTCCCCATTTTTGTCTCCAATTTCGCTGGAAATAATACCTTTGTACCCGAGCCCGGTGAGCTAGAATATCTCCTTTTAGTGTCTACTTGATACGGGTGAGGAGCTAACAATGGATCTCCTAGCTGTGGAGAAGAATGGAAAGAGTCAATCTGCTAGCACTGTTGCTCCGCTTAACGGAGATTCCAGTACGAAATATTACTTGACACCAGAGCCCGCTGAAGGAACATGTTACCTCGGAGATGTGGCGTCAGTAATACGCAGCAAGAACTCCGGTCCCTATCAACTGACTTTCGACATCATGTTCCCTGACGTCGACACATACGAGAAAGTGAAGAAGACGGGTCTGTTAACTAGGGAAACCGTGGCGAGACTGTACCAGATTCCGGTCGAGGATGTTGTTGTATCCATGTACTTTCCTCAGGCCATGGCGTACAAGGCCACAATCAAGCGTAGTGCACCATCTGGAGGGTTCGGAGAAACAGACACACACGCCTCTCAGCAGCATGTCCCGTTCTTGTATTTGCCCTTACAGTGGCCAAGGCAAAATGACCCGTAAATGGTCGTCATGATTTGGAGGGGGTTTTGAGGACTGTTTAAGGAAGTGAAGAACCTTAACAAATCCTCTATGCATAGTGGGTCTTAGGGTTAGCTACATGAAAATATATTATTTCTCGGAAAAACTACACCGGAAGCACTCGAAGTTCTCAGATTCTCTATTTCTATGGCATGTATCAAACGGTAATGCATTTATCTCACCGAGTTTCTTCCAATGGGCGCCGCAAAATCGACATACATTGCTTAAGATAAAACGAGACGGGAAATGCGAGATGGCTACTATCTGGGTGAAAGCCAGCCAATGACCTGCGCCCCGCTGTGGATCTTATATGAGAAATTCGGTGGCCGAGCCAAACCACAAAACTTAAACTCCGGGAATGAATTCTATCTTCCCGCTCCTTGCTCGCTCCTGAGCTCCTGAACTGTATCTAAGAAAACGATTATAAAGCCTTCTCGAGTCTTGAGTTGGTACCTATTCTGGAAGTATTTGACATTGTTTTATAAGGACCTTTGTATACGCATAGTTTACTAGTTTACGGGGTCGATCAATTCTATTGGTTTCCTTGCCCTTGCATATATGAGCCACTCGCTTGTGGAATAGTCTTTATTGTAAGAGTTACCAATGCGCCAATGGGATTATAAAGCGGGGATCCCTGCCGTCCCGCTCCCCGCTACTGTACTTGGTATCTTCACATTCCGTTTACGCTCTGCACAAGTTCTTTCCTCTCCGCTCTACTCCAGCGTCGGCATGTTGTGAAAAGACTCACTTGATACTGAGGACTGAAGCTCGCTCATAGCACGACTCCGCCTGGGCAACGCAAAACCCCTTAACCCCTTCGCCCGCGATGAGGGCGAAGGCCTGCACCAAGTGCCGGCAGGCCAAAGTACGGTGCGACGGCATCGCTGAGAGTGCATCGCAGGCTTGTTTTCGGTGTCGTTCCCTCGGCTATGTGTGCGTCTTTGACGCGTCTTTCAAGCGCCTCTCCAAGGCGAAGCTCATTTCCAAGATGGCATCAGAGATCCACGACCTTCGACAGTCACTGGCAAAAGAAGGAGCAAGCTCAACAAGCCCGGCGGGCTCCACAGGCCCGACAGCTATTCCAACAACAATAACACCTACTCCTTCCAGCCCTGTGTCGCCGCTGAACAATCTATCTCTCGCTGCAGCTCAAATACCCGCGCAGGGCAGGCATTCGGCTACCAATCTTGCTGAAGCCCGGTCACGCTCTCCGAGCCCCAACCTGGCCTGCACGTCGAACGCAATTCCCCATCACCTCATTGATCAGGGCACTGAAGCATTCGAAGTATTCCAATCGGCTCAAGGGTGTCCCGACCAAGATTCGACCGTGTCGCCCACCGCCTCTATCACGGCCTCTGCCAACGCCAATGCTAGCATTGGCAACGTATCTCTCAGTGCTGTCCAAGTGGCGGAGATGTTCAAGCGGTTTTTCGCTCGCTATGCTCACCACGTCCCTTTCCAGATGAGGGCCCGAATTCCTTCAGCCATCCTGCAGCGGAGTCCGCTTTTATTCTGGGTCATTTGCGCTATCACCTCGCCCTCAGGACAAGAGCAACTCCTTAGACCCCTGGTGAAGAATCTAATCACCGACACCATCCACGCGCAGTCCCATTCAGTTGAAACAGTCCAGGCGTTACTGCTCCTGTGCATCTGGCCTTTCCGGATATCCTTCCTCGGCGAAGACCGGTCGTACTTCTACAGCAGCCTGGCGACTCAAATCAGCCTTCAGCTTGGCCTGCATCGCCCAACTCTGCCGCACATGTACCGTCTGGTCTGGGAGACACCTGAGCCGGTTGTGAGCACTGACGTGAAGCGGACCACATATTTGGCTTGTTTCGTTGTGGACAGAATGGTGTCAGGGGCTATGGGAAATCCGCCATCGATCATGGCCGATTCCTATATCCTAAATGCTCTTGATGAACCCTCTGTCAGTAGACCCCTCTCGCAGCTGTGTCGAATCTACCACCTTCTATCACAGTCGATCCTTGAGATCAGTTCCATCGGGAGCCATTCCTCGGGCCTGCAAGATCCGGCTACACGATCGAATTTAATCATACATTCTCTCACCCAGATGTCGATCCTCCAAAACCAGCACCTCGACCCGATGGATGACGTGGTCCGGTTGCACTTTGTCTACGCCAGAGTCCAAATCTTGACGTTTGCCCTGTACAGCGACATACCTGCCTCGGCTTCAAAGCCGACTCTCAACACTCTCGAGGAGGAAGTCTGTGACCTTGTCGACCTCTGCGAGTCCATGAACCTGTCTCTGGCGCCCGGCCACGTCCGCCGCGCAATGTCGTACTGTGGCTTTGTTCTTTCGCGCCTCCTACGCTTGTCCCATAGCACCCGGTGCGAGGTGTTGGGGGAGAAACTCCGGCACGTGTGTAGCGCGCTGGCCGCCTCAGCCAGCTCGCCGGACGACCTCGTTAACAAAGCATGTATAATGTTCCAGACGCTCCCATTCCTCGAGGATCTCAAGCAGTCACCGTCCCTCGTATCCCGCATGGCCTCATGGATCTCCTACGATGAGCGGAGGATCTTCTGGGAGAACTGGAGCCGCATGCGTCCCACCGATGGGGATGCCGATACCGACGGCGCGATCGGTGAGAGCGAGATTGGGACTAATGGAGTTGCTCACGGCACCATGCTCGAGACGGAGGATATCCATTGTCTAATAGAGAGATCGCGCGAAGACCCCATTGTTGTCTCCTCTATCTTCCACGGCGTTGGGAAGACTCGACTCCCGCGCCTCCGAGCCCCATTCTTGGACCCTTAGGACTCAAGTTTCAATTCTTGATATCATTTTCAGAGGGGTTTAATGCCATTCCACCTGATCAAGGAAGAGTATATGTGTGTACTGTTCAGCTAGTGCTTCATACCCTGCACTGCCTCCAATGACGCCGTCATGAGTCGATGGTGATTGTTTTAAGACCAATTCAACAACCACGCACATTCAGGCTCTCCCAGTGCTGAAACTCGTCTTGATACTCTTATTTGCGCATGCCAAGAGTATGGTAGCACTTGTATTTATTCTTTAACGATGCGGGAGATTTTTTGCAACATTGGACTGCCTAGCTACTAATTATCTATCATTGTATAAACTAAAAGCGTCTCGATATAGCCAATATCTATCGTTTCCACCATTGGGCACTCTAGCAAGTACTATAGTATCTGTACGGAACACGAATCCGATGCGGTATGATATATCGGTATGTCCAGGATCCTTCTCATTTCGCGGGGATAGACTATCAAGCCACGATCTCCCTGTGTTCCAGAACAGCTCCGCCATCGTGCTTCTCAGATGCCTCAGCCGTCACTAAGTCTGAGGGCAAGATCGTGCCATGCTCCGTGCGGCCAAATTTCCGGAGAGGGGTCTTCTGCATGAACAAGTAGTCGATCTCCTCGAGCGATAGCTTGCAGCACTCCGGAATACAAATCCACGCGAAGACGATTGTGACAGCGGAGATCGAGCCGAATATGAAGCCGACTCGCGATCCGAGGTTGGCGTACGGCGCATAGAGAAGGTACGGGATGCAGAAAGCGACCACGAACTGAGTGACGACGTTGACCAAGCTTGCGACAGTGTAGCTCACGTCTCTCAGACCTAGGGTTTAGTTTGTTAGCTTACACACCTAGTGAGTCTCTTGAAGGAAGCAGAAATGAAACATACGCGAACTAGGGATTTCAGAAGTGACAATGTGACTCAGGGGTCCCCAGCTAAGGCACCATCCGATATAGGACACAGTTAACAGAGCTGAAATGCTGACGCGGTCGGAGTGTGACAACGCTGCACGTGATCCGACGCCGGCCATAGCTAGCAGACAGACACTTTGAAGAAACGTGCCTCCCACCAACATGGTCCTAAAGAGGTGAGTATTCATCCCCCCAGGGGCAAGATCATAGATCAGGGGGTCCGTAAACTCACTTTCTGCCAACTTTTCTCATGTCACACACATACATTGCCACACCTGTGGCGCAGATGAACAGGGCGGATTGAATGCAAGTCATAGCAAACGGGTTGACGCCTCCAATATCTTTCAAGAACAGCGTACCATACTTGCTGATGAAGCTCTGGCCGGTGGCCTGCAAGCTGAAGTTGACGCCGAGGATGATGAGCGTCCGTTTGAGGTTTGTTCCTTTCCATAGCTCCTTCAAGCTCCCTTGCTCTGCTGTGACGTTCATCATTGCAACCTGAGCTTCGAATTCCTCCTGAATCTCGTCCTCTGTGAAGCGACCTTGTCGGTACTTGGTGAGAGCTTGTAAGGCTTCTTCACGGCGACCCTTTATCAAGAGAAACCGTGGAGACTAGACAGAAACATATAAGCAAAGAGAACGTGGAAAAGAGGATCAAAATTTTGGCGCCTTACTTCCGGAATAAACCACACGCCAATGAAGACTACTGTGGGAACGACGAAGAACAAGCCTAGAGGAATTCGAAAAGACGCTTCACTCGTCATCGTACTGGTTCCATAGGCGACGCAAGACATGATTAGAGACCCAACCTCCACTCGAAACGTCAGTGAGAAATCCTTTTTTTTTTTTTTTTTTTTTTTCAGCGAGAACGGAAAGAGTAATACCAAAATGCCAAGTTGATAAGAACCCACAGTGTACCCTCGAATGCCTGGTGGGCAAATCTCTGACTGCATCACCGGGATAGTTGTGATTTCTTGTCCTAAGTAGATATAATTGAGAATACGGCCAGCCAACATTTGCTCCTTTGTCTGTGCGGTGATGAGAAGAATCGCCGACAGGGTCGCCCAGAAGGTCATTGTGAAAAGAGACATCCGTCGCCCCCACTGACGAGAGATGTAGCCACCGAGGAGAACTCCCACAACCTGGCCGATATAAGTCAAACTGTTAAGAAGCGACAAGAAATAGGGCTCAATATTATAGGTCTTCGACACGGGATTGAAAACTCCAAACTTCTTATCGAAGGCATTCATGGCTTGAGTCGTGCTGAACGCGGCGAGGTCCATGCCATAGTTGACCTGGGAGAACGAGAGGAGGGCAACTGTAAAAGCGAGTTGGCCATTGAAGGACCGGATGAGTTGGTGGCCTTTGAATGGCATGATGAAGAAGGTGGGGATTCGTGGGTAGTGGTAACTTAGACAACGAAGATTGATGTGAAGAGGGATCAAGGGAATAACCAAACCCAGAGAGGTGGAACGCTGTCTTATATAGATATCCACCCAGGTTTGAGCTTTATTTTTCAGCTCTGTCGTGCATGCCGTCAGAAATAGTGGCGAGGATTTCCATTACCCCATGGGGCACTTTGTCATGTCTGTGGAATACCCCGGACTGGAACAAACCGAGGCAAGATCAGGTCGACTTGCTAATGACCTCGAATCCAAAGTCCTGAAGACTTTAGAGACTTGGAGCAACACCAGGGTTGGACCTGACGGCGTTTCCGGTTGCGAACCAGCTCCACATCGAGTGACAAGTGTAGGTGTGCGTTGAAAGAGTTGAGATCCCGTTGGGAAGTGTGAGAGGCCTGCTAGTGGGCTCCAAGAACTTGGTAGTGGGGTTGAGGCTGAGGATCCATCCTGGGGAAAGAGGGGTACATTGCGAAAGCGCCAACATTCTAGTGTGGGGTCAATGCTAAGGACCCATTCCAGGAAAGCGAGTGCATTGACTGCAGATCTCGGTGAGCGCTTTCGCAATGCACATTTACAATTAAAATACACTTTACTTAAATAAAGTACTTGACTTTAAAATTTGACAAAATAAATAAGAAAAAGGTAGATAAAAAGTATAATAACTAAGCTGTAATCCTAAGAAACTAATATCTAGAGTAACTTAGAGTAAGGATTTTTTCGATACAATACAAACCTATATTATACTAAGATTGAATATGAAGCTGCTAGCAGAGAGGGCCGCTAACCTTTTACGCTTTCCGTCAGGGTTCTCACAACAGGGTGTTATGCAATAGGGTAAGATCCAGTGGCACAAAGGGGTGTAACCGTTAGGAAAATAACTATATATAATTACCCTTTAATAATACTAATGACTATAATTAACTAGGGGCCACGAATATCCGTGGAGGCGAGCGCAGCTAATTGAAATCATTTTAAACCCCTGAATTTTTATATATACTCTTGAACCTATATACCCTTGAATCTTATGGGGGCTAGCTCCCAAACCCCTAGTCCTCACTACGTTCGATTTAGGCCAAAATTAGGGTTCTAGTTTGGAGTAGGATAGAGCAAACCTCTATTAGTATATCTCTAGAAGGGGAGCTCCTACCGCCCCCCCAAATCTTTGTAACCCTAAATACTAAATCTAACACTCCTAACCTGTCCTTCTAATATATATTTGCCTGGATTATAGGTCTTTCTTTCTTTCTTTCTTTTCTAGGGGACAGCCCCTAGGACCCCGAATCAGGGCGCACAAACGATCGCAGCTTCAGAAGATTTAGAGGATTCGGAGGAAATATAGACTATAAGAAAGCTGCGCTTAATGAGTAAAAGAGATTGGATACAGGATATAATACGACTGTAGGTCACGCGTTGAGTACATTACAAGTCACATGATATCGATTGAGCCCGAATATATTTTAACTTTGGGTCACGTGAGAGCCGGGGGGAGAAAAACGGACTGTAAAGTAGCTGCGCTCCAATTAGTTTAATCCCTATATTTTATTTATTGAAACCTCTGCGTATTGCCTACCAATCAACATCCTTATACCAACACAGAAATGTAAATAATAAAAAACAATTCAAATCCAAATCACATAAACGCACGCAACGCTCGCTCAAAATGCCTTCACTAATCTGATTCCGATTCAATCCTTTTCTTCATTAGGGACAATATAAAGCGGTCGTTACTTCTCGGGGGCTAGTTCCGTGTTTTCGGGTTCGGGGTGGATGGTTTCGGCAGACTCGGGGGTCGGTTGTGGTTGGGAAGGTTGAGCAATCTTTACTTCTGGTACTTCTGGAATAGGTTCTGGTGAAGGCTCGTCTACCGCCAGAAGGATACTCCCCTCGTTTGTAGGTGGTTCCGATTTCGTTTCCTTCACTTCTACCACAGGCGCCTGACTTTCGATGACATTGGCCGATTCGATAATGAGAGCCGGTTCTGATGCCGTGCTGGTAGCCACGGTTGATGACGAGGTAACTGAAGACGAGGGAATAACGACAGACTCAACTGATTTGGTGACTTGAATCGTTTCTGTGACAGTTTCCATGACAGTCTCCATGACAGTTTCCATAACTGCTGTTGTTGTGATTTGCGAGACTGTCGGTGATTCCATGATTACCGGCGACGGACTATCAACTGTGCTCTTCGGTTTCAACGACAGAATCAGGATGAACAAACTTAGGACGACAATTGCTACATTCTTTCTGTCACTCATTGCGAGCTTGAAAGCAGCGAGAAGAAGGCCAGAGAGGGAGTCGTTGTTCACACCAGCTCTGGAAGACGTGTGCCTCACAGGTTTCGGCTGTGAGACTTCCGGATGATGGTCGCCATAAATTTCTCTCATCCGCTCCTCTGCCATCACACTTCGTCTCATTTCTTCTTGTTCCGCAGCAATTTTGTATCTCATCTCTTCTTCGGCATGTCGCTGTGCCAATTCCTCTTCGTTCATATCCGCTTCCTCAAGTTTGGAATCATCGTGCACGACTTCCTCGTCCTCAAATCCATCATCAAGCGCAAGTTCCTCTTGAATGGGCACCTTATCATGAGTGACTGCAGCGAGATGCTCCAACTCCACATTCAAACCTCCTTCGACAAAGGGTTCGATCTCCACATCAACTCTCTCCATCTCCTTCCAAGCTGCGGCCCAGGCACCGGCTCTCATTAACCCATTACTGGCATAGACTTTGACTCTAAACCTCTTCTCTCCTTTCTCCACCTCTCCCACCTCTTCTACTTTAATATCCCGTCTACAGATATCACACCATTTCCTCTCTTCTGTATTTTCTTTTACTCCCCATGAATCATCTGCTTCCTCATCTGACGAAGCTTCCGAATCAAATGAACCTATGTAGTGTCCACATTTTAGTATCTTGGCTCTTGGCCGCACCGGAAGTTCAAGTGCTTCAAGTAATCTTTCTTCAAGAGTTTCATATGAGTCTTGTGGATGCGGGAGAAGAATTCCACGTTCCAATACCGTGTCTCCTAGTTTATCTAATAGAAGCCTCCAACAATCCCTTACTCTGTGAAGACTAGGTGGTACATCTGGATAGGACATAAGATGTGAATATGGCCACTGTAGAGGGAGGACAGTGACGTGGAGAAGAACGAGAGGCAGTGGCTTTTTTGGTTTTAGGCGAGTTGGTGTACGTTTTGAAGGGGACGTGAGAGTACTTGTTGTCCCAAGACGAGATACTGTAGACCGTTTCGCGGATCGGGGAGAGGAGAAGATGGATGGCGTAGGTGACGCCATTTGCATTGCTCGGACTGAGGAAGGTGTTCGAAATGGAGGGCGATCTAGTACTTTACTAGGTGTCCGAGGTTTGATGCCTTCTGGCATATGCATATATGATGTTGTGCTTGGTATTCGAGACAATGGTTCGTTCTCATGGCTTGAAGCTGCTTCCTCTCCGACTACTGGAGAAGTGAGAAGTTTCCTATTCCCGTCCGAGCTGTGACAGGAGTTCAAGCTGCTCCGTTTGCTCCTATCTGAATCACTGAATATATCATCCTCTACATCGCCATCATGGTGTGAGCTGGATTCACCACCATCTCGTTCGGAGTGTTGTTCATGATCCGATTCGTAAGTTGCTTCGGTGCCATCGTAGGTCAACTCTGTTCCCTCAGTGTAGTTTGTATCCGTTTGCTCGCTGAGAATGGATTCTTCATTCAGACTGAGGACTGAGTTTTCATTTTCGGCATAATTGTCTTGTTCGATACTAGCTACGACAGCTTTCGCTGCAGCATGGATTTGGGCTTCGATTCGGTCCAGCTGACGTTCTCGAGCTTCTTGTTCTGTATCGTGCTCCTTGTCCACTTTCAACTCAGCAGGGTTGTTTTCCTTGTGTTCTTCCTCCACAGAAGGCTCAAAATTTTCCACCGCAGGCTTTATCTCCTCTTTCTCCTCGCCGGAGGAATCATGATGAATTATGGTCTGGCTACTCGCCACGCGATCGACTGACATTTTGTTTGGGGTTTCGTTCTCGTCTTGAAGACCGTCTGTTAAACAGGATGAGTCAACATGGATTTCGAAATCCGGGGTTGATTTCCTCATCATATAGTCGTTTCCGGCCAGGCGGAGTTGTGCTAGCTGTAGTGTAAATAGTGACGCGGCGAGCCGTTCATGCAGCAACCCGATAGAGGTTGCCGGGATCTGGGGGGAATCGAATGTTTGTGCGAGTATGCGAAGAAGGGTTTGTGTATATATTGGACCAACTATTATGGCACGGCGGACTCAGGATATGAATATTCAGAGAGTCGCGATGCTTGCACAGTCCACTTTCAATCTATTTTGGAAGCTCCTTCCTGGACCGTTTGGAAGGGTTGTTATTGTCGGCTGCCACAGCAACGCCCAACGGTCCCGTGATTGGCGGCAGCCACGTCCAATTTCAACGTCCTGGGAACACAAACTTCAATTCTTGTCGGATGATTTGTAACAATTCTTATGCGATTGATTTGTTATTGCCCTCGGTCGGTAATTAGAAATGGCAGGTTGATACTGGGCCTTTTATCTCGACGATGCTTTGACTACTTAGTTACATACTAGGGTGTCGGCGTGGCGAGTTCTGCCAACCGGTTTTGCTCCCCATATGCAATTATTACTTACAACCCTATATCAGCTTTCGACGGACAACTCTTTTCTTGGGACTATGGTACGATGCGTACTGTATCTCTTTCTTTGAATTGGCGCCCATGTCGGGTTTCCTGCTGCGGCTGCACTTTGAGTCTTGAGATACTATCTTGATCCTACCAATGAGGCCTAGTGGATCCTCACGCAGTCGCAATTCACGAATATGAGAAGTCTTGTTTTCCTGGCTACAGTAGGAGATATTCTAGAGGGGTCTCGACCGCCCCGTGCTAGATTGCCGCACTATCAGTTGTCGGCCTGTCAGACGAAACCAAATATTGGGGAGCTCTCATCGCCACTAAAATGAAGTGGGCGCTGAGATGCGACCAACCATGTATGTCGCTACATACAATACGACATGACATTCAGATCTGTATGCCTAACCGTGAGCAAATTGGCAATGATCGCTAACCCGTTTTTTTCCCTTTTTCCACCGTTTGATTTTAATTGATCAATTGGTTTACTTGCTTTCGATGGATGAACTGTCAAGTAAAATGCACGATGGCACAAGTCTATTTCGTTGAGAGGTTTTGTAACGCCGGCTACGTCATCCGATCCTTATCGTTGTCAGAAGCTTGATGTTGTTGGCCCAGGCTGAGAACAGCTTCCTTGGTGGGGGAAGCCAAGACTTGTGAGGGGCATTGATTCAGCTGGGCAGTATTTAACGGATGCTATACCCACTCTCTTTTAATTATCTACCTTTCCGTCCCCTTTAATTCATTCCAGTTCGCTTGATCTTACAGAAATCAACTAAAGTCTAACAAAAAGAAAGCAGGTACTTTTCATAGAACCGCAAGATGGGGGATTCAGGTTGGTATTCCCAAATAAGAAATCCACAACCATCTAACCGTATCTTAGAGCAGAAGCCCACTCCGGAGAATATGACCATGATGCAGGCATTCGAATGGTATGTTCCTGACGATCACAAGCACTGGGTACGTCTCACGAACCAGGCCCAACAACTCAAAGCTATCGGTGTCGACAACATATGGATCCCTCCCGGATGCAAAGCTTCCTCGCCATCTGGAAATGGATACGACATATACGATCTTTACGACTTGGGCGAGTTTGATCAGAAAGGAAGTAAAGGTACTAAGTGGGGGACAAAAGAGGAGCTACTGGCCCTAGTAAAAAAGGCCAACGAGGTTGGACTTGGCCTCTATTGGGATGCAGGTATGTCATAGACCTCTTAATTCAGGATCCTTTAAGATTAAATTCTAACCGTTTCAGTTCTGAACCACAAGGCCGCGGCGGACCATAAAGAGAAATGCGAAGCTCAAGAAGTAGACCCTGACGACCGCACTAAAAACGTATCTGATCCTTATGAAATCGATGCCTGGCTGGGATTTGACTTCAAAGGCCGTGGTGATAAGTACAGCTCACAGAAATACCACTGGTATCACTTCTCTGGTACGGACTACAATGCTGCCAATAATAAGACGGCTATCTATAAGATCCTGGGTGATAAAACGAAAGGCTGGGCCCAGGCAGGAGACGTAGATGGTGAGAAGGGTAACTACGACTACCTCATGTTTGCAGATCTCGACTACTCTCATCCGGAAGTCGAGAAAGATGTCTTGGATTGGGGTGTGTGGCTTAGCAAGGAGATCACTTTGAAAGGGATGCGATTCGATGCTGTGAAGCATTACAGTGAAGATTTCTTGAGAAAATTCATCGTTCAAATGGATGAAGTGCACGGCGAAGGCTGGTTCTTTGTCGGTGAGTTCTGGAAAGATAGTTTGGATGATATGTCCCAGTATTTGCAGCGTATGGGCAAGAAATTCAGCTTATTTGATGCCCCGTTGGTGTATAACTTCAGCAAATTGAGTAAGACCGAAGACGCGGATCTTAGGACTGTTTTTGATGACACATTGGTCAAGATTGAACCTGTCAATGCTGTGGTATGTTTCCGTCCTCCCAGTTATTCCATCTCGTCTTTGGTCATTAGAAATATTAACGAAACACAGACGCTCGTAATGAACCACGACACACAGCCTTATCAAGCCCTCGAAGCACCAATCGAGCCATTCTTCAAACCCCTCGCCTACGCTCTCATTCTCCTCCGTTCTGAAGGTTATCCCTGTCTCTTCTATGGCGATCTCTATGGAATCTCTGGCGAACATCCGTTTCCTCCTTCCTGCGGCGGCGCTCTACCAGCTCTCTCCCTAGCTCGCAAACTGTATGCGTACGGTGTGCAAAAGGACTACTTCGACTACGCTACTTGTATCGGTTGGGTCAGATATGGAACTTGGGACAAGAGATGGGGCTGTGCGGTTGTAATGTCTAATGCAGGACCAGGAGAGAAGAGGATGCACGTTGGAGAGATGCATAAGGGAGAGAGATGGACAGACGTTTTGGGATGGGAAAAGAATGAGGTTGAAATTGGGGAAGATGGATGGGCCAATTTCACATGTCCAGGCGTAAGTCTCAGCGTCTGGGTAAACAAGGATGCTGAAGGAAGAGATAAATTTGGGAAATTGTAAGCTTCGAACTCCTTTCTAAACTATGCCCTTGCTAACAATTAGAATAGCAATTCAGATATCTACAAGTCTTGATTTCTTAGCTAGGCGCTGTTGGAAAGATTCTAGACGACGCCATATTTTTAGACAGATCTGATTCTTTAGTCGAGGGACTTTTTACAATATCCAGTTTCTTTAATGAAATTTTGGTTTCAACTATTCTATCCTGTATTGTTGAGCAGGGCGGAAGAATTTATATCAGCTAGGGTTAGACTTGAGGCAGGATTTCTCAATATCAAGGAGGGTATATCATGCGTACAGAATCCCGCATGCAACACAATTCTCTATGAATTTTCATTGACCTTAGGTTATTCCAGTTAGCTATAATAATCAAGCGGGCTTTCTAATGTCTTCACCTATAAATGAGTAGTAACTATGTGGGGGAATCCCGACCGCGGGGTACTTTGCCATGCCTCCCTAATTACCCCACATCTTAACCATTCATCCCAAACGACGACCGAAGCTAGAAATATAAGATAGAACAAATATAGCATCACTTCTTCACTTAGTATTCATTACAAATTTTACAATACCAGCTCAAAATGGGCGACCGACCAGTCGCCATCGTCACCGGGGCCGCATCTGGCATCGGACTAGCCGTAACCAAACACCTCCTCTCGAAAAACTACCTCGTAGCAATGGGCGACATAAACGGCACCCTGGGCACGCAAGTCTCGCACGAACTTGGCCCATCGACGCTCTTTGTGCAAACCGACGTATCATCCTACCCGGCGCTGAAAAATCTCTTCTCCAAAGCCTATGCTTGGGGTGGAAGGTTGGATTTCCTCGCAGCGAATGCGGGCATCGCGGATACGCAGAGCTTGTATGAGGGATTGAAGGAGATCAAGGTGGATGAGGACGGCGTCCCCCAGCAGATGGATTTGACTACGATGAAGGTCGATTTCGACGCCGTGGTGCAGGGTATTTGGCTGTTTAGGTGGTTTTGCGGGAAGGGGAAGAGGGGAGGGAAGGTGGTGATTACGTCCAGTGAGGCGGGGTTATAGTAAGCCTCTGCCGTTTTGTTGTTCTTTTCTCCCTTTCGTTTTCTTTTTCTTTTTTTTCTTCGTCTTCTTTCTCCGTTTCCAAGTCTGCTTTTCGTCCTTTTCCAGAGATGAACAGCAGTTGTGAGACATAGTCGGCGCTTCCACTAACCAACCTCAGTCCTATGCCGAGCAACCCCCTATATAGCTCCGCCAAACACGCACTCGTAGGCTTAACCCGCTCTATCGGGCCTACCCTTCTCCAGAACGAAAACATTACCGTGAACGCCGTCTGTCCAGCCTTCATCGAAACCGGGTTGTGTCCACCGCACATGTTGAAGATTTTCCCCAAAGAACATATCACGCCGATGAGCACGGCCTTGAGGGCCTTTGATATTTTCTTAGGGGATGATAAAATGACCGGGAGCGTGGTCGAGCTTAGTTTGGAGCATTTGCATTTTAGGAAACAGGTGGATTATATGGACGAGAGCCAGAGATGGCTGGGAGAAGAGAGTGGAAAGTTTTGGGAGGAGGCATATGGTGCGGCGGGTGGCACTGAGATCTCGAGTTAGAAGAGAAAAGAGAAACCCAACAAAGCTGAAATAATGTTGGTTCATGGAGAAACCATACGGAGTATAAATGTTTTAAGTGGTACTGTACTGTAGCCCGCAAGCATTGACGCCTGTACCTAGGTACTTGGGAATCAAACCGCACAGACTTGATGCCTTTATTTAGAAATTCTTTCCGCGCTCTAGCGCCAATGGCGAATAGGTTTTGAAGAATTTTGTGGAGCCATGATCGGATGTGAAGCACCGCCGAAGGTTTTCGATTTCAGCACGCTGCGTTCTTCGTCGCACAATAATCATCAGGGGAGTTGTCTGCCTCGATGATATATTGGAACAATCAGGATATATGGATCGAAATCCCATTCCATGGGAAATTTTCAAGACATGCGGGACGGGCCCGCGTGCTCCAGAGACTGAGCAGTGGTTTAATATATCCCAGGAAATATAAGTCAACGCTTCACCAATCACTCGACCGGCAGCATATTATGTAAACTCCACGTCGCCGGCTAAAAGGACATTTGCACACACTGATAAAGGATTTCCACTCTCTTGGATAGCGTAGTGTAGAACGGCAGGCGAATCAGTGCTGGGCGTATCTTGCTCACCTCCTGTCCGAGTACGGGCCAGAGTGTATGTTGTACTGCCCGGAGTATTTCCGTACATCCCTCCCAATATAATATATTGCTAACACGGCCCGCCTGGTGGAACATTCGATGGGCCGGGGTCGAGTGCGACGAGACTGTACGGTACACTGGGGGGCATGCGGAAAAGGTTTTCAGCTAGTCCCTAGGTACCAATCGTCCGTCATTGTCGCCGCTCGATCGTCGGTGCTCTCTCCCTTAGTACTAGATTAGCCTTGGCCCGGCGGGAACTAACTGGCAAATCATGATACTTGTCTGTAAAAATCTTACGGTATATGTTTTTCTGTCTGTCGGGCTGAAAAAGACATCGGGTCCTGCGATGAGCCGTCTCGGACGAGGTGACTCTGGAGACAAGAGGATTGCGGCCAGGAGAAGACTGTCCGGTACCACGGTTAAGAAGTTATATATGAATGATACTTGGTACGTGATACTTGCAGAGTACTTAGTCAAGTCTAGTACATTACAGTACTTGCAACCCCCCCTTCCCCCCCGGGAAGATAACCAATGCGGTTAGACGACCTCCTCCAGCTTCCATGTTCTCTGCATTATTTCTCCACAATCCCTTAACCCTCAAACCCTCAGACCAGTGATGTGCGTCTCTGCCACGACAAAGTCTGTCGACTTTCCAGACCTCTCTCGCTCTCGTAATTTGTCGGTCGACTAACACCCACCCTTCTACAGCTCTTCGAGCTTCAATTCTTCCGTATGCCAACGGAGGCCATGCGCCTCGCAACAACGATGTGCCCGCGCAATCAATAGTCGAATGCGCTCGCAGCTGTGCCGACCAGCAGCACAGCACCCGCCATGAGTTTGACCTCAGCGCCCAGTGGGGCCGCATCGGGAACGTCAACTCCTCAACTCCCCCCCCTCAAGCAGATCCGCTTTGTGAACAATGAGGGCCATCCGCCGGCGAAGCGGAGGAGGATTAATGCTGCGTATGTGTTGATTTGACGTCTTTTTCATCGTAGTGGCGCGGCTCGTCGCGCTGTCGCACTACCATGCGTATTTTATGCGAAAGACCACAAAACTGATAGGCCGTTGGTGTAGATGTCGAACCTGTCGAAAGCGCAAGACGAGATGCGATGGCAAGAAGCCGCTATGTTCGACGTGTACGGAGAATGGTCATGAATGTCTAGGCTATGCGGACGTGGGAGAGGGGAATACCAAAAGGGAACGGAAGGAAAGTGATTCGGGCATTCGCAGGCCCGAAACTAATGAAGAAGAGGGCGAAGAGGAAGAGAGCAAAAGCCCCGACGAGGTCCATCCGAGAGGAGATAGTGAAAGAAAGGTGCAAAGGCCGTACCCGAATGGTAGCCCCGAGGTCAGGAGGAGGGAGTCGAAGACACCAAGCTACTATGAATCGAACCTCAAAAGCCCCAAAAGAAGGAATACAATGGAAGATGACAAAAGCTCGGTAACTTTTACGGAATATAGAGAGAATGCGGTCTTTTCAGAAGATGGGCCAAGTTCTTTGGGTACGTTCATCCAATTCACTGACGAACAATTATATTAATTACAAATTTTTATAGAGCGGTCTCCACCGCTTCAGGCCGAGAGCCATCGAGTTCCATACTTCAGATATTTTGGGCCAACGGCAATAGTCCCTGGATTCAAACAAATGGTTGTATCTGTACGAGAGCATCGTCGTAGTACAGGTGCTTCCTCTTCTCTCGCGAGTAGGTCATCCCCATGAGGTCAACTGTAGCCATCTAAATCTAATCAACTGTAGTGTCACCTGGCTCAGGAGGTTATGGTGGAGGGGGTGCGACGCCTTCACAGGCCGGGACAGAACCGAGATCCTCTGTTGATATGCCAATATATGACCAAACGGATCCAGCACCTGTTCATAAGTTGATAATTCACCTTGTGGAAACGTTTTTTGCGCACCTGGGTTGTAATTATCCCTTTCTACGCCAGAAAACTTTCATCCGAAGGGTTGAAGAAAAGTCGGTGGAACCAATATTGGTTGATGCTGTGTGTGCTCTGGCCGCCCGCTTCGCAGACCCTCCATTATTTACCGCTTCACATGAGACCTCCTACCCGAAATCGGAGTACGGCCATATTTTTGCACAACGAGCAAAGGCTGCCGTTGTTGATACCTTTCCGTGTCCTACAGTTGCGGCAGTCCAGGCTTGTCTTCTACTTGCATATGAAGGCTTTGGAGCAAATCAAGACAGTGCTCTGTGGATGTATCTTGGGTGTGCAATTCGTATGGCCGTGGATCTTGGGCTGCAGAAACTCGATGGTGTCAAGCATCAAGGCAAGAAAGATCCAGGATATCGTAGGCCAAGTCACGACATGACCGATTCTGACCCGCCCACTTCGGTATCGGCTGAGGAAAAGAAGGAAATCGAGCAGGAACGAATTGATACATTATGGGCTGTTTTCATGCTTGACAGAGTCATATCGTCCGGCACTGGCAGGCCAGTTACATTACGAGACGATGACTTTGAACTTACTTTTCCAACGATAACTTCAAATAGCGAAAGTGGCTGGCCAAATCCCTTTCCAGCCTTGATCCAAATTATACATCTATACGGCAGAGTCTCGGACCTGCTGAACAATATCAGGGATGTCAAAGACGTCACCCCGAAGAAGATTGAAGGCCTATCCGGACTTGAGAAGGATTTGACTCAGTTATATCAACGGCTTGACCATAGGTTGACATTCAACGCGGCCAATTTCCAGTACTATGTCAAGTCTGGGGAAGGCACAAATTTCATCCTTGTAAGTTTTTGACATTTGTCAATAACCCGTAAGCTAACTTGTCAAAGGTGCATTTCTGGTTTCACACCCTCATCATGCTGTTGCATCAGCCTACATTAATGCACTCTTTCGAAGGTCAAATTTTACAGCTACTCCCCAATAGCCGGGAGCTCAGCATGTCTTCAGCAAAGACAATTGCAGACATATTGGCTTTCGCCGAAATAATTGACCCAAGAAGTTTCATTGGAAACCCTTTTACTAGCCAACCTATGTACGTTGCAGCCTGCGCATTCTTAATGGAATCAGCCGCGCACACATCTTCCCAACCAGCTTCGAGGGACGCTAGCCCACCACGCTCGGGCTCCAAGGGATCTATGACGGAATCAAAACCTAGTGGGAAAACTAATGAGCAGAAACAAAAGCATTCTTTACTTGCATCAGCTGCCAATCAGAATTACCAACGGTGCTATAAATCTCTACAACAGTTAGAGGCGTATTGGGCTGGAACTAGATATATCCTAGTGGCCCTTGACCAAAAAGCCAAGGGAATTTGGGATCCCGAAACATATACCGAACAGGAATATGAGAGCACTAAAATTAAACCTGATATGATTCCCAGTTGGAGAAAGAAATTATCTATGGCAACTCCTCCGGCCAGCCGTTTTGCGGAGCTTCGGTCACCTGGTGTCGAGAACTTACCTGGATCGCCAGCGATTGACCCTGCGCAAGCTATTGGCTGGTCGTTGACCGGAACGACAAACTCTCCCAGTTCAAACCTTACGTTCATGTATCAAAGTTTGAACGGGGAACAATCTCAGCCGCCACTGCCGCCACCACCACCTCCGCCAGCCGCTGGGAATATGATCTACGATCCCATTCGTCAGAGTCTGCCTGAGACGACATCTGGCTCGACTTCCACCTCAGGTTACCAATCGAGATATTCTTTTGGACAACCGCAGCGGCATTCTCAAAACATGCCACCACCGTCTCTGAAGTATGGAACCTCCCATCCATCTGATCCCGCATCAACATCCGATGCCGAAATGCTCCTCGGTCTTCAGAACTCACCATTTTCTCATCACACGCCGGGATCGCACCACTCCTATGAACAAGCCGGAATCTCATCACCCAGACGTCAGGATACGTCTACAAGCTCGAACTACGACTTCTCGCCACCCAGCTCGCACTTGTTCCCAAATACGAACAGTTATTCGGGTATGGGTGGCGTTGGTGATGTGATGATGGAAAGTCAGGAGATTGACATGACCACTTTAGGTGGTGACATGATGCCTTGGTATTTACCACAGGACGTGCTCAATTTCTTTGACAACGGCGCCGGTGGGTCGGGAATGAGCACTAATGTCGAGATGGGCGGGATGGGGGCCGGTAGTGCCTGATGATTCTTGAATTAACTAACTCTTTTTGTTTATTTTTTAATCCGAACTTTGGAGACGGTGGAGGAGACCCGGTACTTCTTTTGGCTCCTGAAACGCTTTAAATGTAACCTATGAAGAAATACTGTTGGCATGGGTCAAAGTTAACGAAAGGAGTTTTTGGAGTCGGAAAAGATTTTGGGTCTAAGTTGGCGGGTGGGCTTTTCATGTTTAGATTCCCGGGGGTATTTTGGGTCTTTGGGGAAGCGATTTGGCGTTTTGTTTCTATAACAAGCCACAGAGAGTGTGTGTGATATTTTGGGGCGCCAACTGCGTAACGCATCCAGTTGGTGTTTTATTGTACATATAAGGCCATCGAAATTGGCCCAAAATTTTATGAATTGAACGCCGGGAAACCCCTCCTCAGACTTGCAAGAGCAAATAAGAGAAGTGGGGAACCGATTACAGTTGAAAGAGAAGTAGTCATAGGCAGAGCAATTGCAGGGAAGTCAGCAAGTCAAGCCAAGTAGTTTCCATCCATGTCTTCCCCAGGCTCGGGGTGGGCCGGGATTTATCCAGGATACGATATGCAACAAAATAGAGAAAGAAAAACTGGGGAAGAGTTCTTCAGAATCAGCGAAATAAAGTACGACGTGCAACGAAGCTAGGTTCAGGGAAGGCAAAGAAGAATGCATCAAGGTAGGGGTTGGCCGAATATATCCTACAACATCAGAGTACAGACACACAAGTCAGAAATTTATTGCAATGAATAGCAGAGATAGTAAAGTTTTTAGGGCATTATGTGGTGACGGTCAAATATTAAGGATATGCTGGAACATCGAGGTATCACTTTCCGGATTAGGACTATACGGATAGGTTTGTGCTTGTAATTATCTTGGTAGACTAGTTTATTAACCCTGCCTCACGTATATGCCAATCTAATTCTCGATGGCCTCTGAAAAATGTCAAGCAAAAATCAAACAAGGCCAACCAGATTCCACCGTATATTCCCAGATCGCCCCCTTCTATTATTCCTAACTCCAGCAAAACTAAACAAAAACATAGCAGACTCAAAAATGGATTTTATATCAAATCCTCTATCTCACTGGGGTAATAATCCCACAATAGCCCCTCTCCTTAGACAGTTTCCCGCGATCCCATCTTCACGGAATCACCCTGGCCATAAGACCTTCCTATGTCGGCAAATCCCCGATCGCCTGACAGCAACTCCTTCGAGATGATCTGGCTGGGATGGTACACATTGAACACCACCATGGTGAAAAACATCGGCACGGCATCAAATACGTAAATATAAACCTCGTTCGTCAATAAGGAACTGTCGGGTCCTCCCGTGTAACTGGCGATACGAATGATGGATCGGAACATGATGAAGACGCTGGCAATGTACAAAGCGATAAGGAACCTCTGCCATGGGACGTCGATGGTCAGGGACTTATTCGTCGGCCGTTGGATGATCCGGTAGTGAAAGAGAGACATAACGATGATAAAGAAGCCGAAAAATACGACTTGAATGTAAAGTCCCCCGGTTATGATGTTCGATCCTGTTTTCTGCGTCGATGTCGACGTGGCTCTAGATATTATAGTCCCGCCTACATGGGATGGTTAATACTCGAATTTAGATGCATAAAGGCCTTTCATATGGACAGTGAGTAGGAAGAAACATACCAAGAGCCTGTGTTAAGAAAGACAAAACGTCTCCGCCTACAAACATCTTGGTCAACCAGTTGGGCCGAACTAGAGAAAGCTCTTCTCCACCCGTCACCCTAATGAGTCGACCCAACACCATATAAATCGACGCAGCAAACAAGGTTGGCGCTAGCAACAGGAGAAGAGTTTGACAGATAAAAGGGCCCTTGGTCCAGTTAGGGGTTTGATGTGCAGAAATTGCTCTAGCTAGATATCCAACTGGTTCGACTGGAAGATATATTAGTTAAATTTATATTCTCAAGTAGGCATAGGGGATACGCGAGCGAGGGGACCTTACACCAGCCTCCAATGAGGAAAGGAATAAAATACCATGTTCTATTCTTGATCAACTGGAACGTGTGTAGCCCGGCAGTTCCTAGAAACAAGATGGCGAAAATCACAGCCGCCGCTACGGACGGATCATATTGATATAATTTGACTCCCGCCATTGTGGAAGATATAACTTAACGAGCGTGGGGGTTTTGTGTCTGTATGTGTATAAGGTGTATACTCAGAATAAAAAAGTTTCCGTCTAACCAAACACCAATATTTTCTAAAAGAAAGCCAAGGTTGAAAACTCCAAGGCTGTTATATAACGAGTGTCGAAAAGCGCTCCTAAAGAAAGACTGGTCAAAAACAAAAACATCTAGACCTCCAAGTAATACGGGACAACAACGGACCTTTATCAGCGACGTGGAGACGAATCCACCAGTATCAAACCCCCCACCACCCTTTCTCCCTTTCTGGAATACGGATATCAACCTAGACTGTGGATCTTCTCGCCGTATTACAATGCTCCGTTAACTTCTTACCTCGGATCTCCAACAGGATTCGGCAACGGCAATCTCCCGACAGGGAGGAATCTCGGACAGCAGTCAACTTGATTGGCAGTCCATGCGTCGTACCTGAGCCCGGGCTCAGGGGGGAGAAACGGGCGTAGCATGCGATCCAACCAGGTGTCGCAAAGTGGGTATAAAGTTTTGTCGACCGGACTCCCGGAGGCTAAAAAAATATAAATAAAAAAAGGGGCTGCCGCTTGTCTAGCTGCCGGCTCGTTCTTCGTTCCTCAGCTTTCCCTCGTTTAAGGACGACATGGTTCTATTGTACAACGCGTTTGCGGAGGCGCAGCCAGTGCCGGCAAAATACGACGTTAGAGGCGAACTCCTATCCTTTTTGAGATTTATTGGTTTTGCATTCAAAACGGATCGGAGTTGTGGTAAACGCCGTACCTGCCGGCGCTACGCCATCCACCGCCGCTCCGCAGCAACTTATGCAAACTCCTTTATATGTCAGCCGAATGTCTATACCTCAGCATAAAAGTATGATCAACTTTGGTAGTGGACTTAATAAACAAATATATGATTTATATAATTCAACTCAGTTGGACGTTTTCTAAATTTTGGAGCTACGCAGAGGCAGCAAGAAAATGCCGTTGCGGAGGCGTCCTAGAAGGTCAAAATTATATGGTTGTCCTTAATTCCTTGAATAACTAAAACTGTATTTAAGAGTTTGGGAGGGCCTCCACTCGTCATTGAACAGACTACGCAAAATGAGCTCAAACTCTGTTATAATGAGCTTGATGAGATTATCTAGATTTCGAAATAGACCATTGGGGTTTCTGGTATAGCTTACCTTTGAGATAAGGACGAAGATATTAAGGTCGTACAATACGAGTACCTTGAATTTTTTACATTCGTAAGCCACCTACCATAGTACGACATTTTTTTTAAAGAATGGTAAGGAAGTCCACCTCATCGATTACGGAGATATAAGGGTCATGTGGAACTACCCCTTTTTGAAGGCATTCCCACACTGTTGCTTTTTATAGAAAACGCTCCGACCATCCTAAAGCTTAGCCCGTCGACCGCAATAAGCACGTAAATATTTTAAAAGATAGATCTTCGGGATCTATTAATCTGTATACTGAATACTCTCTATATATAAAGAGCAGAGAGATATTAGAAAGCCCCTACCGTTTAGTTTAAATTCTATACCCTTAGAAGCCGCCTTGCTAATACCGTACGCGTCATCAGTAAATATGTGCCATTGCCCCAATCTAGGAAGGCTATTGCAAGAATCTGTAATAAAACTTGACTTCGAGGCCAAAGCGGCCGCATTGGTGACACTAACATCAATGTCTTGTTGATCGGAGGATACTAATCGCCCATCAGAGGCCCTCGGCGTGGCTCAGCTCCACGCTAGTGTTTACCCAATATATTTGAGTCCTGGGCTTGGTTTAACACAAGCTAGAGATGCAACGTTCGTATTAACCTAGTCACTCGCGGTGTATGTCCTGTTGGGTATGATTGGTATCCGGCTTGTCGCAAAAAGAGGTGTAATTATGCGCCGACTCTGACTTGATGAAACTGGCAGCGTCTGCTTACCCTTCAGGGAGAGACATAGACGCCAAGGACAACCTCAATACACAGTGATACGGTAACCCTGTCTAGACTCATCCCGCGGCCCATCAGATTTTACTCTTGCCGCCACCCCCTATCGTATTGACCCATCTGATTTCATACTGCTCTTGTACTAAAAATGGGTTTAAATGTTGAGCTTTTTGATTCAATTCAAGCTATTTTCAATATCCAGCAGTTGCAACTCAGATCTGATCTACAAATGTTATTCACACTATTAGTCCAAAGATTATGTTCATGGAGCCTGTGCACTTCAGAGAGATTCAGATTTATAGAGTACAACTTTTGTTAATTTTTCTAAGCTACTTGTTGAATTATAACTTATACTGAAAAACCTCAGGGCCAAAAGTGCTGGTGGAATCCGTTAAGCTGTTAAACTTGAAGGCAAGTATGATAGTGATCAGGGTGCTAACGTTAGCAGCCATACCGAACTGAACATAGATCTTATTCAATACAAAGTACTGGCTGTTTCCAAGGATAGCCGCAGGAGGTAAGTATTTGGTACTATTACTACCGGCACTGAAGCCGGTCTACCATTCCTTAACCGTTAATGTAGCTAATCACGGTAGATAGAGGTACGTTGACAAACAAAGTATCTATATCAGCGACTAGAGGAAGTATAGATGAGTCCGTCTCGGTGCTGAGAGTAATAATATCAGACGTTCGTGTGACATTTACTGCCAGCGCCATCATTGTGATAGTAAAGGCCGAATATAGTGAACTACATTGACGAAATCGTGTGAGGACAGCCACCTTGGGTTCGGTGATGACGACGTTGAACCTGAGCTAGAGTTTGACGCCGTAGGAAAGGTTTATGGTACCTACTTTAAAACTTGACAACTAGTTACAAAAGAGAAGGAAAACTTGAAGTTACACGGTATGTAAGAGACATATTCTGGTTATAAGGACCTACTGCTTCAACTAACGCCGCTATACATAGCACACCAAAGAAATAAAGAGAACCTCACCCTTAAGGAGCTGTTATTATTGGAGATAAAGTTCCTCAAAGCGTACAAAATACAATAGAAGAACAGAGGACAAGACAAAAGAGGAAAATGCAACTTTGGCATGCAGTATTAAGCCTAATTCCTACAGCGGCTTTTCGCCGCATGTACTGGAGATTTCTTACCCAAAGAAAGGGAAAACTCATCTTCAAACTTCATTCAAAATGCCACGAAAACTTTCACATAGTACACACCGAGCAGAAGAGTATCACAGGGTGCCGCCAAAGTCGAGGCGTGATACTCCTCTTCCAGACCAGAGCCCGACAAATCTTCCTGAAGCTACAATTACATTTTCAATAGGTGATGCAAGTCATCAAACGCAGTGAAAGTGTCTGACGACTTGAAAAATAAGATCAGCCTGCAAATATACAATAAATGGGACAATACTGGGATAAGTTGAAGCTCCCAGCTCTGCTCTCAAATGCCAAGATCCGGTTTGTATAGTATTCTGCTATTGTTTGTGTGTATATGTAGAAGCTTCCCAGAAGGAGTAAAAAGGAGTTGTCTCGTCATTAATCAGACCCTCCAAAAATAAGGGATGACTCCTGTTTCGGTCTTGTAGACCTAGAATACTAGATAAGTAAATAAAAATCTTCTTCCCGCTATGTATCCCAACTATCTGCGTGGCAAGTAGAAGAAATGCAACGAAGGTGATACAATCAAAGATGTTATCTTTGGGTTAGATTTATTTCATTTAATTGTCTATCCCTAACTAACTACTACGTAAAATCAGGGCTAAAGTTCAATTCAGCACAACGCAGAGTATCGAGCATTGCACGTGATATTCACCACCAATCCAGTGTTTACTTTCCCATGCCAGACCAGACCGGTCCTGGTAACAAAATCAGAGATCCTGCCCTGCCTACCTAATTTCATTTTAAATCATCATGATCGTGATCATCATCAGTTTCCTGCTACCAGCGCCGGTCAGTATCAACCAGACTCAACCGCTACATTCAGTTCCAAGTCCTAAGCCTAAGCCATCTAGCAGATTGCATGTGTCTTTCCAGTCTTTCCCTGCAAGCTGTGCTTTTCTTTCTTGTAATGTGGGTGGTTGTGTGTGGCTTTCCCGCTGTGTGTCGCGTGCTTGTGAATATACTCCTCGTTCTTCTTAATGCTCTCCTTGTCCATGACATCCAAGAGCTGCATGCACAACTTGATATCGCAGAGGAGTTGGTCGCATCTTGACTTGGAGAAGTCCTCTCGGACCACTACGCGCAACATCTTGAGATCTTCCGTGTGAGGGGCCATTGTGTAGGCTGGTACAACCCATGAGCGTCCACGGAGCTGATGTGCCAGCGCAAATTCGTCATAGTGCTTCTCCTTTTTGGGATCGAGGCGGAAGGCGACAAGGGGAAGACCATCACCACCCTTCTTGGACATGATAACAAAGCCAAGTTGCTCAAGGGAATCCGAGAGATAATCGGCTGTTCGGGTCAGGTTGGACATGATAGAGCGGTAACCGTGCTTGCCCAGGCGGATGAGTTGGTAGTATTGGCCGATGACTTGGGAGGCGCCCTTGGAGAAATTGAGTGTGAAAGAGGCTTGGTCAGCACCAAGATAGTTGATGTTGAAGACCAGTTCTTGAGGAAGGTACTCCGGGGCACGCCAAACGATCCAGCCTACACCTGGGTAGACAAGGCCGTATCTAGATTCTGTCAGTATAAAATACACAATCGAAATTTTGCGACGTACTTGTGACCGGAGACATTGATAGAAACTACTTTCTCAAGTCTGAAATCCCACTCCAATTCTGGAACCACAAAAGGAGCCACAAATCCACCAGATGCAGCATCAATATGAATAACAGTATCGATCTTCTTCTCAATCAAAAGGTCGTTAACGGCCTTGGCATCTTCGTACTCCCCAGTATATGTCGTTCCCAGAATGACACAGATCCCGATAGTATTCTCATCTACAAGCTTGACCGTCTCCTCAGGATCGATCACATATCTCTCGGGAGTACAATAAACGTATTTCTCCTCGACCTCGAAATATCTCGCGGCCTTTTCCCAGCACACTTGAACGGCGGAGCTCATGACAATATTCGGCTTGTCGAATGACTTCCCGGCCGCCTTTCGCATATTTTGCCAACGCTTCTTCATGGCTAGAACTGCAAGCATGATAGCTTCGGAGGAACCGACGGTGGAGGTGCCGACCGCGGCTGCTCCCTCTTCATCTGTGGGGGCATTGAAGAGGCGGCCGATCATGGACACGCAGCGGTTCTGGATATCGGCGGATTGAGGGTATTCTTCGTAATCAATGAAGTTCTTGGAGAAGGATTCGGTCATCAAGTCTTCTACTTCTTTCTCCTGTAGGGTGAATGAGCAGTTAGCAACAATATCTCCACCAATTGTGCAATTTGGTTCCGGCACGTACCATGAAAGTCGTCACAAAACTGGCCAAGCTATAGATCACCACATGTCAGTCACGCAACTTTCCAGCTCGAGTAGCGGTCTGGAATTGAAGTATCATGTCTCGAGAGCCTTCCACAGGTATCCCAGGGGAGCCGGTAGGGGACTGGTTGCGGAAGTGGCTCCAGAATCAGTTGATGTCGCCCCTGACCCCCACACTATTCCTATGCCCCTCGGCCGCCCCACCAATATTTTGAAAATTAGAATAAAAGATTAAAACCACTTACTTGAGCATGGGATTGCCATCCAGGGACAAGTCATCCTTAATCATGCGGTACGCAACCTCCTTGGGCATCTCACACTCTGGCATCTCGTGTTTGGGCAAATCCTCCGCGGCGAATCTCGAGCCGTAGACCGTAGTGGTGAATGTGTCTCCGGCGGAGGGGGTGCCCATTTCGAGCTTCTCCATGCCCTTGACGAGAGGCTGATCGATCTGGTGATCTTTGGGGACGGTGGCGAGGTGTACCATGATGGCGGTGTAGTTCGGATGGCGGGGGATTGATTGAGTGAGGTGTAGGTGCAGGTGTCGATGTAGGTGTAGATGTAGACGTGGAGTGCAGGGTGTGGAATGTAAGACGGAGGACGGATGCAGAATATACTTCGTCGAAGTAATCAATTACGGGGGTGGTGGCAGTTCTCACTTGGGGAAGGAAGGAGGACGAGGTAAGAAGGAAAGAACAATCGGTGAAAGGGGCAGCAGGTGAATTTAAGCAAAAAGTCCAACAAGCCCGACAGACCCAGTCAGTCCAGCTAAATCCAGGAAAATCCAGGAAAATCCAGCAAAAGCCAACACACGCAACACGAGCTCCTTCATCCATTCATTGATTCCTTTTATTGCCACCATTGTCTCGATTAGCTCGCTCTCACCCCTCTCTTTTCCCTTTCGTCACCGTGGCCCACATCCAGATCCACCCCTTGTCACAGCTCCAGCTCCAGCTCCAGCTCCCAGCCCACCAGGGATGAGAGCTACATAACACCCCCGCTACACCGTACAGCTACGTTGTTACTGCAAGTACAGGACACTAGCCGTCTCACAAGTGTTCAAATCTTGGCATTAAAAAGCTTAGCATGGAACCTTGACAGGTTCAATCATTACACTACGGCTAGTTGGCTCGTTCAGTGGTGAACCCCTCCCTCTCTTCCAACATTTCTCTCTCTCGTTTCGGGTTCTCATTCGCTCTATCTGGCACACATGCTTCGTGTGTGCATTGAGATAATCGATCTGTTCTGTATAAGGGGTTGGGAGAGGAGAGGGGAATCGAAAGGAAAGCTCCCGCATATCCCGTCTTATGGAACCCACGTTGATCAAAGACATTCCATCCCATCGCTTGCGCCGTCCGGGCCAATTACTATTACAGTCTGATTTGGTTCTTGTTTCTGCTTCTGATTTTGTCAGGTTCGACAGGCGTGTTCGTTTCACTACCGCCTCCAAGCTGCGTCATCATTCCTGCACTTTATTTCGCTTCTTCCCCAGAAACCCTTTCTCCCCTGGCTTGAACTTCCCCTCCCTCACCTCTCAATCCTTCAATTCATTTCACCGGAATGATTGTTCTCTTCACTTACTTCCATTCAAACTTCTCAATATGCGCTTCCCTCTCTTCTTCCCCCGTCTCCAATTCCGAACTCTTCTATCATTTTCCCCCAAACCCAACCCCACCTCCCATCCAAAGAAATAACGCCACATGTCCAGCCTCCCAATCCCAACCCCTCCTTTCGTCTCCCAAGAAAATTAAAAAGAAAAAAAACCAATCCGTTCAAATCTTCAAGCTCCTAAAGCCACTATCGCACCCCCTCCTCCCCACCTCTTTATCTCATATCTACCCTTTTCACCCACCATCCTGCCGCCCATCAGGCACCGTGCAGCGTGCGCCCCGCTGATTCGCTATCTCCGACCTGACGCCACACTTCTCTTCCTCCCCTCTACAATACCAAAAACTGCACGATGCGCGCTGCCCGGCGGGGAGAAATAGCCGGGACTGCCAGGATGCGAGGCCTCAGTTAAAGCAGTTTAGGGCCGTTACTTACTCGAAGCTGGTAAGCAGGCTTACACTATCCAGCTACAGCACTGCGGTGAAGGGATCTACAAATCCAAACGGACCATCTCCATTCCGGTAGTATCTAGGTATTAATGTCAGTTCGGTACGCAATGCACGAAGAACATGTAAGGCATTCGCTATCCTGCAGCGCAGGGTTCACTACGGTACGGGTAGCTGCGTGCTCCTGGCAAGCTGACAGCTTGGCTGTCAGCAACTGGCCGGCGTACTGGGCGCCTGGAGCTACAGTATGTTGCAGTGCAGGTGCACTGCCGCGCTCGCCTGTGAGGGATATACTGTAACCTTGGGTTCTATAGCACGCGAGACACACAGTACTATCTGCTCCGCTCTGCTTTGACTAGGTTCGGTTTCGTCCGGTGGCGTAGTAGCGTGAGTGACTTTTCGCACTTTTGGCGTGTGGGGGAAGGGGGGGAAGGTGGTTGATCTATCTCTCTTGATGGGCCAGCCTGTTGATCGATTGATAATGATAAAAGATTATATGGATTGTATTGGTTTCAGTTTTTTCTTCTTTCCTGTCTTCCCTTTTCTTTTTTTTTACGTTTGCATTTGCCTTTTTGCTTTTTGCTTTAGTGCTAATATTACTGCTACCTTATATTCTGTACATGCACTACTGTACATGAGCCCCTGGTGTTAGATGATGCATCATGTAGATGGATGGCAGCTAGCTGAATAACAGCTTCTTCTAACTGGACCTACCTACTTAGGACAAGAGCCAAGGCTACGGTACCGTTTTAGGTGATAACTGCCAAAAATTAAATACAAAATCGTTAAAAAGTTAAAATTTACATAGTATCCCTACCTCTTATTAAAAGCATCATGTCTGTAGATACAAACCCAGTTTTTAATAGTACGGAGGATTAAATAATATGAGGCATCGAGGTTTCGAAGTCACCGTCGCGGTCTCGCCTCTAGCTAGCTTAAATTTAGGTATAAATAAACGTCTTCCTCTCTCTCCTTCCTGTACCTTTCTTATCTCTCCTATCTTTCCTAATATTCTACTTTTTTAATTTCCCGTCTCTCCTAATGTCAAAAGGAAAGCGATGTCAATGGCGGATCCCCAGGTTCAATCAGTCAATACAAGATCCTCCGGCAAGTTAGCTGATACGGAGCACCTGTGCCAATAGTACAATTGCTTTCCCCACCATTTATATCTATCCCCTTGCTCCACCCTTATTATATTGTTGGAAATTGAGCTCCTAACAATAACACTATAAAATCGTATTAGTTTGCTCTTAAATGTCTCTACTCTTCCAAATGTCCTTACTCTTATATCTACCCCTCTTAAAATGGACCGTTTCCCAGCGGCAGCTAAAGATTTTCCTATTCATTGCTTCACCGATATCTACTTCCTTATTTTAAACATCCTTCTCATTAGCGTCCTGCCGTAGACATTTATATTTACGTTAGTACCTATACAGCTAATTTAACTAGAGACACATATTACTCGGGCTATGACAATTATTAGTCGGTCAGTCCCACGCTTGCTACTGCTTTAAAACCAGAGGTCTTTAGTTTTTGACTTGACCTGCTCCTTATCTGGAATAGTAACCCGCCGCTGGGTGTATTACCTCCTACGTATCCGGCTTCATTATGGTCGAGATCTGAGTCTATATCAGATTCGATAGAAGACGATGGAGAAGATAGGAGCCCTGGGAAGTAGAAGGAATTAGGAAAGAAGGGACATTGAGATTCTATTTCAAGGGTTAATTAATGATTTCATAAGTTTCAAAAATCTTCTCATATTCTTTCCTCAATTTACAAAATAGACTTCTCACCACAAACCTCAAAAGACGGTATGTTCCGCTCATAAGAGCTAATACAACTCCGAAGTGATTAAGCTTGTTCCTAATAGCTCAAAAATGCAGACTTAGAAGATAAACAGTTCACCGGTAACACAACCAACAAGGATTAGCATACCGCGAAGGAGCAAGATCGTTCCAATCACATTGCAAGCACAGTTGATGCCTCTGTTTTGCAGCCAACCTTTCTTCCTCCGGCTTAATCTACTGAACCTCGCCATTACACTATGCTAAAGTCGTTCGAAAAGGACCGAAGCTCTCCTAGATAACAGAGGTCTCTCACACCTAAATCACAAAATCAAGACAATCTGTACAAAATAATAGCTTTTCAGTTTAATATACCATTAAAAAAGATTTTTCTGAGTGTCTGTAAATAGTAATTTTACTAGAGCGATGATAGGTTTATAACTTCCGACTCCTTGACTTTTGGTAGTTTACCTTCCTACACGGTGCCGTAGACAGTTTGCTGAATAAGAGCTTCAACCCTAGACCAACCTGCAAAGAGCTAAGAGTTGCTCTTGTGACAAAGGCCTTATTCATGTCGGATATCGCGGTCCTCTTCTCGACTTTTTTCTTTTCTATTTACTTTCACACAGAAAATTCCATCCAATCTTTTTCAAGTCTCGAAAAAGTGAGTAGAGTGGTGTTTTTTCCTCAAATGAATCGTCTATTCGAGAACCTATTATACAGACGCCTGATTTTTAGAGTGAAAAAACTTAAAAAAACACAAAAGGCTCTCTACGTCTTTCCCCCCTCCAGCTCCCCTTCGTACGGACAAAACCAAGGACGTCTATGCTCTAGGAGAAAGAAAGCTGGATAAGGGGCGAAAAAATTACCCAGCCCGGAAACAATGCATCTAACCCTGCAAAGAAAAAGGGCCAAGAAAAGAAACCCAGCTCTATATCCATGCTGAAGGTGTGGTACAAGCAAAAACATTTGCCCTCCCCCGTCGGCCCTCCGCCATGAATTTGTCTATCCTCTATCGTCCCCTTTACTTCGAAATTTCCACACCACCGGTTGCACCCAATGCCTTCTTGATGTCACCGTAGATGGCAAATTGACCGGCGGTCAAAGTTCCTGCACGAAATGCATTAGTTTTTGAAGCTACATATCTAGGATCTTGGATTTGTCGCAACTTACCAACCATGAAAAGACGAGCACCAATACCGGAGTAAGATCCTCTGAGTCCAAGCTCCTTGGCGATCTTGATCAAACGGCTGGTAGTTCCCTCTCCTGGAAGACCCTTGGTCTTGTTAATTTTGCTCAACATGGTATCAGCAGGTTGAGATACGAGGGCGGCGGCAAAACCAGCAATGAGACCGGATCCCAAGTTGATGGTGGTTTGAAGTCCATCAGAGGCGGTCTTCTTGTCAACCTTGGTGTAGATGGCCTCAGCAACCTTCTCGTAGACCACGAACTTGGCCATGGTATATGGAACCCTTAAATCCCTCATTAGCCTCCCCCTTCGATATTTTCCGGATAATTTTTGTGACTTACTGCTTGAACAGGATAGGGCCGAAACCAGCGTAAAAAGCACCAACACCCTCATTCTTCAACATCTTGGTGAATCCGCCAATGAGGCCATTGGCGTATGTTGGCTCAGAAACGAGACGGATACGGGTGGCCTCGAGAGGGCAGAGAGCAATATCGGCGAAGAATTCTGCGAGGGCAGAAGAAGCTAAGTACACGGCTGTACGGTTATTTGAGGCAGTCTCATATCCAAGGAGTTCGATAGATTGTGCCTTGAAGAGTTCGTAACCTCCGAACTTGAAAGCTCCCTGAAGGAAGTAACCTGCGAAAGTTGGGCCAATACCGGTCAAGAGAGCACCAGCACCCTCATTGGCAACGACTTGTCTGATTCCTCCAATGAGACCTTTGTTATATGTGACGGGATCGAGTTGTATTCTGGTCTTGACGCTGTGGGAATGGCGCGTTAGCAAAATTTTTTGTTATCGCGCCAAGAAGACATGTTGGGGACAGGTGTCTCGGGGAGGCGCGAAAGGGGATTGCGAATTCCATAACTTACACATCAACGGGAGTGAGGGAACCGTGAGTGACTGAACAGCAGATTGCACCAGCCAAGGCGAATCTGGAGTAGAGTTGGACGCCGCTGAGCTTCTCGGGCTTCGCAGTGACGGTTTCGACGACGGCGGAGGCTGCAGATGCCATGTCGGATTAAGTATGTGTGAAGAAGAGAGAAGAGAAAAGAAGATGATATTAGGATGGATGAGTGGAGAGGAAGCGGTGACGTCTTCACAGGGAAGATGATGGTCAAAGTCAATGGATTGATGGAAAAGTTGTTGATGTAACTCCAAATAGAAACTTTTGATAGAAAATTGTGGCTAGCAACTAGAGCTCGGGAAGATTCGGGCCTTAAAATTTGCCTGGCTCGGAGATACGGCAAAATCGCTTGGGGGAGATTCTTAGCGCTACGTCTGGGCACGTGTGGCCGCTGCTGACTCAGCTCAGACGAGGTTGTCGGCTCGTCTCTCCCTTCGTTTAAGGCGGCTCAAGCAGTGCCAGTGCCAGTGCCAGTGCCAGTGCCGGGGAGGGAGGAAAGGGGTTAGGGGGGCAGACACGTGAGGATATACTCCATATACACACGGCCGTACATGCCGGTATATTCCACCGACTTCAGGAACACAGCAGTGACATAACACGCTGTACTTCAAGACAGGGCCGGTGATTCCTCCCCACTTCATTGGCAGGCTCACACGCCACTAGAGCATCCAGGCCCCAGGTAGGTCTAGCCCTGCGGTCACGGGGCGCTGGGATATGGATGCCAATCCTTCTCCAACCTCCTTCTCAACTCGTCCACCAAATCTCTCCATATATATGCAACAATCTTCGTCTTAATCTGAGCTGATCTTGGGTATCAAGTGGATCCAATTGATATTCTCTCCGTATTCCGTACATACATACAAGCAATCCCCAAATATTGCGAAAAAGGACAAGAATCATGCTCACCCTGGGCTGTTAAGCGGGCACGCGTCCTGGAATACTCCGCATCAAATTCAAGCTCTTTTGTCTTGCTGTTTATTTGCTTCCAAAGTTACTTCCTTTTATCTATAAATCAAGATATTCATTTCTTATTCTACGGAAATCATGGATTATCAGTGTTTATTTGACGACAGGTTCTTTGACGAGAAGCCTATTACTTACGGAGGGGGCCACCGGACTACCTTCTATACTTCAGAAGAAGAGTTGCCGGGAGTCAAACCGATGAGAATGATCCAGTTCAAGCATATAAGTGTTGGTCTATCCTTCTGTTAAATAATTGTGTATTGGCTGAGAATTTAGGACTCTGCCACGCCAGAATCCACGATACTCATTGAAGATGTTTTCTTGACAGCTGAGGGAATGGAGGAACCAGATTTTCTAAGCCAAGAGCCAGGAGAGTACGGCAGATTGAGGCTTTTGTACGGCTCCGGAAACATGGTAGGACACAATGCTAACTTGCTGTAGATTGACTCCTCCGCGAGTTGAAGCCAAGGACGAGTATGGAAGAGCAAGTCGATACAACCCACAAGCAATAAACCCATTCAATCCTCACGAATTTCGCCAGTTAATCGATATCCTTCAATTCCATAAAGGTTGTCTCGACCACTCAGAATTTGGCCAAGTTTCAAAAATAGTTGGACCAGGTGCCGTCACGTGTATGTCGCTCCCTTCACTTGTTAGGTTCCAAGAGTTTAATGTGACTTGGATCTTTATTTATATTTACTACAATGTGAATATTCTAGTAGATTTGAATGAATTCTCCTTTGATTTCTTACAAGCCATTGAATATTTTCCTTGATCGCTCTAAAAGAACTCATAATTAGTTTTTGGATTGACTTTGGGTTAAAATATTCTCTGCTAGGCGAGAGTACTACCAAATACACCCAAATTCCTGCCAAATAGAACGCCACAATATTTAGTTACAGTTAAATGGCCAAAACACCACTGACATAGTCTAGCAATCTATGTCGAAACCTACTCCTACCGGGGTGGTTGGTACAAACTTTCTTTGTCCTACACACCCTCCAACATGACAACTTCTATCCTCCTCCACAACCTCGACCCCATGGAGTCAGAAACCATTGTTTCCAAACTCCTCACCCACAATCCCTCAATCCAATCTCTAACCATCCACCCACTCCTCCTCCCCACCCTAATGTACGAACTGCTCTTTAAAATCTGTATCCGTGAACTCAACCGCTTGTTTGACTCCTCCATCAATGTCGAGCACCTCATGGGTCTCAATAACAACACCATGTTCAAACACTTCAAGCGCCTCGAATTCGACGACGCCACTGCGGCCGAGAACGCCTTCGGAGATGGCCAATCCCTCTGTGCCCTCGAAGAGCGCATGGATTTCAATATAATCCTAGGCCGGAAACTTCTCTCCTACTTCTCGCATTTCGCAGCCATCACTCCGAAAACCCCTCACAAGTTACCCTTCGAAATCTCGGCCCAAATTCTCGAAACTCGTCTCGCCTATCTCGTGGACACTCTCGAGCTGCAACTCCCGCGTCTTCGGCGCACCCAGGGCCACACACTGCTCAACCGCAATGGGCTCGAAAACCGGCAGACTGTCCAGGGGAATAAGCTCTCGTACCAAATCGCACTGGAATCCAAAGCCGACTCGTCGGCCATGAAAGCCATTGCCGTCCTGACTATGTTTTTCCTCCCAGCCACTTTTGTGGCGGCCTTCTTTGCCATGCCTCTATTTAATTGGGATGCGGACACGCAAGGAGGCGTCGTCAAAGGAAGGTTCTGGATTTATTGGGCCGTTACCGTCCCTGGTACTTTATTGGTTCTCACTATGTGGAGAGCGTGGTGGGTGTTCACTGACTGGGAGGCAAGTTTTGAAGGGGAGAGCATGGGATGGTGGAAGAGGGTGAAGGCTTGGGTACAAAGTTGGGAATTTGGGAAGCCGGATGGAGTAGAGCAATTAGATCGTTATGATAGTAAGTTTAGAAACGAGAAAAGGAGGCCCAGTAGGACAGGGAACAAGAAAGACAGTGTAATTATTATTGCTCCTAATGAGCGTCCAGCCAAAGTTCATAGAGCAAGGGAACGTACGCATGAATGAAATTTAATGACAAGTAACCTTGCGAGATATTTCTGGAATGGAATCGCTCTTGGATCGCAGTTTGTTTAATGAATATCTCCATCGCGTCAGCCAGCTCCAGATCGTGTCCCAATTCTAACTCCCACTACACTTCTGCGACTGCCATTTATTTTATATGTCTCTTATCCAGTCTTCAAAAGGCAACATCAGCTAAAATTAAGGTGGTGGAGATCGTTTTTCGCGTCTGCCTTGCATTGAGGAAGCTTGGGAAAGGTCCAGGAGCATGAAATTCCTTTTCTTTCGTGAAAGCATTGAGACATGTCCCTAAGAAGGAGAGTGTTTTACCCTCTGATGCTATAGTCAACATCTACTCAAGCATAGGTGTCAGTTGAGGCCATCAAGCGTGCAGAACTGAAAAAGAAGATCAAACCTCCTCGAGGCTTGAGTGTGGGAGGGTAGAGAACGCCACGGTCCGTGACTCTGTCTTAGCTAAGGAAGTGATTAGTGTAGTATCCTCAACCAAGATACTACTAAATTGAAAGTATAAGAGTGAACTAATTGGAAAAGATGAGAAATCAACACTTAGTTGCAGGAACCAGAGAGTTTTAAAAGAACAGTCTCTCATCCAGATGATTAGAGACACAGCTTAATTCCTAGAAGCAACTGAGAAGCCTGAGAGGTCTTCTAATGCACTTTTGCCAAACCCCCGGGGTTTGGTAGTGTCAATTGTTGTCAGGCATTCCGTGCGACAACACAATAGTCTCAGAGATGTGGCCTAGCATTTATTGTCTGGACACGCATCTGGGATTTCGAACTTACGTCTTGCTGAAAAATTTTGTTGCCGAAACTGTCGCCATAGTTCTCACATCCGGCGATTGGACCCCTAGACATAATGACTTGCACACCGCCCTTGTCTTAAGATCTGCACGTAACCAAGGGAACGCGAATATAAGCAGTGGCTCGAGAAGTTGAGATAATTTGGGCCCAAGAAATGCTTTTAAGGGTTAAAGTAAGATGTCAGGCGAACAGGATGATTACGCCGTAGTGCACGACCAGCTTATACTATATACAAAGGAGAACAATAACAAAATTAATTATTGATTCCTAGAACTACCAAGCTGCCAGTTTCTCGCATATTATTAACTGGAATAGTTGTTGGGATCTCGAAAAGTTTGATCAGCGCTATTTATAAGTCGGCATAATGTTAACTTGCACTCAAGGTAGTCTCCTCTCTTCATATTCTCCAATCCATAAGCTTGCAAATATAGACGATCTTCGAAGATTTAAAATTAAAGCCGTGTTAAATTCAATTCTCTTCCAAAATTCTTTTTTAAATAATCTCTTTATTTAATTGAATAGAAAGAGAAATACACGCTTTACTACCAGAACCCAAACTCACTCGCATGGGCCCCTATGCAGCTCGGTTTCAACTCGCATGCCCAGCCGTCTTCTAGAAGTCAGGAACTTTATCCTCCGCCCTTCTCTTTTCTCTCCGGAGACTATTCCAGAAGCAACATTTTAATGCATCTCATGCATTACTGACAGGAAAAAGTGAATGTGGTCGGGTCCTTTTTTCTGGAATGTCTGACCGTGCATCAATCATCATGCACTGCAAATCACCCTAAAGGCTAGCCATGAAACAGAAACAAACTCCACGGTTGTCTCGGACACCCGCACCTCTTCATACTGGTATCACTGTAGATAATAACAAAGGATCAAAATAATGTGCGGTCAAAAATATACCGATAGGAATATCAAAACTTCATTATATTAACCTTTTGTGTCATTTTCCCTAGCGAGTTATGGTCTCAGTACCCATTTACCCACCTCCCCTACCCAGTATCAGCCACCAGCCACGCATAACAGCCTCTCTCTTCTCCATACATCCTACTCTTTGCGTCATCAACCCTACCTATATCGCAAATCACACTTCCTGCCATCCTACCCTACCTTGCCCTAGCCCATCGGCTATCGGAACCGGCAGAAATACGAGGCCAATGTAGGAATCTTCAAAATCCTCGTCTCACGAGTAATACACGATCCATTCCATACCTGGTTCCAATCTCCACGCTCCCTGAAATAATTCTCCCCGCTCTACCAACCTCATCATCTGAACCCTAAATCTGCCTGAACTCTCTGCGTCGTTTCCGAAACCTCTTGGGACGTTGCTCTCCCCATTCCCCAGACCTCCAACTAGCCCAAATAGATCGCATGTCTAAAAGGAACAAGGAATGTGTCTTGTTACAGGTATATTGTTGTGATGCTAGTTACGCAATATTAAGCTTAACCTGGATGATATCTATATGGAAACGGCAGTGGAGCGGTATGGCTCACGATTAGGCTTGATTCAGCCAGATGTCGGAGATTTATAGTCAGGAACTCGGGAAATAGAAAGCTGGTTGCTTTTAGAGCTAATTTTGTTACCGTGGCGATCTGTTGCTTCTTTTGACTGCGAGATTTATCTTGATACTATGCCCTGATCAAGATTTGCTAATAAATAAACAGACATGGAACCAAAGTAGGTCATAGAGTACCTTCATATAATATTTGCCAATAAAGTTTACTTCTCCCTTCTCTCCCCTCCAGTTTAAGCTAAACCAAATGGATCAAAGCTAGCCGCCACGGCCCGATTTTTTTAAGACAATTCCCCCCTCCCTCCTTATCCTATCTTTGAGCGCCAACGCCATCATATAACCTTATAATAACTTCGTATGCTTAGTTCCAACCACAACGCAAGCCTGGTAGCACTACAACCCGTGCCCAATAACATGGCAACCGAACACATCCATTTTTCCATGCTTCCCAGTACCGTCCTACATTATATACAAAAATTTTCTTTCCATAGACCTTGATAGTACGTCCTGTCCGCAATTACCCCTTTCGAGCACCCCTTCGCCCGATCTCCCCTCGGTTTCCATTTCCAAATTTCGATTCCAGTACGAACCCCATTTTAAATTCCAGTTCCGATTCCAATTCCATTTATGATCTTACAACAACGCCAGCAAATCCTTGACCCCCGACCTTTTTTTTTTCTTTTTTTCTTCCTCAAATGATATTCGTGATACTCATCCGTTCATTTCCTCTACTCCTTTCCTGATTCCTGTCTGAGCCCATTCCTCCTCCAGTAGAACCAGATCCGTACCTGGCATGTACCGGCTGGGCATATCCTCCTTGCTCTCTAGCCAAAACTCCCACAAGATACTCTACTCTCTCCCAACCTCCCCAATCCCTAGCCTCCACATCTGTTAAAATTGTTGTTCCCTCCTCCCTCCCTCCACCCAGCAATGTCGGACTTGCCCCGACCTTCGCTGTGCTGCCACTGAGATTCATGCCTGTCTCACTCCCAGCCCATACCCAGCTATTTTCTGTGCTGGCTTGTAAATCCCCAGACACGTACGCCATTAGCTCCTCGTCCAGCTCGCGCTGGCCTTGGTAGTTCTTGCTCCCAATCAAGCCTCCTGCGCGGCGTTTTTCAATAAGCACAGACAAAAAGAAGGCTAAGTTGCGGCCGCAAGCTACATTGACGTCTCGTAGTGTGGCGATAGTGGCCGAAGCGCGGATACAAGTTAGTGCTGCGTCAAAGTGGCCTCCAAAGAGGAGGAAGAGAGTACAGCGCCAAATGTGCGTACAGGTCATGGCATTTGCCGTGGGTCCGAATGGTGGCGTAGACGGATTGGAGGGATTTGAAGAAGCCATTGCTCGGGCTAGGAGATTTGTTGAATCAAGGGCTGCTCGAATACATTGCTCAATGGCAATACCTCGAACCTCGAGTGGACAGGATGTCGTAAGATTGTGGCGGTGGAGAATAAGGCGAGCGTTCATAAGATGGCAGACTGGGGAGAGCATACGAGGATCCAAAGGCTCATGAGCTGTGAGCTGACATGAAGGAGGGAACGCAGCCATGCAGGAACTGAAATGAGTATCGAATGTTGCTAAAGTCGAGGGTGATATAACAGGTGATTTTAGTGTTTTGATGAGTTGAGAAACTGCTCGAACGACGTGGATAATGGGAAGAATAAAGTTAGTGAGGGGAGAAACTCCATTTGGAACAAGCATCCCGGCATCGTGAATGTAATGATCGTCGATCGCAGCAGGAAGGCTAACATCGCAGTCCGCATCTTCAATAAGAAGAGGGCGTCCTAACTCTAGAGACATGTGCCTATCCCAAACATAAACTCCCCACCACACTCTTCTCCGCATCTCGCCCTCGATCATTGGCCAAGGGCCGGTCTCGCAGTGAAGGCCAATGTCTTGAGATATCCGGACCGCTGATGCCAACCACGTCCAAGCGGCAGATTTGAGATTCATCTCTGTAAGAAAAACACTAGTTAATATTGCTGCTCGAGCATGATCTATAACGAATTCATCGTTCCACATGTCTATCAGCATTCTTGAAGTCTCGATGTACTCCTTTCCCTTGTGTGGGCGGTGAATGCTAGGCTCTGCACTAAAGAGAACACCAACTGCCAAGACCGAAAAGAAGAGGGAACTCCATACTGGAGGGACTCCATGTAGAGTTCCGGCTTTGTAGACAGCCTCGTATTCTTGTTCAAAGGTGGGCCAGTGCAAGATAGGAATTATCATGTGAACAGATGCATAGTAGGAACTAAGGAGATGGTCGGCCATATGCTTTGGAGGAAGATCCGGACGAGGAGGATTGAAATGTGCCTGTGACCCTATTTGCCGGTACGGAGCAGGTGGCTTGAAAATGCCCCTGCCAAAGTTTCGAATGTTTGACCTGGCACGCGAAAGTTCCTGGGGTGGCGGTGGCCTTTGCCGCCGTTTAGGATGAGATCCGATTTCTGGAAGCTGTATTGGCAGTTGTTGAGGTCCTTCGCTGTCTATATCCATATGTCCCTCTCTTACATTCAGCATTGTCCGTAATTGAGAATTCTCCCGTTTGACTTGCGCAATTTGTTTCTCTAAATCCTGCACTTGCTTGATAGATGACATCCGACGGTTGGTTTCCTTTGTGAATTGGCACTTCACATTTCGGCTTGAACATTCCGAACAGCTTGTAGTTTCTGTCGCATCACATTTGACTTTCCGCTCTCTGCAGGCATCGCAACTTGGGTCCTTCCGTCTCTGTCGATATGCTCTTTTCTGTGCCTGCATATTGGCCGACGACATTTGGCCACTAGTAGCGCCTGGAGTGCCACTGGAAGATCCCGTAGAAGTCATTGATTCCATTCCCGGCGGTCCCGGAGAAGTTGTGGCCGATCCGTAAGTGCTTTGGAAAGAGCTGTGTCCAAGAGATAGACCAGAGGGAATATTCATCTGCTGAGAATTTGGTCCACTCATTGGCCGTGGGGAAGCTCCCATCAGCCCTCCGTCGTAGGCAGCTGGGCGAGGGGAGGTGGTCGACGAGACTGAAGAAGAATCGTAGGATGTTGTTGAAGGTATTGGAGACCTTGAATATGTATTATGCGAGGACCCCGCCATTATAAAGGCCCGAACTCGGTTCTTTTATCCAGATGGAACTAAGGTGTATATATGGTCTGAGATAGAGGATCGAAGGAGGTGGATGTACAGAGGTTTAAAGTTCCAGCCTCATTGCACGAATTTTACAGGCCTGTTGAACTAAAAATGACAACAGAATCAGAAGGCACAGCAGTTGTAAGTTGGGGTGGTTCTTCAACGTGGATCTCTACCAAATGGCAACCACGGAAGAATTTTTAGTTAGAAGACGATTTTTCTTTCAATGAAGAGAACAATGGTATTTTGTCCAGGGTTTAAGGGGGCCCGCGACACGCCGTCGGGCTGCAGTTCGTGCAACCTCAGGGCTGCTAAGTTCCGATGCAAGTCTGGAGCGTGGCCGGTCAAGCAGTTTCCCCACTCTGCAAAGGTACCAAATGTCGGCAGCTGATCCGTACCGTATTTGAGTTGATTCTGTGACAGGGCATTGATCAGCAAGGTGCGTTGAGAAGTGTATCGTTGGTCGAAGAGCCTATGCATGCGCGAAAGAGAGCGTATTGGTGCGGTAAAGATGTGTTGGGGGAAGGGGAGGGGGAAAAAGCGGACAATTGAAGGATAAGAATATAAGTGCTGTGGGAGGGTATATCATGGAGGTACAAGCATTGGCCACGCGCTTTAAGGCTGATTGGGAAATCTGGAGTAATTCAATGCCAAGATGACAGTAGATTACCAGCATTTGAAGCAGAGGTTTGCGAAAGTATTTATGAGCCTTGCCTGGGCCTGCCCGGTTGCCACCTTGCCCTGCTACCCGGATAACCTTGTTTACTGTGATGGAGGGCTGGCTATGGATGGTGGTGCCTGAACCTTGCACTGGACCTCCACGATACCCGCCGTCATTGACAGGGTTTATGATGTGTCAAGGAAGAGCAAAAGGAGCAGAAGCTCTTCCACTCAAAGCCGAGGAATCCTAGTTTCTCCGGAGCTTCTAAAGAACTTCCTTTTTGAGGTATACTAACCTTGGTAAGGAATGATTGAGGGTTGCAAAGAACCGCCTGCAGACTTGCAAATGCCCTATTCTGATTGCCGGGTCGGCGGAGGCCTTTGTCATACACCGGGACATGTTGTGCATTGCTCCAGGAACTGTGCAGCAAGCAGGCTGCTCGGTACTGATGAGCCGCGGCAAGCACATTCTGGAGGGTAGGGGTTGATCACTCAGATAGATTAAAAAACATACTAGGATATCGTATGACTGGAAGCGCTATTCTCATTAACTGGTAGCTAATGGCCAAGCTGCAGGCCTTTTCGGCAAGTGGCGTGAAGGGGCGTTCCTACGAGGGAGGTTCGCTGCATTTGTACCTCTAAGTTACTGTCTGCTTCCGGTACGCTCTGCCGAGAGGTTCGGCCCGTTCATACTCTTTTAGAGGAATCGTGGATTCGATGGCCTCCGTAAGAGATGACGGCCTCTTCTCTATCCTTTCGAGTTCAAGAAGGTTGGAAGTCGACTCGAGGGAGCAATATGACCAGCAGTTGGACAGTAGCAGTTCTGAGTTGTCTCTCGTCTTCGTATACAACTTCTGGTCTGGTGAGCTGTCTCGTCTGTACCTCAGAATATGCAGCGGCACGTGTGCAAGCCTGCGTGGAGGACCTTAGTTTGCAACGGCAGTGGGTATATATTTGAATAATAATACAACTCGCAAGGCAAGTTTTGGCCAAGGAGGCAGGGGTGGAATCAGCATTCCTGAAATGGAATTTACAGCAGTAGGCGATTCCGTAACCCTGGTACTGTATACCTTACGGAAGACGAGAACGAAATGCTGGTACTGAGCAAATAGTGGTGATCAGATAGTCGATTATAAGCAAAGGTGGTACCTGCAACCCTTGTCACAGTAGGTCTGCCCAGTGGATAATACCCTGAAGCGATGTTTGCAGGGGATTTCGGAGGATGTCTCGACGCCCATGTCGAACGCAAGATCAGCGTTAGCAACCAGACCAAAAGCGCATGACAATGTATGCAAGGCTGTTGTGGAGTGAGCTGGACTGAGTTGCGCTCTTCGCGGACTATGACACAGACGGACAGGCACCCAGAGACCTAGTGCGCCAGCACATTCGAGTACAGTACGAAGTACATTCCATGTACTATTGGCCCTATGGACCGGGAACAGTACCTAGTTAATACTGGCCCTCCCGTAAGAGTCTGAGGACTTGTTGTCTCATGCGACTCACGCCCGCGCAGTTAGTAATTCCTATTCAAGCTCGAAACTTCCACCGAGGAAGTCGGTACGCGAGGGACCGCACAAGAAATGTGCCCAATGGGGGAAGTCGAAGGGTGTTCCCAGTCGTTTCGGGGTTTTAGTTTGCAGATTGCAGATTTGCGTATATTTCTTTTTAGTTCTCCGCCCGCGACTGGCGTTCTGAGTGTCGTCAACTGTCCCCGACATGTTTATAAGCCAAGACGGCCAGATGGGCTGCTGTAAGTGGAAGGTTAGCAGCAGCCCTGACAAGGAAGATGGACCAACTACTGCGCTGCTAAGGCACCGAGGCACTGGCCAATACATGGGCTTTTCAGGACTTCTGATGGTGTGCCGTCGTTGTAGTCGGTGGTGGTGATGGCCGTGTATATCGTCGTCGCCCCCGAGGATTCAGGTGGCATGTGGTGTCCTCGGCGACGTCGAGTAGCCGCAGCGGGAGGGGGAGGAGGGATAAGGAGGGATTAGGGGGCCAGAGAGTGGGGATGTTTCGCACCAGCCCTGGCAAAGCACGACTTGCCATCAAGGCATGTTCCGACGGGAGCAAACTGCAGCGGGATGCCACATGTGGGGTGGAGAGAAGGTTGAGCATGCATGCATGGAGGGTTCGTGCCGAATTCTGGCTCGACATCCGGAGCCCTCGACCAACGGGATGATCGAGCCATGGCGAAACTTGGTGATGGTGTGTGGACGATGTGGACCATCTTCCAGACTCGACTACTACTTGCCGATTTCTCTCCCCATGGAGTATATTCGATGCTGTAAGGTGCACTAAGTGGCTAAGTCGATCCCATCAAGTCCAAATCAAGAAAGAGTCCACTCGACAAGAATGCTCGAAAATCAGTATTACGTCGTATTGTCAAGTAAAGCCCCTTACGAAATGCTACGTACATTTTAATTGCCTATACCTGCCCTGCATTAATTCCACAGGCCAACCGCGCCCAACCAACTGTCAGTCAAACTGGTAACCTTCCTTCAAACCTCACTGCCGATGGCGACCAAAATATCGACTTCGGAAGTCTTTGGTAACCTTGCCCTTTCTGTAGTTCTCACAGCCCAATGCCGGTGGATCCTCCCAAGATTTGATACCCATCTGTATATACCGCACAGGCTCAACCCAGAGGGAAAACTCCATTTTGCCGCCTGGTGCGATATATATTATTACAAAGTGGTCGATGTATGACATTTGATAAGCGGGTGAGGGCAAGACTAACTCCCCTACCGAATTATCTCTTTAGTTTCCAAATTACCCTCCCCCTTTATCCCTCATTATGTCAATCATTCAAAAATCCATCTTCCCAGTCCAAAAAAAGGAAAAACTTTAACAGGATCCACGGCTCGGTCTAGTGAGCCTAAAGTACGGTGGAAAATATAGGGGCCATGCGCATGCAGCTAGGAGCTACAATCCGTACATACCCGAAAAAAAATGTTTCATTAATCGTTAACATTATAATCAAGTCACCCCCGCCCAAACTCATGATGGCCAGTGAACTACCTTGAAGGTCTACTAAGTCAGATCAAATTCGTATATGATATTTGAAAATTAAACTCATGTTCCAATCTCGGATGAACACCTGTCATCTAACGGTAGTGGAACATGTGCAGAAAATTTTGGCTTATCGACCTTCCAAGTTCATCAATAAAAAACGGTCGGAATGCATAATACCGAAATACTGTTGAAGAATCAAGCCACCGCATCGGCCTGTTTCACGATCTCATTTGCAGACTGGGGAGAAACTTTTAAGATCGGAAATCGTGTTGTTACCGTCTACCGGGGATGCTCCACCCCAAGAAAATGGGTACAGATAAAAGAGATATCCCCGATATAGAAATTCGCGGACAAGTTTAAAATACTTTTGTGGAGCCAAATACGAAACATGATTTCCAAAAGCTGTCGTTGAGCAAGTTTTTAGATATTCCAAAACCCTTTTCTGTATCATGGGAAGGTAGCTTCTCCTAAAAATTGAGAGTCATGCACACGCATATTATGAGGTTATCCTAGGCATGGTATAGTGATGAAACATAAAAAGAAAAAAAACTCTGGGCTATACGAATACCTTGGGTATACGTGGTCAAATCCTTCCTGCGAATCGCAACACTCCTACTACAGATTTTTTCCTTTTCATGGGACTAGCCTGTTCTCAGCTACGTACTTCACAAGATCTGGAAGACACAGTACCGAGTGTCTGGGAAACCCATCTTTCATCAATCGCACAGACATTCCGGATGCCAGCCACTGTGAGCAACAGGGCTGGCTGGGTAGAATTAGCCCGACCATTTCGAGCATTAGGCGCGGGCCGTAGAAAAAACCTAAAAGCCAACAATGATCCTGTTGGCACGGAATATCCAGCCGGAGAAGTTTTGACAGGTGGTTGGTTGGGCTTACCGGACCCCAGTTTCTGACTTGGCAAAGAGAAGAAAACAATGCAATTTGGACTTTTAAATGATGACGACATTTTTCTCAATACTTCGGACTGGGATCTAAAATCCCAGATGGGCGGGTCTCCGTTAATTCGGTGATCATAAGTTCAGCATTTTTGGGCATGGCTTACTTCTGGCCCTTAGGGCTCGGTGGCACTTTGCACTGCCTCGACTGGTGGGTTTATGCCACTTATCGGGTCTAGAACTTCCTTAAGGACGTTATCAACGTCGGAAGCATTCCGAAGACGACAACGGAGACGATACGTTTCTGGTCTGGCGCTGGAATTCCGATTCCGCAAGGAGTGAGAGTCGAGCTACTAAGCAGAAGGAAGCAGCATAAGCTTCGAGAGCTTACAGTAGTACCGCATAGTAAGGTCGTTTTGGTAGATTAGAGGCGGGAACAAGTCGCGATTATGGAGGGGATAGAAAAAATGACATTATACGGAAGTAGGTACCGTATAGTCTATAGGGGCGATCTTCTCCACTTCTGCAGATCAAGAACGCGATTGGGAGCGGATATTCTGCACGGCACATCTGAAACGAAGTGACAGGTCACTACTAGGAGCAGAAGTGGACGAGCTATCGTCGTCCATGGTGGAGTACAGTCTGGCCAAGATTTGACCTTTCCGATATCTGAATAGTTATTGGAAGCAAAACGATAGCAATTTCCTCTGTAAGCCATTTTGAAATGCTTGCTCCCTGCCACATTAGAGCGCCGCTCTTGTTGATCCTTAGTTGATCTATTAAGCCCGAGTTTCGATGTTATCACACGTTAATACATGAGACTTAAGCTCAGAAAAACGGTACGGGAATTCTAGCGCTCCCCACCCAGTTTGCAACCTTCCTCGGTAAGCATTATTGAATCGCGATATCACCCCCAGGTCATAACCGTTAGTATACGGGCTTCTCTCCGCAATTCGCTCTAGTAAACGATTGTTTCCTGTCACGCGCTTTATAAATACAGTACAGTACCATACGGAAGCATAATCCTGTCCGATCAAATAATCACAGATTTGAACTACAAACAAATTTCTCCGGGAAGTCCGGTCGCTTGCCGAATCAAAATATATTCTCACACGGTACTGTACATCGAGGGAGCTTCTGTACATTAGCGGCGAGGTACAGTACCGACGGCACCGAATGCGACCTTCGGTTGAACGAGACTGCTGTATACGACATCAATGAGACATTCATTTATTGTCTGACCCTACAGTAGCAACGGCGTTGAGGGCTGACCATGCCAGCTGGCACTCCACCCGAAGTCCCCTTTTTTTCTGTCCGATTTTAGGTAAGCATAAGCAAACTTTACGAAGTAGTCAAAGGGGAAAGGGGAACTGATCTGTATTCAAAGGACAGAATAATAACGAGGTACGTTCAGATGAAGAAGCTGTAGACGGAATGCGCCGTCATCCACGGGCAAAACCCCACTGTCCTCACCGCTCTGAGACAGAAATTCTCATTCTTTGCAAAGAGATCCACCAGTTTCTTATCTGATGTCAATAGCCCGACGACAGACCGAATGAATTTATATTCATAAAACAAAGTTTTCCTCGCGGTTTGCTAGTAGGTTTTCTCATTGAGTCTTTCCGTATTTTATTTCTCTTTTTGAACTTTCTCCAAAGTCACACTGCGGACAACTAAATTAGTACTACTATTCCACCAACACCAGAGCCACAAGATCTGTGAGACTGGGTTTTCCTTGGTACGACCCACTGGATGCTTAATTAAACCTCCATCAGCTTCAGACACTTCAAAATAACTCTTCCCCGCGTTTTATGGGCAATTTTCATTTACCGAATAAACAGCTTTAAAGAGTCAATCACGCTTCACTATGTGCAAATCTAGCCTCCATCAGTTCCTCCACGATCTGCCGAAATGTGAACATCATCTACACATCGAAGGCTCACTCTCGCCCGAATTGCTTTTCCAGCTTGCGGCTACAAACGATATATCTCTACCGGAAGTCAATGTCGACCCCTCCTTTGCTTCTCCAGAAACACTTGAGGCTCGATATAAACGATTCACTTCCCTCAATGACTTTCTTCATTACTACTTTATCGGCATGTCCGTTCTTATTACAGCCGCCGACTTCGAATCCCTAGCTTACGAATATTTTACTCGAGCACATAATGATGGGGTTCTGCATGCAGAGATATTCTTTGATCCCCAAGCACACACACAAAGAGGCATTCCATATGAAACCGTTGTATCTGGCCTGAGCATGGCACAGAAGCGGGCAGAGAGGGACTTTGGTATCACTTCCAAACTCATTCTATGTTTTTTGAGACATTTGTCAGAAACAGATGCGCAAGTCGCCTATCAGGAAGCTGTTGCGCTGGGGCATTTCTCAAACGGGACCGTGGCAGGCATTGGACTTGATAGCAGCGAAGTTGGCTTTCCTCCAGAAATTTTCCGGCAGGTATATGCCTCTGCAACCGCTGCTGGAATTCGAAGAACTGCGCATGCTGGTGAAGAAGGAGATTCGACCTACATATCAAGAGCATTGGATATCTGCAACACAGAGAGAATTGACCACGGGATCCGCTTGGTTGATGATGAAGCTCTACTAAAGCGAGTGGCGCAACGCAAGACACTGATCACCATGTGTCCGCTAAGTAACGTCAGACTCCAATGCGTGACCAAGGTTGCGGATCTACCCGTCAGGAAGTTCCTAGATGAAGGCGTCAGATTCAGTATAAATAGTGATGACCCAGCATATTTTGATGGGTATATACTAGATAACTACTGTGCTGTCCAAGACGCGTTTGGATTAAGCTTAAAAGATTGGAGGTGGATCGCTGAAGGGGCTATTGAAGGGAGTTGGTGCGAGGACGAGAGAAAGAAAATTTTGTTAGGGGAAGTAGCAAAGTGGGCTGAAAAGTATAAAGGCATAGCCTAAAGCAAGCAAGCAGGAATTACATCACCAAGGAGCGAGGTCCGGCCTATACGACGATCTAAGGATCTGTTAATATATGCCAAAACTCGTCTCATATATCATCGATCCAGATGAAGTTAAATATACGCCGCAAAATTTTAAGTCAAATACCAAGCAGATACTGTTTTTAATGCATCTAACGTTGAAAAATTCTTAGCAATCTGCAACTCTCGAACCTCGCTCTACCAACAGCCCGGAAACCAAAGTATCTTTGGTCTTTTTCACCTGCTGTTCAGTCCACCCCAGTCACCTTCAGAATATCCAGGGGGCAACTCACTTCAATAATACACTCAAATCCAGCATCGGCTTAACAGCTAAATTTAACACTGAGTGATGTGGTTAGTAGTGAATTTGCTCTAAGCCCTAGATTGCGTGCTAAAAGAAATGGTAATTCTCGGGAACTACTGCGGGAGTAACGCATATACAATTAGGTCCCGTCTTTCAAATGCCAACATTTGTCCCTTTTCATGCTCCGTTACGTCACCTCTTCCACAGTCCTATTTTTTCAGAAGTTGCAATGGCATTCAATGCACAAAACTAGATGTTGAAACTATTTGAAAGTTATGCTATGTCCTCAAAGGTACTCCCTATTGGCGAAAAAAAAGGAGCTATATAGAATGATGGAGCTTTTGTCCCATAAATTTTTTCAAGATCTGGCAAGTGCCTCTGTGGGTCTTTCTAAGATCATTTAATCCTTTTTCTTGGAGTTTCTAATTCCAGCAGATAGAAATTTAGGATTTCGATTATGACCTTGTCGGATATTTGCGTCATCTCCCACTGTCAGGTGGCTGTCATGTTGGGCCTGGGAGACTTAGTACCCTTTTGGCACTCCAGTCCAAACTTTAATGACATGATCTCGCACAGAAATAATTCTTTCATAAAATTTAATCTTCCTTCCCAAGGGTTTTCTTTTTTCATCCTAAATTTTCGTTCACTTATTGCTCATCCCGCTTGAAAATCTAACAAAATCGTGCTGGACGGGCTTCAAACCTCTTCGGGCCCTACTGCTATACCTTTACCTTGTTCTTTCTATTCTTGCAAGTATCCAACTTGACCTTTATAACCCAATCAAGGTTTTAGGCTCGAGGCTCTTCCTCTTGCGATTCAAGATGTCGGAACAAGCTCAAGGCTTAGTCGAAAACCCAGTTCCTTTCTTTGATGAAGATCCATTTGGAATAAATTTAATGGAGCTGATCATTGACTATGAAACCGAAGATACAAGCTCTATGCTTCATCGTCCTTCTACTTCGAGAGCACCCAGTACCGAATCAGTTCTTACAACCAGCTATTCCGACAATGAATCTAATATGCTCGACGACACAGACTTTTACCTTTTCTTTGAAAATAATATCTGGGACGACACTTCGACAATAGATGCACCACCTCCTCCCCCTCCTCCTCCCCAGCCACAGACACCCTCAGAAACAAAGCAAGATGATCACAAATCTCCGCCTTCTCTTGTACCAGACGATATAATGGGGAATTTATTACATGAACTCGCTCCAGGCACCAAAAGTCAACTAATAATATCACCGCTTACCGATGGGCCTTCACCGCGTATAGAACAAGTTGCTATACCTGCAAATGCCGATTCTTCTTCATATGCACGACCAGCAAAAGACGGTGCGGTCTCGTCGGATATAGCTTCCACTACTGTGGTTACTTCTAAAAGACGTAGAAATGGCGATTCGGACGACCTTGCAAATGCACATGCAAGATTCCTAAATGGATTTCGTAGACGACTGTCTCTGGGAGGCACTATCTCCGAACTCCAATTTGCAACTCCTGCAATTTCTCCGGCACTAAAGTCTGAAGCTTTTCATCCTCCGACTGGTTATCTTCCAAAGACTAGTCCAATTCCCTTGGTAGACGACACCAAAGGACAAACTGCAGAGATCTGCGGCATGCCACCATGTCCTGCTACTGCTATTAAAAGTGTCCCAGAGGCCCCGATCCCCCAGAACAGCCTCACGAAAGGGAATCAATATCCACAAAATCGAAACGCGGCTGTTAACAATGGCAATCAATCGACTAATGAGTCACACCATCACCGGCATAAACATCATCACCAGCATAGGCCTGTTGATATTGAGATTGTTGGATATCAAAATATCCCCATCCACAATGGTAATAGCAATAGGCAGCAGAGCTTCCCAGGGAACGGCCATACTCAAGATACAACATTTTTAACCCAGCATGCTAGCAACATCATTGGTTCTGCTTCCAGCCAATTTCAGATGCCACACGTTTCCTTATCTCAATCTCACTTCATGGCAAACAGCAATTCAGCCTCAAGTAACCAACAATATTTCCATGAGAATGCTCAGCAAAATCAACCACAGGATAAGAAACCTCCGCAACTGCATACGGACCACAATCCAAGCCAGTTACATCACACGGGATCTATGACTTTACATCAACCTCAGCCCATGAACAATGGAGACAGACAACACTCCTGGGGGGTCGTCCAGAATGGAATACTCCAACCTCAAATTGGCCAAATGGGTCCACCCCCGACATTCTTACCTCTATCTCATGGAGAAGTCCTGAGCCCTGATCACTTTCAGTCTATGGAAGCCGCTAATGGGTCAGTATCACCTTACAATTTCAATAGCGCTGGGCCTCAGATGCAGTTTGGATACCCTTCTCAACCGCCCTACCAAATTCCCGGGAATGTTGCCTCTGCTGGTTGGTTCGGGCATGTACCTCAGGCTCCGAATCAGTATATGAGTGTTCCTTACCAAGTCTCTGCTCCCGGCAGTCATATTGCTCAATCCAGTCGGCCAATCAAAAGCCCACTAGATGAATTACCTCCTTTGAAAGAACCGCGCCGAGGCTTTCTAGCGCCAGTACCTAGGATTATTGGCCGCAAAATACTTGACTATGTCTACAATAGCACTCTCATGGGACGACGAGCTCCGGATTTCAATTCTGACGAACTAACAACTCTGAAAGCCATATCGCGTGATGCCTGTTCTTACGAAGCGCAAGGTATAGAACCTAGGTACGAGTTCTACGTCGATTTCTTTCGACGGAGGCATGGATGGACATGTGATAAAACTAGTTATGGGGAGCTCCATCTGTTGTGGAAACAGGACCATGCTTCACAATGGGATTTGAACCACTTAGAACCCAGACACCCCGTCAACTTATACAAATATAAGAAAAATTTGGCTGAGCAAGAACAAGAGAGGGCACTGCAGATTCATCAGCAGCATATTCATACTCACCAGCCACCTATGGAAAGTGCTAGAAGCACACCACATATGTATCAACAACACCAAATACAACAACATCCAATGGCCCAGCATCACACGGGACAGTTTGTAGGTGGCCATCCGATGCAACGGCAAGAATACTACGGTCCCCAGCCCCAGCCCCAGCCTCCACAGCAACCTGTGCATTATTTTGGAGATGCACCGCAAGTGTCGCAGATACAGCCTCATCAGCGTTTATGAGCCGCTAAATGGTTCAGTACATGGGCAATAACAGTAAGGACCTCTTGGCAAGATGGATGGATACTTGCCCGTTGTGGCAATTTTTGTTTTTAAACGGAGTGATGAATTGAAGATGCTATGCTGTTCATGATATTAAACACAAAACGACTGGTTTTATGGGTAATACGAGAGTTACGAACAGCGGGATTATGAAGAGCAGGACGAGAGATGATGTTTTTATACTTTCTCTGAATATTTTAGACGTGGATTAAATAGACCTCATGACTATGGTCTATGACGCATCTAAACATCACCCTGTCTAAGGTATGCTTACTTGTGTGTAAAATTAGTGCTTAGGGCTAATTAGAGATCCACATGAAGGCACTAGATTACGGAGCATGGCGAATCGATTTTAGAGTGTTTTTTCTCGTGTTTTCTTTTTTAACCACTCGGTCCCTGGGATTCTTCTATTACCCAGACTTGACATCAGTGCTATACACCGGGATTTCTGACATCTGGTAACCCGCTTTGGACTTTTAATAGTTTCGTTTGGGGCTTGAGATTTGGTCAAAATAAAAGTTTCTGTTCCATCCCTGTGTTACTTAATCGGTTTTTCATAGAGAAAAGAACGTTTAAATATCTTGATTTCAATTATTTCCACCATGATTCATCGGTGCCATCCACCTACCTATCCTATCGTCAGTCATAAGCATTGGATACGACGTCCCTCTTCGGGATTGATTTATAGCTCGGACATAGATCCTAAATTCTAACCCATGGTTAAATATATCAATATTTGATATATTTGATATATTTCCAGCCCTCTCACAAGATTGTAGGGAATATAGTTCCCCAATTTTGCGGACGCAATGACGTAATCGATCCTGAGCTAGAAGTGCGAAGAGTTTTCGCGTCAAAAATGACTTCAAGTGCAAGTAAGGGCTTGGCTTTACTATTTAGGATAGACAGATATTAATCCCTCTAATTCGAAATAATAATGTTTTAAGAATATATATTGACTACCAGAAAATATGTTGAATAGAACTCGGAGTTGGGAAAGGCTGGTAAAAGTACAGCGGAAGATATAAAAAGCTGCACAAATACAAACCTTCAACTCTTACAATCTCCAAGACTCCTCAAATAATCTTTGAATAACCCAAATCAAGTCATTCTACCACATATTTCCCATCGCTCTGTTTAGCTGGATCTCACTCATATTGCCGCAATATCCGCAAAGTGCTATGGTGAGTCAGATTCTGAGGTGGGCTCTCCATTTGTTGCGAGCGAAGGACACACGGAGGATGCTATTCAGATATATGACAAGACATATAGATTCTAGAAATTGTAAAGGTTGTAAGTTACGTTCATATGAGATGCATGATGCTGCTTGGATCAGAGATGCAATATAGATTCGAACATGTCAACGGCATATAAAAGCGGAACGGAATAACCATCGCTCCGGTGAAGCCGATATTCACTGTCCGCCACCGCACGTTAAGATATTTAAATTAAAATAATAAAGTTTTATTCGAACCGGTCACTTGGTCTTAGCTTGTTAAGATCTGGGGGTATTTAATGGTTCAACCTAAGTTGACTATCTTAGGATGCGGGTTTTTAGCACGATGACCCCTTCTTCTTATCTAAAAGGATCCTGAGAGGTTCTGACGGTAAGGGCTGGCGAGTTCCCGCATAATTCATCTCTTTTTTTGGTGCTCTAGAATTCATTTTCTATAACTTTGTGTACTTTGAATAAGTTATTTTTATTTATTTTTTAAATTCTAACGTGTATCACAGCCGAAAAATATATCTTCAATACAACTACCAAGGAACATTGAAATAAAATGCATGTATCGCTTTAAATTATACCTGCCAACTTCTTTTTGAATTAAAAGATTAAGTATCTGCTAGATAATCCACCTATTCCTTTTGTATATTTTTTATTTTGTGTTTGTATTTATCAACACTTGGATTTTATCGACTATATTTCTGATAGGCCTAGATATTCTCAAATTAAGAAATGATAATTAGACTCTCAACAAGCCCTCAAAAGATCCTATTCACTCATCAAAAGACTTTAGGCATTTCCACACAACAAGGGAGAACTACAACAAGGCTTCCCACATTCAAAACCCTACTTTCTGTCAAATCACTGAGGTTTGACATAAATATTCCAAAACCAAATATCAAAACACTAAATTCAAGCTCGTACTGATATTCTCAACCACTCCTACCTACCTACTGTACTACATCGACCAAACAACCACACCCAACCTCCACGAAATGTGCCAATACGCACCGACCAACTACACCTCATGTAACTGCACAACTTTCACCCCTAAAGCCTGCTCTGCCGCCAAACGCAACGGGTGGAGCTGTCCTAAAACACGCAAGAACGACACTGGACGAGAGCGGCAAGTGAGCGGGAGATGTGCGTTTTGCGCCGAAGACCGGGACGAGACGGAGGCTGACAGGGCTTGGAATAGAGCGAATATTGATGGAAAGGGGATTTCAGGCGCGCTCAGAGTCGGTCTGAGATATGGGAATTACGAATATATGGGCTGGGGAGCGTTCGTGGTCGCTGTTAGGAGGATGTTGGACCACCGGTAGATTGGAGAGAGGTTTCGATGGAGAAAGGGGACTGATTGTGCTGTGCGAAGGCAGATTTGAAAGAGCGCTGAGATTTTGTACTTGGGTTGATTTTGTGAATACTTGATTCGCGTATTTTCTTGTGCATTGGAGCATTGAAAGCCAAAGACGAATTTCTCTCTAGGACTGCAAAGATTTGTGTTTAATTCATGACTTTTGCTCTTACAGCCTCGGCTAGGATCAACAAGTGTAAACTTCAAGCCTATAAAAGAGCCTGTCTTTGAAACCAGCGGCTAATCTCTCGTTCGGTGTTAACTATTGCATGGAAACTCAGCTCTGAGTATAGTTTTGAAATACTACAGAGGTAATTACTATGTTATCGAATTAGCAATCGGATAGTCAATATTGCAGGAATCTAAAAGTGTAATCCAATCTCTCTTAATGCGAATGTAATAAAAATATTTATGGCTATCTGCAAACTACAAAGAAAATGATAGAATCCAAGCGGGTAGAGGCAGGATAAATAAGAGTTTTCATTGTTCATCCATTCCAAAACGCCACCCCATTCAAGAGTAAACTGTCCAGAATCCCAAGGTATAAGTTTTCAGTGTGACCATGTCTCATAAATCTCTCTCTGTTTAATTATCGCGTAGATACGTTGACCTTGTCCCTCCAGTCCAACTATCCCTCCTTGCATATGCCTTCGGCGGTGGGCCACCACCTGGTAACGCCCATCCAAACATGCCCGCCTTATTAACACCACGATGAACCCGATGACTTCTTTCCCTGTGCCTTTGCCCCCTCTCGCTTCTAGATCGACTGTAATATCCTGCACTTTCTCTCCTCTCTCCCCTAACCCAAGCCTTCTCCGGCCTCCTCACACCATGGCCCCTTCGGTCTCTCCTCGACCTTCTCACGTCAAACTGCAAATCAATCTCGTCATCGCCGCCTCCTCTCCTCCTTACTCGACTGCGGCGCGAGCTATGTTCTGATTCATCCCCAAGGCTGGAGTTGGAGTTGGAGTCGCTGTCGCTGTAGCGTGAAGTTGAACGTGGTCTGCCCACCCAGACAACAGATCGATTATCATAACAACATTTCCATACCAGTGTGAGGAGAACAAGGAAACCGAGAAAAGAACCGAGGACAGCGCCGATTATGACACCGTTGTTATTGTTGTCCGGGGAGGTGGCCGCCGGCACGAATGTATTTTGTGGTTGGGAAACTGGTGTCGTATTTGCTTCTGCGTTCGTAGGAGCAGCGCTAGCCAATGTCATTGTCGTTGTCAAGGTAGTTGACTGACGGACTACCGTCAAAACAATTTCTGTGGGCGAGGTCCCATCTTGGCGAATTTTGAGACCAGGCTGAGTTTCTGGTGAAATGAATATCAACGGCGCCATCGAACTAATAGCTTTGATACTTTTCAGTTGAAAAGATAGAGATAATTGAGAATACGATGTGAGAAGGCTGTGGGGTTGTCTTCATTTTGTGGGGTGATTGATCCATGGGAATATCTGATGGAGGGATGAACAGCCCGGCTTAGATGCGAAATCTAGATAGACTTATGCGGGTTGCTACACGGTGAGTTTGTGTGAGCCGCATCGAAAGGCGGGCCCCGGAAAAGCCTATAGCAATGAGCAATTATTTGTAAGGGTTGTCTTTCTTGATTGATCGGATTAGAGTAGCCTTGCATATTTAATCGGCAAGAGTCGTGTGGCTTTTCAGATTGTTCGAGATTTCGAACATCTGATTTAATGTCTAACTACGTTAAACAGATCGGGGGATCAATTACGATCAAGCTGTTGTGATGTCTCAGAATATCGCACAGAAAGAGATGAAGCTAAATTTGATTGCTGCAATTCTCAAGTCCACCATTGCCAGCTATGGTCTTCAGCACCATCATAAGCAGGAAGATCGCCATCCATTAGAGTTTGCCAGTATTCCCAGTTCACCGGGGTGATCTCTGCCACGTGCATGTCGAAGTTGTAGTCTGCACCTACCCCTGAGTCGGTCGGATTGCTGTACGTGAGAATATCCTGTGGAGGTTCGTAGTTGGAATAGTCAGCCGTTCGATTCGGTTTCGAAAATATTTCCTCATTCCTCACTTCTGGACGAGGCGGTTCGGGAATATTTCGTTGGGCACGTAACGAAGAGATAAATCGGGGTGTTGTAAGCTGGTATAACCCTACAGCCTCCTCTCGTTTGGCCCATGCCTTTAGCGCCAGATTTCCAATCGCAACATACAAACTGTTTTTGGAGTCTGTTATTAACTCTGGACGTTGGTCAAAAGACATGGTTATTTGCTTCCACGTTCTGTCTACTAAGTCTCCTTTAGTTCGAAAGCGAAGCTCGCTAATGAGATAAATGAAAGCATCAAGTTGAAAGTGTGACGAGACATGCCACAAGTATCCTTGAACAATTTTGGTAGTATGGCCAAGAGAATCGTATTCCATCTCTTTTAGGCATTCTGAGAAAAGCATATCCTTCTCCGATTGCGGCATACTCGCTCCCTTATCGGGATATTGACGTGGATGGTGTGCCATGATTCGCATCGTACAAATGACAGATTTCGCAACGAAGATTGCCAACAGATGCAAAGGAATGGATGGATCACAAAAACGGAGGTATTTCTGCTCAAATCGAGCTTCCAATTCATCGATGGCTTTATCTTTGTTTCCGATCAAGTGAATGCCAGTAGGAATTGCCCATGGGTCATTATTAGAGTCATCGCCGCCACAGAATTTCCCATTAGCACCAGCTGCAGCACGAAGAGTCTGCGCCGTGTCGTATCTCAGAGAGCAGAAAACCATTTCCGTTACGCCTTCTTTCTCTGTAGGAGGGTCCTTCATAGTAGGGCTTAAGTCGCTGTCACTAATATTCAAAGGGATTTTGGTGTCAAACTTCGATAACCACCCAGGAAACCCTGCACCGGCAAGTTTGGATGCGTATCCATCAAGAAATATAATCTGCCACCAAGTGCGTCTGCGTATTTCGGCATCAAAAGGAGAAATCTTGTGATTTGAACCATCTCGATGCAGTCCCAGGCGCTGTGCAACTCGAACAGTAGCCCCACTAAGAACCCACATGGTATGAGGGTCGTACGTTTTCCGAGAACCAAGCTGTCCTCTAATCTCAGTTTCATGTTGCAATATTGAGGTAGAAAGACATCAACTTACAAGATAGAGAACTAGGGCTTGCAAAGTTCCAATATTGAGTGACTTGAGGAATCTGGCGTTGATCAAGGCTTGTTGTGTCCCAGAAGCGTATTTATTCAAAAGAACTGACCGAGTCTCACTAAACATAGTTTGACATTCCTCATTCTGCAAAGAGGTTATGGCGAGGAAGTATATCGAAAACATCATAGCCTCCGTATGTCTGGGGATATTTTCAAGGTCACCGCTTGCATCCAACAGTATCTGTTGAAATGTAGGGGCATGAAACATTTTTACCAATGGATTCACGTTTACAAGAAACGTTTGCCACAGCCTGAATATATGAACAGGCGTAGGATGTGACGAGCTCAGATTCTTAGACACCTGACCATGCGACATAAGAAGAGTTTCTGGATTTGGAGGCACACCAGTCTCGTTGATTTCATCGTCCGAAGAGGAACCTTGGAGTGCATCTCTTGGATCTGAAATCTCGTCTCTCAGATTTTCCCACAGCGTACTAACGGGGTCAGTACATAGTCACGTGAAGGTACCAAGAGTATAATGTACTTCTCTACATAATGAGAGTTTTGCTGATTTGCAAACAAGGCTCCTGGTTCCGCATTGCGAGCCCGAGGAACAGTAATGCTTAGGCCTTTACTTTCGTCCTCTTCATAGTCACCCGGCTCGGCCGTCCGTCCCCTGTCGGCCTCTTGTTGCTCGTCATCTTCAATCTTCACGCCATGGGATTTCAACAACTGCTCATATCTGCGCAGTCTTCCCACCAGGTCGGTTTCAGCGAGCTTTCGCCGTCGACGGCGTGGCAGAGTTGGGATACTGGGTACACATTCCACCCTTGCCTTGAGACAGTTTGCGCATGGCTTCTGCCTGTCACACTTGACTTTCCGCTGCTGGCAGAGAACGCACGAGTGACCCCGTGTGATCTTATTCGGTGGGATCGTTTCGGGAGTTACCGAGGGCGTTGACAACATTTGGACCCAGGAGTTGTTTGATGTTGTTTGGAGCGGTGTTAGGGTGTAGGAGTAGGTACTGTACTGTAGGTTCGGAATATCGGATCGTAGATTGTTGCGAGGGTAGGGGTCTCGGCGGCGATGGAGGTATTCTCCCGACGTCAAGGGCAATCTTATGAACGATGGGTGCCAGTCGTCGGATCCGAGAACAGGAGAGTCTCCGTTGTTATCCCCGAGTCGTGGTGCGGAGAACGACGAATCAGAAGGGGGGGAGAAGCGGGAAAAGGCTTGATGCCGGTTTGGGACTGTGGAGAGTGTACGTAGCAGACTGGGCTCGAAGTCCAGGCAAGAACGATCTGATTTCGTTCATTCCATTCATGGGCGAGAGGTCTCGTTTAAAATAACCTTAGTTGCCCCGTGCTCGTCCCGCTCGGCGGCCACGCGAGATGGCACTCGGTCCCGAACCAATCTGCGAGCCCCCGACCACCAATGTGAACACATCTAATGTCAGTTTCAACCTTCCGAGCAGGCTCTCGTGCTACATACCCTGAGATATCAGTTCTCGGAGCCGGTTAATTCGTTTCTATCTTCCGATTTGGCAGTATCATGGTCTGGGTGAACCATGAGGCGTCGTGCCGGAGGTTTGCACCTCTTTTTTCTGTAAGGTTATATATTTGTCCTTGTTCATCTTCACTTGGTGACGCAGCAATATATGGGCTTGTCTCCCTCCTTTCCCTTCCCGTTTCTTGTCCTTCTCTATATATCCTTATCCTTCCCCATTTAACCCTTCCTCTCAACCGTAACCATGGCCAGTGCAAATCAAGCACAACAATCGCTAAACATGGAGAACTCTACCGATGAGAAGAGTTCTGCCCCGGCAGAAGTTGACGTCGAGAAGGCTGCGCCACTGACTCTAGTCAAGACCGAAGATGATGAATTCCCACCATTATCAAAGGTTCTCCTCATTATGCCGGCCATCTATCTCTCGATGTTTCTCGTCGCTCTGGTAAGTCGCATCATCCCTTAGCCATCGAATCCAGGATCAGCTGACACCCACAGGACCGAACCATCTTGGGAACGGCGATCCCTAAAATCACGGATGACTTCCACTCCATTGAGGATGTGGGGTGGTATGCCAGTGCCTACCTCCTCACTACCTGCGGTTTTCAACTTATCTACGGTCGAATATACACCTTCTACTCTGCAAAATGGGTTCTCCTTTATGCCATTGGCCTGTTTGAAGTTGGTGTAAGTTACCCCTACATGTTTCCCCCTCGCGTTACCGACTTGTCGGTATTTTATTTTTATACTTGCTTACATATATATGTATATCCAGTCAACTATATGTGGTGCCGCGCCAAACTCTATCGCCTTCATCTTTGGTCGAGCAATTGGTAAAACAATCCGTCCCGTTTAAGAAGAAACAACTAACTATTCATCTAGCTGGTCTCGGATCTGCTGGTATCTTCAGCGGAAGTGTCAATATTATGGTCATTACTATACCTCTCCACAAGCGGCCCATGTACCAAGGTCTTTTTGGTGCTGTTTTTGGAATCTCTTCGGTTATGGGTCCTCTTGTTGGCGGCGCCTTCACTACTCGAGTCTCTTGGAGATGGTGCTTCTATATTAATCTACCCATCGGTGGCGTCGTTGCTGCAGTCATCGTATTCATCCTGAAGACACCCCCTAGCAAGAATAAAGACACGCTTTATCAACAAATGATGAAACTTGATCCGTTTGGAACCATGGTCTTTCTCCCCGGTATTATATGTTTGCTTCTCGCTTTACAATGGGGAGGAATCACCTATGCATGGTCCGACGCTAGAATCATCGTCCTTTTCATCCTCGGAGGCATTCTTCTGGGGATCTTTATCTGGCTCCAATTCAGAGGCGGCGAGTACGCAACCGTTCCCATTCACATCATCAGCCAACGTAGCGTGGCAGCCGGAGCTTTATTCTCCTTCTTAGTGGCTGGCTCCATGATGGTCGTCGTCTACTATCTCCCCCTTTGGTTTCAGGCCATCAAAGGTGTTTCGGCGGTCCACTCCGGTATCAGCACCATCCCGCTCGTCATATCCCTCGTCGTCGCTAGCATAATCGCCGGAGGGCTCACCAGCAAAACCGGATACTACGTGCCTCAAATCCTCGCTTGCACCGTCATCATGTCCACCGGCGCTGGACTGCTTACCACTCTAAAGGTCAATACCGGTCACTCTCTCTGGATCGCCTACGAGTTCCTCTACGGTTTTGGTCTCGGCTTCGGCATGCAGCAAGCCGGAATGGCAGCCCAGGCTTGCCTTGGCAAGAAGGACGTGATGACCGGTGTATCCATCATGTTTTTCCTCCAAGCCCTCGGCGGCTCCGTCTGGATCTCTGTCGCGCAGACTGTGTTCGACTCGACACTGGTCCAGAAACTCGGCGCTGTCGCGAATATCAGCACGGCCACTATCGCCCACACCGGCGCCACAGACATCCGTACCATCGTCCCATCTCAATATCTCCCCGCTGTCCTGATCGCATACAATGCCGCGCTGTCGGACGTGTTCAAAGTCGGACTCGGCTGCGCCGTCACCACCATCATCGCTGGAGTGACTATGGAATGGAGGAGCGTCAAGGGCCTTAAGCACGGCGGTGCCCAAACGCCAAAAGGCAAAGTTGAAGAGATACAACCAGATGTGGAAGCGACAGATAATTTTGAAGCTCAGAAAACCGTCGACACAGCTGCATCTGCGCCGACGGAGAAGACTTACGAGACGGAGACTGATACCGAGACTACAGCTGGGAGCGCACACGCTGCAGCTACACCTTCAAAGCCCGAGTAGACTGCGTTGATACCCCACTTCAGGTGCTAGAAAACTTTTCTTTGGCCTACATTTTGCCCGCTTGGGAATCTGCACGGCGAGGCGTTTGGCGTTCAGGAAAGGGATGATGGCGGAGGCAGATATCAGCCTCCAGCCTCTCATGGAAGCATATAGAGGCATACACGCCCATATGATATGACTCATGAATCAATATTTAATATAATAAGACCAATAAAAAAAATTCACCCGACTCAATAAGTAATAAACAAAATAAAAAATTATACCAACCTGAAAGAATCTTCATTCTGTTTTCTACCAGTGTCTACCTTTGTGACAAAATATCTTAGACCATTCTGACAATCTAGATATATCCATGCGAAGACAAAAATAATCCTTTTGAAATTTCATTAAATTGGCTTCTTGACATACATTCTAAAGCTTTGGCTTTCCCTGTAGTCCGTTTTGGAGAATACGGTCGATCAGGCCCATGGCATGTACGAGTTTTCTTTCTTGCAGCTTCGGCCCTACGACTTGGATGGAGAGGGTGGTGTTGAGGTAGATTTTCCTATCGATGGTTTTTGGGTCCCCTTTATTAGTGTATTAGTTGGTGAGTTCCAGAGAGGGTTGTTTTTTGTATCTATGATAAGAGGGGATTAAGCAGGGAGGAAAAGAAAATCTCACATAATCCTCTATTAATCTTATCCCAACTCCCCAAAACCTTCCCACCTACCTCACCGTTCAAATCCGCCTCTTCGAAGTTTCTCACCGGCAGCGACCCGGCTGGATAATCCAGCAGGACAAAACTGCTCGTGTAACTCGCGCCGTTCCACCGATCGATCGGGGGCACGGGATGCGGCGCCACAGGACATATGATCGCATCGATCTTCTTGCCTGTTTTCGGATCCGTCCAGATCTTCAACATCTCCGTTTCCAGTTCCGTCTTGCGGGCGTGCAGATCCACCAGTGTTTCCTGCGAGGTGGGCGTCCCACGACGGAGCCGTGTGCTGAGCCATTTGGTGAGCGGCTCGCGCGTGGAATCCAACAGGTCGAACATGAAGTTCCCGCCGTCTAGGCCGAAGAACTTATTAGCGAGGGACTGGCAGCGTGAGAACGCCGGGGCGGATATCTCGACGACTTCGACGCCAGCATGGCGGAGCGTCTGTGCCGTTTCATCTAGAACTTTGCGGATGGGTGGAAGCGGCGTGATCACACCGTCTTCACGGATGACTCCCACCACCGGCGGTTTGGAGAGAGAGCCTTGCTCTCCCCATAGCCCGTATACCAGATTCGGGTCTTTTTCCCACGGTCGAGCGTTTGATACCGTCTCGAGAAAGAATTCGCAATCCCTTAAACTGCCGGCGATGGGTCCTGCGCTGGCTTGCAGCCCGAGAGCACTCGCCCCGGGTCTCCCACCGTTCTCCTGGCCGGCGTAGGGAACTCTTCCATGACTTGGCTTGACGCCGTATAATCCTCCACACATGGCGGGAATCCGAATACTCCCTCCAATATCCGTACCAACACCCAAAACACTGCCTCTCATGGCAACCAAGGCGCCTTCGCCGCCCGAACTCCCTCCCGCCGTGACCCTTCTATCTCTGGGGTTGAGCACGCGCCCGAAAACATTATTATCTGAATCTAGCGCCATGAGGGTTTGTGGGATATTGGTCTTGCAATACAGCACGGCACCCTGCTCTAGCAACACATCCACAAGTACGGAATTCTCTTTTGCGGGCTTTTCAGCCAGACTTGCTATCCCAATACTCGCATCATAGCCTTTGATTTTAAAAGTATCTTTCAGGGAGATAGGGACGCCGTGGAGAGGACCAACCGTCCGGCCCGTACGTTTGTATTCCCCGTCGAGAAACTTCGCACGGGCGATGGCGTCCTCAAAGAGGATCTCGGTGAGGCAATTACAGACTTGCTGAGCTATCGCGGCTCGTTTGCAGAATGCCACGGTAACTTCCTCAGCGGTGAGCTTGCCGCTACGAATTGAAGATGCGAGAGAAGTAGCATCGTGGTTTTCAGTAATTGAAAGCTCGTGGGCAGATAGGATGCCGCTACTGCGAGGAATGGAGCGTACATCTAGCATGGAGGGTGGAAGAGGAGCAGAGAGCAGCCATTCTTTGGGTATGCGGGATTGCCGCTCTTTTTGTTTGCGGGTCGCGATTTCTTTCCAGAGGGGTATGTGGGTTGTCATCGTGGCGTATATATGAATTCAAAACAAACCTCAAGATCTAGAAATTCAAATATTGCCAGACAAAACATCTTGAGATGTGGTTGATATATATGGGGTAAAGTATAAAAGTGGGGAGCTTCGCAGGTTCCTGGCAATGCCGAGGTTCAACGTCACGTGGATTTCGATATAAAATTCACTTTGAGAAGGGTATATAATTTAAAATAAGCCAGTTTCTTTCAGTATCCGGGTTTATAGTACAACCTAGAGAAGCCTCTTCAAAAATTCAATATATTATCGAATTTTCTACGAGAATTCCCACTCTTACGCGCCCCGTTGATTGGGCTTAGCCGCGCACGGAGTGAAAGGAATTCTCTGAGTTTTTGCTTCTGAAATATTTTTTTATCCATTTCCCTTGCTCTTTACTATATTTCAATTAAATTAGCTTTTTAAATATTTTTTGGGGGCTTTTTGAAGGAGAGGTTTGGAAGGAAAGGGGTTAAGCGAAAGCAGAAGCGAGAGGAAGCGAGTTGAGGTCTAGTTAAACCGAAGGTGAGAGAACACGCTATGTTATCCTTGACTTTGTCAACTAAGCTTTCAATGGTAAGTTTCCTTAAAGTACTAGTTTCTTAGCGCATTGTAGAGATGTCCATGTTTTGAGTATCGTTTCCTGACCAGAAACAATGTTTTCATCTACATCATGTAAACTCGCTAGTCGACATGCCAACTCGGCATTCAGTTACCCTTCCTACTACCGAGTACAGAAATAAATGCAAGACAGATGGACAGACAAATTCAAACTAATAAATAATGCCTCATTTTGCCTTGTGCATGGACGTAAGTGCGATAGTCAAAGGCGAGGTAGATAGTGTGGCCATCGAGTGAGTCGCAGATATTGCACTACATTCAGATCATATAGCTTCGGAGCCCAGATATAACTAGACACAAATACGGGAATACAAAACTGCAAACGCAACAACTGTTTCGGGATCCGAGAAAGGAGAGAAGTCTATCAGCAGCGTCCGACCTCTTTTTCCAAGTCCCACATTCCACGCGGACACCTCACAGAATTAAAAATTCCCCGGGACCTCTAACGCGTACCAATCCAAACCCCGCATACGAATTATGTGCATAGATTATATCCGGTACTTTAAAACCCTATACATTGTTCATATGAACCCTATACACCCGCCAGATCTCGTGATGCAGACAGACCCCTCTATCTTACATCTTCCATCTTCCGTGCTCCGTCCTCCATCCCTTCGTCCCTCCGTGCCTCCGAATTTGGTGACGTCAGAACGCATAAAAATAGCAAACTTACCCGTTTCCCCTCCCGCCTAACAAGATCGTAACTTAAAAAATCGCTCAAAGCGGAGATTTACGAAGACCCAATCAAAACTATTCATTTCGAGGCGCGAGAGACCACGCGAACGGGATCGGGGACGGCGACGGGGACGGAGACGAAGACGGCATTTTGGAACGCGTGGCACAACATCAAAGAAACAGACTTTTTCGGCCCTCGCTTTTGGAAAACCATAAATTCAGCCTCCACAAACAAAAGTGCTGTGATTTTGTGTGGCCATTGTACAAGTAAAAGTGGACAGGGGAGGGAAATAGTGGTGTGCCTAAGCATAAGCTAAGTGTTGCTGCAACGTACGTTCCTGTTCACGTCCAATAATATGAGCCTTCGCGCTGTATTCCATTCCGCACAGCCTGAGTGAATGGGATCTACAAAACATTAAAAAAAATTGGGGAACATTCTAAAAAGGAAGCCTCCTCTTTTTTTGCTTTCATTATATCTAACTTTTGCCATAAGGGAAATAGTACATGCAGAGAAGCATTTAAACTGTGCAGTATGCCATGGATTTGTACCATTTTCGTAAGGCGCCTGCTAAACGCTGAGATTCGGAGTAGGATCTTAAAAAATTTCTATTTTTGAACAGCGTTTTGGATACTTGTTCTAGAGCTCTGCTCGATCCCATAAGGCTGATCTTATTCACACCTGACCCCACTAGCCACTTCACTCTCCACCCCCCTTCATAGGAATTTGACACCGCCGTGCTGTGTCGTTCAGCTCTGCCGGGAAGGACGAGTTGAACTTCTTTGATAACTGTCGTTCGTTGGGAAAAAGGGGTCGGAGCCCGACTGGGTATACGTACGAAATGTGGCTGCGAGATAAGAGTGTGCGGTGTAACTATGTCATTTGCTTACTTCTCGTGTTTACCATATAGGCGCTAGGCATCTGGAGATGCGGCGGTTTTATGCTTGAGGATAGGAGAGCAGAGATACCGTGGGGTTTCTGTGGGTTGATACGGACATGAGATGTCCCCAGATGCAATGCCTCTGTTGGCTGGGTATGTTTGTAGAACTAACTAGGTGTCGTATTGAGGAAATGTGGCTGTTATATGCTTACGATTAGGAGTAAATAATCTTGTCTCATTTCTGATCGTCAGAAGATTGATGAAACGGCATGTCATTATTTTAGATAGTTGGATCCAACTGCACTGTTGCAAGGGGAGGAGCGTTTGACTGATTCCAACGAATATCTAATGATTCCAAGGGTTTTGTCAGATTTCCACGTCCACCTGTTCCCCGTTTGCTCCGCCGTGGAGGACTTCGTCACCCAGGTGGAGGATGTAGAAAATACCTTGAGATAGTCCACTTTTGTAACGCCTCACTCTCTTCGCCTTCACTGAGCCTCACGGATTATGGTTGCCACAAACAGATGAGAGGACTTTACGGTATTTTTGCACAAGCCGGGACAAAGTGCTTCATCCAACATCACCAGGCCCGGGTGTGGGACCTAGTCATGACCCTGACAGGCGATCTCTGGTTTGGCGTAGATTTCTCCATGATGAAACATGAAACGCAGCGTAAACGGTTGTGACAGTCGCTATTTTGGAGCATCGAGGAAGTTTTTACTCCTCTTCATGCCCACTTCTCAGGGGAAGCCAAGAGCAAACCACTCAAGCTAGAAGAAATACCGAACGCATGAAGAACATGGCGACACACGCCAATCCACTGTCCACATTCAACAAGTTCTCGTCCCAGTGGAAATGGAGAAGTAGGAAAGGTACCAGAATGGATATTCGAACTTGGAACTTGGAACTTGGAACTTGGCAGCCCAGATCTGGAACATTCTGAGTCAGCCCCCGATTTCAGGTCGATCAGCCAATCGCTCGCCAGCGGTGATCATGTTCCGCTACGGCCGGGACAAAGGTGATTGGTGGTGGAAGTCCCGGATATTTTGGGTGGCGAAGATCATCGAGCGGGAGGGGAAGAAGGACAGCGTAGCGAATACCGTACATGGTAATACAGTAGTACTGTATTATTGTATACCCAAAGACCACCAACTCCCTCTTTCGTCCTGCACAGCTCTCGTACGGCCCCGTACGTCGTACACTACGGAATGGGGTAACCACCACGCCGACTCACTGTCCAAATCCACCTCCTCTCCTTCTTCTTGCCACGCGGCGGGTCGGGCCAAGAGCAAATATCTGGGCAAGTCGTGAGCGGCCGGATGAGGCAGTGCATGGAGCACCAGCCAACTTGGGACTCAGCGGGCGAGGGGGGCCCCGTCTCATGGAGATAGGAGATGATCCCAAATAATAGCGAGGCCCGCCCCAATTCAACTCCGCTCCGACCCAGCCCTTAACATCGAGAAATATTACTGTACTCCGTAAAGTAAAAGGGCGCACGCTCATGAATGCCGGGAGGCCCGGTGATTGAGATACCCAAATTGAACAATTTCCAGAAAGTCGGCGTCTTCGTACCCAATACTTGACTTCAAACACTGGTCGCTTCCCGTACAGTGAGTGACATTGTTCGCGGCGCGCCGCTCAGCCAACAAAAGCCACGATACTGAATCATCACGGCGTCTTGGTCGAACCGAATCGAATCGCATCCTCGACTTCGTTTGATTCCTACGAGAGCCAGCCGCATCTTCCTGGCGTCCCTAGGTGTCCCTTGGTGGCCCTTGGTGTCCCTGGTGTCCCTGCTCCTGGCTCGTAGCCCCGCCCGCCGAATACGAAATTCCGACAGGTGCTTGGAGGATAGTGGGCGCTCACCCAACGGCCGGCGAACGGAGGAACCAAGGACTGGAATGATTGTTGTTCGGTCCCGGTGGTGTACAGTGGAGTGGTAGAGGAGAGAACTACAGTACTCGAGTCGCGCGCTGGATTCGACCTCGCATTTGCTGCGGTCCTCGCTTGGCTCTTGGCGCTTCAGGCCGCGTGGCCTTCTTTAAGGCACTTAGGCACCCTCTCTCTCTTTACTCGCCTCTTCTCCATCCACATCGACACCCTTCCAAAACACAACCATTTCATCTCACCTCTTTATCAACACCATCAACATCCACCGTCGAGCCGTCGAGCCATCGAGCACATTGACATCCACCCACTTCCACTGTACGTATCCGCTCACCGCGTCAATTCTCGCGAGAGGCAGCAATGTCCGCCTCGTCACAGTCGTCGACCACCATGTCGCACTCCAATTCCCAGGCCAGTTGTCTAGATCCCCTGGATTCGCTGCTCGACCTCTCCGAGTATGATAAACTATCCTACCAGTCCCCATCCATCTCGCCCACCGCGACCAAGAGTCAATTTACCGGACGAGCAGTATCAAACACACCGGCGACCCTGCCCTCGGCCTCGCAGCCGGATCTCAGCGGCCCAAGTCACAACTATGGCATGTACCGACAGCAAACGGGTATTCCCCAGGGAGCTGTTGCGAGCACCTTGGCCGTGAACCAACAGATGAATCAGTATAGCTTCACCGATAATTATTTATCGGGAATCGGGTCGACTGATGACTTCGTCGACTTCGGCACCGCTCCCCGAAATGGCTCGTTCATCAAGCCAGACATTGATATGGAATTCGATTCACCGACGGGCGAACCCGCATTCTTCTACCCGGAGCAGTCATCACCGGAGTTCATTAACCCAAGTACCATTGGAGGAAGCAATGGATCATCTGCTCTCCCGACGCAATCTGGTAATGTTGGTCGTCTCTGGCCCGGCATGCATCAGCAACAAGCTGCACTTGCAAAGGCCCAAGCACAGCAGAAGCAACAACAGCAAATCATTCAACAACAGAGACAAAGCACCGTAGGTGCACAGCAGAGACAACCATCTCATCCAAGATCATCTCATCAACCAACAGACCCCATCGTCGAGGAGAAGATCTCTCAGCTTCTCAACTCGATGAGACAGAGCAGCGTTGCGACCGATGAGAATGACAGCCTTACCTCAGGCGCAAATGGACTGACCCACGTTCAACGTATGCGAAAGGAGGAAGAAGATATGGATGAAGATGAACGGCTACTTGCAAGCGAGGAGGGGAAGAAGCTCAGCAGCAAGGAACGAAGACAATTACGGAACAAGGTCTCCGCACGTGCGTTCCGATCAAGGAGGAAGGGTAAGAATATCATTATATATTTGCCAACATCAACTAACATCAAACAGAGTATATCAGCCAACTTGAAGGAGAAATTGCTACCAAGGTCAATGAGAATAATGATCTCCGCTCCCAGAACCGAGCTTTGTTGGAAGAGAACACTCGTCTCTCTGACCTGACTCGCATGCTCCTCTCTTCCCCATCGTTCTCAGGATTCCTTGATACTCTCGCCTCAAATCCATCTGCAGCACAAACTGCCCAAGTTGTGCAACAACCACAGTCACAGCATATTGAGCAACCTCAACGCCAAGTCCGAAAAGACGTCAACCCATACGCCGCACAACAACAAATGCAACAACCACAAATTGGCATGGCCATGATCCCAGAGCACAACATGGATTTCTCCATGCTAGACTTAAGCGATAATGGTACCTACTCATATCAACCACAGGTTTTCTCAGTGCTCAGCATCCCTGAGGCTGTTATTGATACCGAGATCTTGTCAGGCAAGAGCTCATCCGTCTCGCCATTAGCCAGTGACGAGAAGAAGGTTGAACTTCCCAAGGTTAAGCGCATGCCCGTCACAGAAGAAAAGGTGGTTGAGCAATCTGCCATTGTAGACGAGGAGTTCGATTCCGACCCAGCCTTTGCTCTCTTCGCTTCATCTCCTGCTCCTGTTGCCGCAAACACATCCAAAACACCAGAATTTGATATCAGCTTCCTTGCCAACCTCTCTCTCAAGCCATCTCAATACGAACTTGTTGTCGCTTCTGTAGTGGATGAAGCCACCTCAGATGCCGCAATGAAGAGAGTGGAGAGATTAGCTGCCGATATGGACGCCTGTGTGGAAAGATTATTAGGATTAACCATACACCTATAATCTTCGTGGGGATCAAATTTTGTTGTTTTTGCTGCGATTTAGCGTGGGTTGAAATCTGGGATGTCATCAAAATCGTTGACACTGGGCGTTGTTTTTTGCATTTCGGAACTTCTAAGCTCGGCTTTTCTTGTTCCTTCTGTCTATATAAGTGGAAAACTTCTTTACGGAATGTGTGACCATGGGGTGTTTGGGAACCGAATCGAAGGAAGCGAGTTGATTTTTGGTTTCATGAGTTCTTATGAATACGAATGAAAATAGGGTTGGGAATGGAGAGGAAACGGAAGACATTTATTGTTCATCACTCAATATATATTTATAGAAACCCCCTCATGAGAAACTTAACAATAACCAAAAAATTAAATTAAGTCCAAGAAATATTTAAGTCCTACATGTTCTGTGAAGTAATCATTTTGAAAGTTTACAGCCCTTCCAGCCAATTTCTCATTAACATCACCAACGATTCGAACTGATTTCTAGTGACAGGACTGAACGCCTATTCTTAAAAATTTTTTACTGCATGTCTACATGAATTGATAGAAAGATAAAGAGATGTGAGATGTAAGAAGAAATGCTCTGTTCTAGAATACCTTCACCTGGAAAATGCACACGTGACCTAGACTTCTATCAAAGGCTAGCAGGGGTCTTGACATTCTGCACTAAGATAAACGATAGCAGAAATATTTTGGAGAAAATCGTCAACCCACCAATGCACAGAACAAAGAAGCACCCTCTACACCACGCCCGCCTTCAAAATGGGCAAGAAACGTGTCGGCGCGCTGGAGAAGGTTGATGCAGATTTGTAAGTTGCCTCGTAGTTCATCAATTGAGCCTTCGCACTGACCGCACCAGGCCCAATCTACAGTACAAAATTCGTCGAGATCCAAAGTAAGTATTTGACATACCTCTCTTTATTATTTGTGGGGTTTCAGAGCTGACCTCTTCCTGCAGGTCATATAGTGAGGAGTTTTTAAATCAGTATGGCCAATACCAATCTCAACGTGACATCTTCATGTCGTCGCCGAGCACCGCAACCTCCACCGGCATCGTCTCCTTCCGCGACCTGATCGATTTCGTCGCACACATAGCAGACTGTTTCCCTGAGGATACGGCCGAATTCCCGGAGGATTTAAAAGGAATTCTTATGCTGCATCATGCCGAGCTGGAAAGTGAATTGCGGGAGAAGATCGTGGGTAGCCTGGTCTTGTTGCGGAGAAAGGAGATTATCGACTCAGCGAATCTCCTCAATACACTGTTCCCTATCTTGGTAGCCACGCAGAGTAAGACTCTGCGAACACTCCTTTTTCAAAAGATCTTGTCCGATTTGCGGACGAGTAATTCAAAATCGATCAATCATCGCTTAAATAGGACTATGCAGACAGCACTGTTTAATCTCCTCGTTTCAGATCGAGCTTCGTCAAAAGGGATCTGGGCAGTGAAGATTACGAGAGAGTTATGGAAGAGGCAAATATGGACTGATGCCAAAGCAGTTGAGATTATGAAAGAGGCTGCTTTAGCAGACAATGAGAAAGTGATTGGCGGTGGGGTTCGCTTCTTTCTCGGAGGCGACAAAGAGAGAGAGGAGTTGGATGATGAGAGTAGTGATGAGGACGGCGCTGTGGATATGGGAAAGCTGAAACATCAGATGGGCATCAACAAGAAGAGCAGAAAGTCGAAAAAGAACTTAGAAGAGGCGGCCAAGAAGGTAAAAAGAGCAGAAAAAAAAAAGCACCAACCGCACCCTCTCAACTTTTCTGCCTTACACTTATTACACGACCCCCAAGGCTTCGCAGAATCCCTCTTCTCCAAGCATCTCCAAAATTCGAAATCTAAACTGAACCTGGAGCAGAGACTCATTGTCTTACAACTGGTATCTCGGCTGGTAGGTTTACACAAACTGACAGTCATCTCGCTATATTCCTATTTCATCAAATATCTCACACCCAGACAACCTTCGGTAACATCTTTCTTGGCGTCTCTGGCGCAAGCAACCCATAATCTCGTACCTCCTGATGCTCTCGAGCCCTTAGTTCAGAAAATCGCCAACGAATTTGTTTCCGAGGCGTCAGCTTCGGAAGTGGCGTCAGCAGGCCTCAATGCAATTCGAGAAATTTGCGTTCGACAACCGCTGGCGATGAATGATACCCTATTGCAAGATTTGGTCATGTATCGAAAGAGCAAAGATAAAGGCACCATGATGGCGGCAAAGGGGCTATTATCATTATACCGTGAAGTCGGTGCTGACCTGCTCAAAAAGCGTGACAGAGGCAAGACGGCTACAATTGGCCTGAAGAGAGGTTCTATTAAAGAACGAAGATTCGGTGAGGAGGAAGCGGGTGGAATTGAAGGTCTCGAACTTCTCGAGCAGTGGAAAGCAGAAGAGAGGAAAAGGAAAAGAGCGGAGAGGGGTCTCCCGGAAGAACTGGGCACTGACGAAGAAGAAGAGGAAGATGCAGAGGAAGAAGAGAGAGGGTGGGACAACTGGGAAGCGGAATCTGATGCCAGTAACGATTCTGGCGGCTGGATAAATGTTGAAAGTGATGCCGAGATTGAAATCAGCGATAGCGAAGACGAAAAACCTGCTGCTAAAAAGGTGAAGTTTGATACATCGAACGGTGATGAGGAGAAGGAAAATGCAGACGGGGAGAAAGAGAAAGACGCCGAACCTAAAATTTCCACACTCGCAACCACCAAAATCCTCACCCCGGCGGACCTGACCAAGTTACAAGAACTCCGTCTCGAGGCCAGTCTTAACAAAGCCATGGGTGGTAACACCAAGTCGAACTCGGCACGTCTCAAGGAACTAGCTGAGCGGCACGCCGATGATCCCCTGACGGCAGAGCAGATCGAGGGACTGTCGAAGTTGAGAAAGAGCACGAAGGAAGAGCGGATCGCGTTGGCGAGGGAGGGGAAAGGGGATAGAGGCGAGCATAAGAGTACCCAGGCGCTCAGGCGGCAGAAGAAAGACGCCGAGGGCAAGAGTACCACGAATAAAGAAAAGGCCCGAAAAAAGAATTTCCTTATGACCCTAGGCAAGGCAAAGGGGAAGCAGAAGAGGAGTTTGGTTCAGACGAAGAGGGTGTTAAAGGGTCATATTGAGAGGAGTAAGCGAGGTGGGAAGAGGGGCAATATAGGCATGTAAGGACGTTGTAAATGAGTGAGGTTGATTAGTTAACTTTGTACGGTTGAAATCATTGTTGACACGATTTTTATTATATACCTTAAGGTTGTGGAAGCTCTACCTAACGTATGTATATAATAGCTAGCTAGGTTTGACCATGCGAGCTTTAGAGATATCTGATGTACCTTTTCAATTAGAGAGATAGAGTGTATTAATCCCTGCCTCATAGCGACAATAGAACTCAGTTCTTTAGCATTTTGTAAGTCTGCCCATTCTCAATACTTCTACAATGAAGGTTACTGGCTTGCATTAAAATACAGGGGGCGGAATAGATGGGAAGGAGAGTTCTGTGATTGGCCAATTTATTACACAATTGAATTTGCTACTTCTGGAAAAAGGCTTCCAAGTCTGCATTAGAGTGTGAAGTAAAGAACAAATGGGATGGAGGAATTTTTTGATTAGCCAATTATCACACGATTTAAAATTCAAGTTCTTCAAGTCCCTTCCACTCACTCCATTCAACTCACCTCAAAGAATGTTAACGAATCTCGTACCCCCACTCCACAACCCCAATAGCTTCAAAAAATACCCAAATATGAAGAACCACAAAAAAAAGACCAACGCACGCACGAATAATCCATTTTGTTCCCAGGGACAGGCCGCTCTATCCACATAACCCAGCATGCCGTTACCCATCGTATCCAAACGGCGGTTCTTCGTACGATTTCAGGCTAATCAAATTGCCCCGCGCCCCTCCAAATGTTCACGCAGTCCCCCACGGGCCCTTGCCCCACTGCCAGCGAACACCACATGAGGCGCCAAACCGCAGAAAACCGCACAAAGAGACAGTATTTGTTCAACACCAATCGATCCGTGTAAGGCTTTAGGCCTGTCTGCTCTGTCGCTGGAGTATTTCACTGTGCCTAATATCCTCTTGTTCGGAAGTTTTTTGCGAACCCAGGCTCGCTCCCTGTCCTGGTTTCTTCTTGTGTCTTTTGTTTTTTTTTTTTCGTTTTGTTTCGGTTTCTCTTCGAAACAGAGAAGAAAGCTTTTGAAATTTTACTTACTATAGGTAGGGGAGAAAGAAGGGGTTTGTTTTTTTGTTCCCCCCGAGGGTCATGGTTCTTTAACCGAACCGAGAGTTCGAAATAACCCGCCCCCCTTTTTCAACAGCAGAGCAACTGTAACGAAAGAGAAAAAAAGTTTCTATGTCGCCAATCACCCCGCCAAAGCACAACACCAACTCGCTTCCCCCTTTTCCGTTTCCAATTCCTATCCCGCCTCCTCTCCCCCCCGCCCCTCTCAACAACAATAACCAACCTCAATATCAAAGCAACGAGGACAACAATAACATCTACTTCAATGCAGATACCGCCTCCGACGAGCTCACCATCCCAACCACCCCGACCCCCGCCGCACTCCTGAGCTACCGCGCGGCCGACAGCGATCCGTACTACATCACGCTGACGGTGACACGCCCAACCACCACTTACACCACGACCATCCTGCTCGGCGACAACGGTGCGACGTCCCTCCCAAACTCGGACCCTGGAGTACTGCCGTCTCCCCAGATCACGCCCCAAAATCCCGGCCTCACCACGGGGAACATCGTCGGGATCGTCATCGGCGTTCTGGGCGGGCTGAGCGTGCTCTGTGGTGTCCTTTACGTTTACTTGCTGAGGGCAAGGCAGTGGAAGAGGTTGAACGGGAAGAAAAAGAAGAAAAAGGGTGCGTTTTGGCATGCTTCTTTTAATTTGTCTTCCGCAGTCTGTTATTTGTGTTTCCGGAATTTCTTTTTCTCTCTGCCTCCCTTTTGAGGTCGGTTACATGGAGTAGATGGAAATGCATAAGAAAATTGTGGATTCGTGAGAATGATACTAACGACAAGCAAGGGAAAAAACGAAGATCTTCAGCAGCTGCACCCCCTGCAGGTGGCGGAGCAGCACCTCCTGCTCCAGAGGGAGCCGCAGCCTGATGCCGGAGTGCAAGAGATGATGTTACATTTAGGTTTGAAAAGCGGGAGAAAGGGAGTTTTGTGGATGGTTGGATTTTTCATTGTAAGATCATGCCCAAGACGGACAAATAGGATTGAAACTGCATTGTAAATAAGGGGCGAGGAAGCCAGGAGAATCTTGATTATAATTTGTATGAGATGCAAATAGGATTTCTTTAATAATTCTCTATTCAGATCTGTTCGAGTTCCTTTTATAGAAACTTCATTGTTTTCGCAACCAAATTAAGTCTCAAAAAAAAGATCAAGGGGCTTTGGGAGATTATTTTTTACTAAGTCTTATAACTGAATTCCAAAATCCCGAGTATTCCGCTTGAAAAAGAGGACTAAGAGCTTAGTTCTTTATACAAGCCAATCATGGGTACGGAATTGATCGAGTTTCCTTCAATTAGTGCTTTTCGCTATTCCAGAGCAGAATCTCGGTATTAATTTTTTAACATCAATAATATTTTAACTCTGGTTGTGAAAGTTACTTTCCAGTTTAAGAGGCAGAAGTAGAATAGCTCTTGTGCTGCTAAGTTGGTGAGAGACATCAATCACAAACACAAGCATAATCTGCTTTGACAATCTGCAAGTCGTTGTCTCTGTTTTCTTCTTCCGTAAAATTCCGCTTTTTCAGTTCCCTATTTGTGATAGCATTGAGTTATCTCTTGCCATCTTTTGCTAGTTTTTGAGAACTGATATTGAGGCTGGCGGAAGAGACCTCTTTGAGCGACGCGCATAAAGACATGTTGATATCGTGACCAAGTAGAGAGCAAAGTGAGGCTACTTGACATGGATTTACGAGCCTATCATTACCTGTACCTGATCGAAGTCAGAATAGTATCCCGTGTTGGTGAGTTGTCAGATTGGGCGTCGGGAGATAAATTCAAAGTTGGTTGCAGCCCAACCGAATAGTTATCACATGATTGAAAAAGCTTCACCATCAACGAGCCTGCCACGAACGAGCTTTGAAAATCCAAACTATTAGAAAATATAGCGTTTTACCTAAAATCCCTTACTGATAAAGTGAATATATAGAATTTTGCGGATTAAAATCTTAAATAAATATCATATTATCAATAGCAGTCAATCCGCTGGTGCAGTGATTATGTTTCAGGTGGATGCCTTAGAGGTACCTTACAGGTCGATACTCACTAGCACCTGAGCTCTGCTTGCTGGTGGTTGGCTTTTAGCTGTACCTGTGGTGTGGCTTATGGTGGCTAGCCATACAGATATCGAAGCTGACTTGAAGTTCGGTGATGAGACGGTAGAAGATTTGCAAGCTGATATCTAGTGTTTCCTCTTACCCTCCTTTTAAGCTTCAATAAGATTCTCTGAAATATGCCGGCTACAAGTTTTACATCCAGGATTTGATTATTAATAAAAGGAAAAATTTTGCATACCATTTTCAAAGGCCTCCCATTGTCGCACGTAATACTATTGCTGCTCACCGGTGACTGAAACTCAATATTCAAGCCAAGTCCCAGAAAATATCTGTTTCATTGATTTCATACCCTACTTATTCAAATGAGTGTGTTCATGATAAATAGTTAACAATTTGCTACACTATTCAACGAAAATATTTCATCAAATACAGTATGTGCTCTCGCCACTTGGGAAAAAGGGTCAAAGCCTAGCATTCAGAGTCTGGCAGACGCAAGCCCTGAAAGTTCACCGGGAGCATGATAGTTAGGTACTTTCATCTCCAAAGCCCTTCCACTGTATCCCAAATCCTCAGCTACCAGTACGGCACATTTCTCCCCGATCAACAACGCTGTAGAATCTAATTCAAATTAGTATGGTCCTGGCTTTGAGATGGAGGAATGCCACGTACAAGTATTACACCCAACATTGTCAGGGCAGATCGAAAGATCTGCAACCTTGAGGTTCTTTACGCCGTGGACATTTAAGCGTTCGTCAAGGACACCATGTTTAACAATGCTGTTTCCTTCCTTGGGTGCCATTGAACAAGTCTGAATTGTCAGCATGGCTCTCACAGATATGACCAGTGGTAAGTCATATTATGGTCATGAAAAAACAAGCGAACGCGAAGAGATATAATACATACCCCAAGACTATGCCAAGTCGTCTCAACGTGTCTCTTAACCCACTCTTCAACGTGCTTGATGTCGTCACTACTATACTTCAGCTCATCATACACAGGTTGCGAATTGCTATTCAACAAATTCGGCTTAGGAGCTTTGCCACTCTCCAAAGGCATACTCCAAGATCCATGCTGAATACCAGCTGTTAGATTTCCAGGAAGTGCATAAGCTTTGGTTGTAAGGAGATCCATGTCCTTTGCACGAGCAGGAGAATCATAGGCGTAAAACGGATGCATAGCTTGTACTTCTCCGGCATAAGCGTCCATTCTTCGAGCAGTCTCACCTAGTTACTATGTTAGTAAGCGCAGGTAGCGAGAAGTGCTTCCTTACGTGATTTGATGTAGCCCCAGACCATGGGAGCCATGTCACGGTCGTCATTCATGAAACCAGCATCAAAGTCAGGTGCCTCATATGGATCAGGAGAAACAATATGGGTCTCTCCTCTGCTGAATGGATACTCTAGGAAGTGAAACATAGTAAAGAACTTTCCTGCGGGCCTAGAAAATATATAAGCCTCAAGATATATCTAGGTAGTTAATAAACTCCTTAAACTCACATCAACATATGATCGCCGAACCATCTAATTGCGGTTAGCATGATTTTCTTGCCAGAATGCGTGATTATACGTACCCAGCAATAACAGAGTAATGCATTACAGGCTTGTCGGGTTTATTCTTGAAATAACTATCCCAACCGCTCTTAAAATGTGGAGTTGGCCAGCTCTCCATCTCCCTCAACTCTTCCTCGGTTGGGCGAACTTTCACACCAGCATCAATGCCATTGGTAGCCAGTGGTCCAGTACCCTTGATGTTCCATTCATCAAACACAGCTTTTTGAACTTCTGGAACACCGCGGACGAAGTCATCAAAACTTTCGGTATCTGCCATTATTAGTAAATTATCAATGCAGAGAAATAAGAGAGCTCACCAGGCTTTGCACGGTACACAGAGAATGTCAAATAATGATCCTGGAAATTCAATCCGACCCCGGGAAGATCGACGATAGGCTTAACTCCAGCCTTTTGAAGTTTCTTAGGGTCACCAATGCCACTGCGTTGAAGGATTAGTGGAGATGACAGCGTGCCGCCGGAAACCACAATTTGCTTCCGAGCTCTGAAAGTACGGGATTGTTGCTGCTTGGGGGAACTCGTATTAATCCTGTAAATAGAGGGTATTCAGAGCACTTACACTTGGATGGAGTGGTTTGGTTGGGACGGTTCTGACGCCTACGGCAACCCCATTTTCCATGATTATTTTATCCACTTTGGTATTGCACTGAAGATGCAAGTTGGCGTGAACAGATCTAGTCGAGTGAATATAAGCGTGTGCAGAATCACTTCGGCGACCGGTCTAGGGAGCTGTTAGATTAGAGAAAGTCGTATTTTAGTAACTGACTTACATCTCGATTGATCCATTTCAACCAATGTTCAGCGCCACTGAAGTTGTATTAGCTCCTCGCTTTTTGGGGGAAGAATCGATCACATACTGTCCAGTGACAAGATCTTGAAGGTCATCGGTCGTAGGAATTCCTTGTGACTCCGCCGCGCGAAGGAAATCCTGCATGATAGGATATGTATAGTTTCCAAAAGAAACCTTGATTGGGCCTTCAAAGCCATGAATCTCCCTTGAAGCTAGTTAGCACGCTCTAGGATCAAGGAAGCTGCTAGATGATCAAGGAAATCCCTTAGAGCCTCTTACCTATTGTTGGAAGCCCGCTGGTAAGTCTCGTGCTTCCTCATCAGCGGGATCAGTTCCTTAGTTGACCAGCCCTTTGCCTGAAAATCATCATAATCCGAAGCAGAGGCTCGGGTATACATCATGAAGTTGATGGAAGAGCCGCCACCCAAAATATGGGCACAAGGAACGATTGCTTGGCGGCCAGCAAGCCATTTTGAAGGTCGAGAATGATAGAATGAAGCTGTTTTGCTATCCAGTTTCATGTTTCTCGGGTCTATGATTGTCATTATAAGGTCAAATTCTTACATTGAGCAGACATACATATTCCCGGTCTGAAGACCCATGGGTTGTTCAGGTTACTCTCTCCTCCCTCAATGAGGAGAACCTGAAGGTTGTGGTCAAGATTGGCCAACCTAAAAGGGATTAATTATAAACAAGCAGCACGTCAACCCAGCAGATGTGCTCACCTGCCAGCAACAACACATCCACAACTGCCACCTCCACACACAATGATGTCAACTTCGTCTGGGACAGTCATTTTAGACCAGGTGAAGATTTTGTTAATTACAATATTTTCACAGATTCAATACTCAGGATAAGAAGGCGGGAGACAGAGGTAAATGAGGGTCCTCAAGAAGCTTTCTGTGGGCCCCTTTATCTCAGAACTCCCGCCCTTGTCAAACCCCGCACGACAAGACCTCGTGCCAAGGATCGAGGAGGACTAGTTGCATTTTGACGCAACTTAGACCTCCTTTAGCCTCCCTGTAAGAATCGGTTGTAAGAATCAATTGGATTCTAACTCACTCTCCAACGCATTATTGCGTTGGAGCTGCAGCTCGTCAACATGGCCAGGCCACTAACAGAGTCATTACCCCTCATCCAGTCAGAAATTGATCCCTGAAGAAAGCTTAAGGACCGCATTCAAGCCGAAGCAACCTGTGAAGGCAGTTGTTGCAAGTTGATATGAGGGAATAATTGGGAATAACTCGGAGTTCGGATTGTAGTTTGAACATCAAATGAAACACAGTTATATGACCAGGATGCTTAGTCTAGGTTAAAATTTCCGTTCAACCAGTGGTAATGGGTGTTACCCCGCAATATGAACCGCTTTGGACCGTGTGGGACACTCCTGAATTAGAAGCTGACCGGATTTCGATTGGGGAGCTATGCAGCTGTATGAATCGGGTGCATCTACCCGATCTTGTAGGAACGAATATAAAATTGTCAATAGCATGAATCAAGCAGATTTATTGTCCTCAATTGACAAGAATTCCTGAATTTAGCTGACAAAATAGAAAGATTATAAGTTAATGAAGGACGTCGAAACCATGAAGCTGGTGCTACCGAACTATCCGGGTAAGCCACCATCTCCTTCCTACCCATGTCCCGCAGATCAGCAATCAATCGGGAAACAATAGACAAGGTCCACATATGCACAGCATCAAACAATTCCTTGGTGGATGATCATGCTCCTTCAGCATACGAAGCAGGCAACGAGGCCAAGCAGAAGGCCAATGTTGGATATTGTACTTAGTGCATTGCGGGGTCGCTTCGTGCCGCTTTTGTCCGGGGAAGTATTGCACCACTGAGCTGTTTCGAGACTTGACATAGATCTTCGAGCCGCAGAGCAGCGTCCAATGTGGGGCCCCAGTGCTTTTGAAGTACACGAATCCTAGATTTTACTGATGCATGTCGACGAAGGATAGATTGACCGATTGAAACGGCGCAGTCAGTCACTTAGCCATGGGTCTCGGCTGGATGAGAAGTGAAACTTTTATTTGCAAAAAGTCTCTCGTCTACTATGATTATTGAGAAAATTACACTGTGATCATCTATTTCAAATCCACTAGCCGCTTGCTGCAGGTAGGATGAAAAGCTCTTGCCGGCCTGGTCAAAGAGAGTAAGTGATACGCATGAGCCAAACCACTTTCCCACTCCAAGAAGGAATAACACTTCGTACAACAATTAATGGTATATACCGTCCTACTCTAGGCTGTACGTTGCGGCTTGCACTCACATTGTAACAGATGCTTGATTCCAGACCGTAGCTATTTAATTGAGAGAGTGTTCAATCAGTAACGTCTTGAACACTTATAGGTTTTACGAAAGTCGAGCACGGAGTATTGGAAAGAATTTTAAATCCATGTAATAAACCCCACAATCTTGGATCCATTTAGAAATGGTGTAAAGTCAATTATGTCCTAATAAAGCTAGAGTCGAACACTACTACATCATCAATAAGCGCTGACTCCTCAATTTTGATGAGCACTTTCGAAGGGAGTAGATCGAGCTGCTGCATAATGCGTGACAATATAGAAATATTGAATGCGAGTGGCTGCAACCAAAATACCACTTGCAATTTAAGGGTTCGGCGTTAAACAAAGAAAAGTAATTGATTTCCCCTGAGCCACAATCTTAGCGTTGCTCCCTGATCAATAGAAGTGATCTTCGGATTTGTGAAGAAAAGTATCGGATATCCAAAACTTGAGATAAATGAGGGGCACGGCTCTACAGGGATGTGAATATGTACATCAAATGTCAGTAGCATGCATGAGTAATTGTACCAGGGCCGCGTATGTATCCAGGAGCTATCCCTCAGAAGGAGAGGATATGTGGTTCCAAAAAGTGCTGGGCCGTGGAAGTGTGGGCGGGACCAGCCTCTGAATCCTCCCTAAGGTATTGACCCACGAGGCGTATTTTGTTGATCAATAGTCGTAGTAACTTTTGAAGAGAAGTAGAGAAATGGCTTGTCGATTACGACAGATTGATTGGGCAATAAGAATATGCCATAGAGCAGCGGTGATCCAAAGGGCGGGGAGTTAGTTGAATCGGACTCACCCCTGGATATTCAGCTCATAACCGTGAATCTATATGTTTACTGCAGAGCGGAGACTGTGGGGCCTAGATTTACTCACAAGAAAGCGGAAGGAAACTTCTTTTCACCATATGAAAACGTATGGATAGGAAGGCTTTGTCATTTGTGAACTTCCAACTTGTATATCCGCTACAGGGGGAGCCTAGCAATATCGCGGAGGCAATCTCATATACAATGTTAAAAATTGGCGACATAGAACAGCAAGATGCTTAGCTGTTGCCAATGATCAGCTGAATACGTTCACCATAATATTTAGATAGGAGTTTTGGCATAATTTAATAAAGTACATAGAAAATTTACATTCTGAGACTCTTTGTAGGTCCGGAAGAGATAAACTCAATTTCACCCTAAAGAAAACACCGCGCTATGGATATCCTGTTAACCATTCCTTCGCCATTCCTTCGCCCTATCGTAACTCATATACACTTACCGTTTGTACAAACTTCAGACCCATCCCAAATACATGCCATGCCAGGTATTAACTTCTCCAGTCGTTATTTATAGACCCTCCGCGGCCTCAGCCAGTACGTTGATCAGCTGTGCAGCTGCACCCCCAATACCTGCTGCCGTTAAATTTTCCTTCCACCTGCTACTCCTCACCGCAGGCGCTGCCCGCCCTCTTTCTTTCCCTTTCACGCTCTTTGAACGCCCAGTTCTCTCGCTATGATTCCTTCCATTAGATCTCCTCTCTCCAACCCGATCCCTATCTGAACCTCTTCCCTTCTCCACGACAGGGTAGTATATCCCTCCATGGCCTGGCGTGGCAGGAATCCAGACCCCGCTGCCAGTACGATCTTTAGGTGGAGTAGGCATCCAGACAGGCGGCCCCATGTTCGGTGTAGATCCTCGGACCGAAGTTGGTGGTAGAGGTGCCCCGAATGGGTTTGGATAGCTGGAGATAGGGACGCCAATGTTTGAACTGGTCTTGGATCCTCTATGATTCTGCCTGCGGCGACGGTGATAGTCAGCCTCGGCGGAAGAAGACTCAGTATCCGAATCTGAGTGAATAGTGTCCCGATTATGACGTTGGTAGGAACGGGTGGCTTGAACCACAATGGGCCGTGACGGTTGAGGTGGGGGTTTCTCGGATTTTGATGTCGAGGATGGCTGAGATTGCTCCCTACGTCTGCGTGCTTCGCGGACTTCTTGGGAGCGATCTGCCAGAGATTGGATTTCGGCGCGACTGATAATCCCTAAAATGGCAACGAAATCCGGATATCTGTAGAGTATTAGTAAAGAAAACATCAAATTTGAGAGATTATGAGTTTTCATACGCTTCATATCGTCTCTTATCTTTGTCGAGCACTTCTGGGGAGACCAGTCGACGATTGACCTTCGTCCACTTCGCATCGGGTGGGATCTCATTGCCGTGCTCATCGGGAGCTAGTTTTAATGGCTCCGGCTTTGGACTTGTACCGAATCGCTCATGGGAACTCTTTTGGTTTGATGAAGGAATTGGTATTCCGGCCCTGGTTTGTGAAGAAGATTTTCCATAATCAGCTGATTTCCTTGACCGTTGAGCCATTGACCGCTTTGCATCATCCCCGTCAAAATAACCATAATTACTCCTGAAACTTGATGGAGATTCAGGTGCTCGCACTTGCAATGCTTGACTCATGGCAGCTAGATCCTTCGTTCTTATCACAAGACCCAACTGAGGTGATCTAGAGCGTTTTTCTGTTCCTTCACTGTATGAATCTTCGTCTGATGAACTGTCCGTATTGAGATACTGGACATCTTGTTCGCTCTTCTCGTCTGTTGTAATCAGTCTAGGCAGTGGAGTCGGTCGCCGTAAGCTCTCATCGTTTATTTGTCCTAAGTAGGGAGAAGGCATGCCACCGCGGCGTGTTTCCGGCTTTGGTCTCTCGAATTTCATCGACTGAGGAAACTTCATGTTCTCCTCTGAAATCATCATTTCTTTGGTTCCTCCATCGTCGGTTGGAGTATTCAAAGATTCAAAAGAAGGTGGTTGTCCTTCAGAGGTTATTGACGGGGGACTAGCAGGCCAACTTTCAGAGTTCACACCCGCTCGCGGCGTTGTTGCTTGAGGTGTTGCTGGAATTTCATCGAGCAGTCCTTGTTGATCTATTTCCCGAATGTACGCTCTCAAAACATCCTTAGATTAAGTTAGCACAAGTATGCAATCCTATAACTTAAAACAATACCTTATGTTGCTCTAGAACCTCGCTAGAAAATCCTTCAACGATCAGTTCTCGTCGGAAAAGTTTCCATACCTCCCGGTCATCTTCATCATGAGCATTCAACCTATTCTTACAGTTTTGGCTTATTCTGGCTGCAATTCCATCCACTTTGTCGAGGATCATATCCAACTGGCCACTATTGTTATCCAACGTTGGAGCTATATTTCCCACCTGCTCCAATTGGATCTTATCCAAAAATGCAGTTAGACTCGTTTTCTGACTTATCAGATTCACTCTAATGACCCCAAGCGTATCTTTATCATGGCTTCCAAATGTGCGACTATCATCCGAACTATTTGAAGTCCTGGCACCATTTCTCCGCCGCCCGTATGTCTGCAATAGACCGTCAAGTTGGCGCAATGTTAAATCGCAATCCTCAATTATGGGCGAGAGCTGACGACCCCATATCGACGGATCGAGGTTTAACGGCGAATCGGATGCTTCGGATTCGTATTTTAAGTGCTTGAGAACGGTATAAAGGCCTTTAACCTCCGCGCTGATTTCATCATATTCTCCTCCGACATCTTGATATTTGCGATACAGCGAACCGCAGAAAGTAACCACAATTATTATATCTGAGGGTGAACCACTGAAACTCATTATGAGATTTATCTCCTTCTTTCGACTCGTCGACTTTGCGCTTGCTAGTATTAAAGCCGCATTGTAATCCCGTGCTTCGTAGATGCACTGGTCTTGTTGGGTGCCTGATGTCACTCCGTACTGGGCTCGTCAATACCGCGGGGAACGTAAAATCGTTGATTCTCGCGATGGGAACTTCGTAGATGTTTTTCGATGTTTGAATCAGGTCAATATGGGGTATCTAGTCGGTATTAAAGCACAGCAAGAAAATAAAAGGAGAGACAGGCTGGAGCTGAGGAATAGGTAGCAGGAAAGAGGTTGTGACGTCGCCAAGCGCTCGCTCAGCAATGTCACCAACAAAGTGGGGATGGAGAGACAGGGCTGTCGGGGCCCGATTTTCAATTCGTTTAACTTGGTCCACAAGCGTGAACGGGTGGCGCAGTGCACACTCGGTGTGCTTTGGCGGAGGCGGACGGCTAAACTCAGCCTCGCGCTTCTGGTTACTGGCGTGAATATCATAGGATCGCTACGGGATGAACAATGAAAGTGCATGGCGCTACTGCATTGAGATTGCTCAGAACGTTCATGAAATTTGTCTTTTGGATGTTGGAAAGCTTTAGATAGTAATCTTCTCTCGAGAATATTTCCCAACCTTTTGACTCTTCAAATGCCCAATATCCCGCTTGCTGCGTTTATGGATTGCTCCTCCGATATCCACCTTCAATAAAGATATCTGTTTTTCTGCCTTCAGCCCCAGTGGTAGTATTTTAAAGTCTTTGTCGGCAGAAGGAAGAATGATGGGCTTGCGCTTCTTATCGGCGTCCGGCCTCGGTAGGGCTTCCTGTATTGCATCTCCATATCGTATCATTTCTGATGTCAAGCCTCGCAAATAAACAGCTTCTTCTATACCCTCCAAAGCCGCGCTGACTTCTAATTTGAGACTTGCTATGAGTTCTTCAGTTTCGAAAGGATCTCCATCCACCAATCTCGCTTCTCCAGAGAGCCAGCCGCCGGCTCCAATTGCATCCACACAATTGTTGAGTAAACTTGATATGAGCATGATGGCGTTATCGGCCACGTCGGCGTCCACATCGATCAACTCTCCCTGGTCATCATCCGTGTATCTTGCAGTCCAGGCCCCTCGTGCCATCTCAAATCTGAGAAGATATATCAGACAGACCACCTCCTGGCTCGTGAATATTGTTTGAAGAGCTAACAAAATGTCACTACTAGGACATCTGTAAAGCTTGGAGAGTGCCAAACTAAGAGCGTCAGCTCTCGTCCTCGATCCTTCTTCCAATTGATACTCTGCAAGGTCTAGATCCTGGGCGGCCTCTTCCTCCAACTGCTCCAGATGCACGTCGATATCAACATTCGTAGGTTCCATATCACCGTTCGTTAGAAATTCTTGTTTAGTATTTGGGTTCTCTCCCAATAACCCGAGACTATCCATCAACTTTCGAATGGCATGCAGAAGCTCTCCAGCCGCTAAATAATTGTTGTTGAGAACTGCAAGTAAAAGATCCATACTGGGCTCCAACTCGATGAGAGCATTGACCAGCTGGCCAGCAAGAATGGACACCGGCCCATCCTTCTTTACAGCTGACTCGATATTTGTGACGGTCATGTATCCATTATTTGCGAGCCACATAAAAGTATGCGGAGGGTAAAATGATATTGACAGCTGGTGTTGGCCATCCTCACTCTCTGACCAGGTGAAGATTTTGCTGAGAGCCCACAAAACCCATCTCCGATCAACCTCTATACGCTGTTGAGCTTCGTGCAGAGAGTCTCCATTTTCCATCAAATATTCGAATGCCTTAGCCATTATAATGTCGTCGGTCGTAGGCAAATCTATGCCTAAACGAGATGCCACAAAACTGTCAAATTCTGCAACGTTTTCGGAAGAGTAATCACACTCAATTTGAGCCTTTGCTTTTTCCCAAGTCAAATCCTCGATTGAACCAGGCAGGATTTGTTCCAGTGTCACAGAGTCGAGAGGCCGTAATTTTTTGGCATCATGTTCGCCCAATACTGCTTGCGGCTGGTTCTTGACCGAGCAACCAATCGAATCAATTAAAAGGCCAGAGGTATGCACTCGTCCATGAACATCATGCTGTCCCTCGACGTGTATTCCGACCAGGTTGTTGTCTGCAATCGCCACTGCCGCTCCAAGCTTTGGAAAGTAAGTAATAAATGTGCAAGATTTGTTTGAAACATCGTTCGCACCAAATCGGCTGTCTCGCTTTCTCTTAAGAGATTCGGTGCCTAATTCAATTTCTAAGCTAGCTTGGGCTACCTTGGACTGATATCTAGGGTTGTAGACTGATATGAAGTGATCCGACGATACTAAGATGGACGTGGTTGATAACCTCAGAAACGATTTAGCCCCAGTACATACTATTTTCGATTGCTCTTTCGGTAAGGTATTGGTTAGATCAAAAGTTGTTAAGATGCCACCATGTAATTGCTGCAAAATTCCAGCAGAAACTTGAACGCTGAATGAGATATTCTCTGGCGAGCCACCGTTTACGGCGTTGGATGGTAATCCTACAGAGAGAAGATGTTCCACTGAATGCCATGGATTTGCTCCTAGCGTGGAAGATATTTTGGGTAGACTGACAACATGTAAAGTTCTAGCTGTGGGTGTAACGGTGGACTTTGTCACGAGGATGAGAATCTCAGGCCCAGCTCCATATTCGGTAATATCCTGAGAATAGAGAGCGAGAACATCCTGCCGACCTTTCAAAATACCCTGGCTTGCTGAGTGTGCAGTGGTAAGATGCGCAAATTCTACATGGATATCATTGACTGATTTCGTAGATTCCCGCATAAGAGCTTTGGCAGGTGATGTCCATTTGGTCCTCAAATTGTCCCCATCGTAGCATTGTATCTCGCCATCTTCTTTGACAGCAAGTAAATCTAAAGGAGGCTCTGAAATTCCAACGCCATACGTAGCTGCGATGGTGCCCAGATACACTATTGGTCTCTGAGAATGCTCAACGTTGCAAGTGGTTGTAGAAGTCGTCGTGGGAGCTGAACCTTCAGTAGATTCAAGAAACAAACTTATTTGAGCTTGTGGACCTTTAGTTGAGACATATGTTCGTCGCCTGACCTGGCTTTTGGAGGTTCGGATTCGCACGGAGCTTGGTGAGCAGGTGAAAGATGACTGCGGAGGAAGCGCGTAAGACGTTATCAACCTTGAGGATGATATCTACCAACTGTCAGATTGACTCATCATAAAATATTTACAACCTACGTCGTATAAATTGACACCCTCGCCATCAATGCCCACGGCTAGTTCTGATCTTTTTCTCTTCTTAGTCCCAGGCGCCCCTCCAAACACTTCACCGATTACATATCGCCCCTTTGAATGATCAATCGGTCGAGGGAGAGAGGCGACAACATAAGGCTTCTGCAACGAAAATCGTGACGGCATATTGTGCAGTTGTCGAAAACGAGCTTCGTTGTTGAAGGCATGCGTGAGTGCTCGAAGCGGTCTATCTAAAATAATTTTTTGGTAAAAAGTTCCTCGACTGCGGAGAAACATATTACCGATCCGAAGGCGTGGTCGCAGGGTATACCGACGCTAACCCGTGACAGTCTCAAATGGTAATTGAAGTCGCGTTTCTCGCGACTCCAACTTCAATACAGCGTAAAGACTCTCTTTTACGGCTTGCCCAATGCGCACTCCTTAACTGGAATGTGCCATTTGAAGCCGTTTTCTTTTCTGCATATACTATTCAATCTCCCATCCTTTCTATATTATTTTTCTCCGGAATGACGGGCTCATTTTTACGCCTATCAAACGCGTAAACCACGCGTCACGAAGCTTCCAATATTTGCGAATGTCAGCTTTGGTGGAGATCAGCATGGGGGAGTTGAATGAAGAGCGGAAACCTGTATACCCTCTTTTTCAAAAAGGTGCAAGTATGTTGTCGAGGGCAGCCCTAAGCAATACCGCTTGAAGAATCTTCATACTGAGAAAGGATCACTAACACCGTTTCCAGAATCGAAGGAGATATCTGCAGCCAAAGAATATTTAGAACCTAGTTCAAGGAAATTTGATGGTAATGATGGCGGCCTCAACTTTGCAGAAGAAAAATCTTCAGGGCAAACGAACAACGAGACACAGCGACCTGAAAATGCTGAATCATCACAGCATGTTACATCGCCAAGCTCGCTGGCAGGCTCAACCATTCTACCAAACGTACAATACCATGCCGAATTATTAGATGTCGATCCCAATAGCGATCGGCGAAAACGACAAAGAACTGCTTTACCGGATGGAAAGACTTCACGGGACGTACAGGAGGAGGCCAGAGGGAACTCCCTGCCAGTGTTTCGGGAGATCTTACCTCGAAGTCCCATTCATTTGATACTTGCAGAAGTCGGGGAGCTGAGTGAATCTCCCGTAGGTGGAGATCCCCAGAACGACATCGTTCAGAAATCGGGAAACAATTCCACTTCCAACCAAGTAGAAGCCCGCCCCGAAGACTTTGCTACCAAACATGAATCAACTTCAACAATCCTCTCAAATACGAACGTGCATATTGATGCTCAAAATTCATTGGCTCAAAACGATATGAGACCTGTCATTACAACAGCCTCACCTTCGAAACTGGTTGACCCCAAGCCGAAGAAAGTTTTACGCTTAAATTCAAAGACTGGTACTATAGGATCTCCTCCAGCCAAGAGAAAAATATCTGCAGCCGCCGAAACGAAAGGCAAAAAACCCGGGGTAACCCAAGGAAACCAATCGAAGACCAAAATAATAACAATTCGTTACGGGATCGGTCAAAACCTACCAGCAAGTATTGGTCTTAAGATAGATTTCATTTTGAAAAACACCAAGCTGGTAGCTCCGATGCCACTAAAACCAGCAACTACACCCCCAACCGTTGCAAAACTACTACCAACCAAGCCACGAGAAATCCACCCTATGTTTTTAGGAAAGGCTGCATCGAAACTCAACACACCAGAAGTTAAAACTAAGACATCTCCAGGGATCGTAGATTTGACAAATTCATCTGAATCACCCCCACGAGGGAGGCTCGAGCGCCGATCTGGAAGCAGGCTACGAAATTCAACTGGTATTAGGTCCACCTCTCCATCTAAAGTCTCAGGTGTTGGCTTCTCGAGCTTTGGAAGCGGGCCAGCTGTAAATAGGCAATCATCTCCATCCAAGACTACAGGATCTGTTCCTGGATTTGGAAGCTCAGCCAAGCTATTGAAATTCCCTGGAGCTGTCGAACCAGCATGGCCTTGGCAAGGCATGATTCATATCCACGGATATGATTATAACGCCAAACCTCTTCGAAAGACAAACTCTGACCTTATTCCTTGTCCAGAGACCAAGAAATCCAAATATCACGCTGTTGAGATCCCCGCCGCGGAGGATATCCTCGAGTTGTTAGCCGCTGATTTAAATATTCAGAAAGTTGTTAGCGATATTCGAGAAACCAATGCGAATGAGTATCCTCCGCTTCCTCGATGCCTACGAGTTCCTCTCAAGCACAATATATCAGGCACCGACATTCAACGTCAAGTACGGAAAGAAGTATACAGCCAATTGCCAGGCCCTGGGCTGAGAGACCGAAGCTCTAGCGAGGATGAACTCGCCGAGAGCGATCGTATTACTACACATCCGGCGTTGCAAAATGCATATGCTTCCATTGCATCTGTCTTATCGGCTTTTGACAAAGGCTACTGCGAAACCCAAGCGTGGCCCCATAAATATGCGCCGAAGAGAGCAGCCGATGTTTTACAAGCGGGCTTGGAACCATCTCTTTTGAAGAATTGGCTTCAAGCTCTGACAGTAAAATCTGTGGAGGCTGGATTGGGCGATCGTTCCGAAAGCCGAGCTTCTTCTTTATCAAGAAAGCTAGCAACGTCAAAGTCCGAGACTGCTGGAAAGAGAAAACGGAAATCCACTAAGCTTGATGGTTTTGTAATCTCTTCTGATGAGGAGGATGATGACATGGATGAAATTTCAGAGCCTGAAGCCAGCAGTTTCTCCCTTGTGGGCGAAAGCCTGACAAAGAAAACGGTTATCAGAAATGGTGATCTCAGAGGATCCAAGGATTCTACAAGGCTCACAAACGCAGTTGTGATCAGTGGACCTCATGGCTGCGGGAAGACGGCTGCAGTGTATGCAGTTGCGAAAGAACTTGAGTTCGAGGTGTTCGAAATCAATTCAAGCAGCAGACGAAGCGGGAAAGACATTATGGAAAAAGTTGGCGATATGACTCAAAACCATCTTGTTCAACGTGCGAGTCTAGATCTTCAACTCGACGGAGCCGCTGAAGATAAAAGACGTCTTGACAAAGCGCTTGCTGATGATCTTAAGAGCGGCCGTCAGGGGACTATGAATTCGTTTTTCACCTTGAAACCATCGGGCACGTTAAAATCCAAGCCCAAAGTGGCAGAACCTCCAGCAAGGAAAAGTCAAGAACCACAGCAGCGCACAATATCAAAAGCACCAGCCAAGAAGCAAAAGCAATCGCTTATCCTGATTGAGGAGGCCGATATTCTATACAGAGAAGATACACAGTTCTGGTCAACCGTTATGAACTTAATCCTAATGTCTAAGCGGCCAGTCATTCTGACGTGTAGTGACGAATCTGCTATCCCGCTAGAAGGTCTATCGTTACACGCAATCATGCGCTTCACACCGCCTCCGTCTGATCTTGCAATAGACTATCTTCTCTTGGTCGCGGCTTGTGAAGGTCACATCCTTCGGCGTGAGGCCGTGAAGTCTTTATACGAAAGTCGTAATATGGATCTTCGAGCTTCTTTGACAGACCTAAATTTTTGGTGCCAATTCTCTGTCGGTGATGTCAAACGAGGACTTGATTGGTATTATTGTCGCTGGCCTCAAGGTGGAGATGTTGATAAGGATGGCAATACAATTCGTGTTGTGAGTGAGGGAACGTATGAAAGAGGTATGGGATGGCTGTCTCAAGATGTCCTAGAAAGCGAGATGCACTACTTGGATGTTGAAGAAGAGCTTTTACATGAAGTTTGGAACGACTGGCATTTAGATACTGGGAATTGGCAAGAGAACCTGAACATGGATGCCTGGGCGGAAAAAGTCCGAACTCTCTCCAGCACTCAGAAAAACAGTCTAGATATACTAGCTATGTATACTGATTTTGCGGAGGATATGAGTGCTGCAGATCTGTGTTCCGGGGGCTTTTTCGCCGAAGGAAATCAGGTAAGAATCGTCTCTACTTTCCATCATATTATAACTTACCCATCCAGACTCCCCTCGATCCTAGCATGCCCTCCCTATCCGCCAAGTCCCGAGAGGACTATGTTCTTTCCCATGAAATCATGGAAGCCTCGTCACTCATCTCTTTCAACAACACTCCTAAATCCATTTCCCTCTATCTCAAATGTCGCACCCGGAAGAAGCTTCAAATCGACCAACACCTCCGCCTCGGCTTCGAGATCCCCTCGTCACTCTCCCATCTTAGTGAATCTCACTTACTCACTTCAATAACTCAACATGTCACAAAACCATCGCCTTACCTCTCTCGGCGCGACTTTAGCCTGGCCTTCGACCCGATTTCCATTGCAGAGAAGCCTTTGAGTCACAGCAACGCCGTTCTAGAGGCTTGCTCTTTCGACCGTAATTTTTCGCTCATTACTCAAGAGCTGGCGCCTTATGTGAGGGCAATCGTGGCGTATGATGCACGATTGTTAGAGGAAAGGAAGAAGATGAGTGGATTGGTTACTGAGGGTGGAAGGGTGGGGAAGCGTATGCGGACGACGAGGTCTGCATTTTCAGCTTTGGGTGGTGGGCCCAGGAATACGACAAGAAGAGAGCGGTGGTTTACGAGCGAGCTGAACCCATGGTATGTTTTCAGAACTGGGATGAAGGAGTGGTTGGAAGCAGATGTTTATGAGTGAACGTGAACGATACAACGCATTGCATTTCATGGCTGGTAGTTTGAACCAATTCATAAACAAAACATTAGATCGTGCATTGCATAGATGGCCAGATAGATGATGGTGCCTCACAAAATGGCCTAATTTGGAATGGATTTAATATAGAGTGATACAAGAATATGTTGCTCGCATTGAGTTTCGAATTTGGTGCAGAAACCACTATTTGAAAAAATGTGGGAGAGTTAAAATCTCGCTGTTGGTTTGGAACATCACTGCAAGCCGGAGGTTTATCCCTAGCCCAGATTCGTTAATACCCGATCAAACAAGGATTTGAATATTGTTTGCCACACATATTTAAGTTTCGTTCGTCTGATATATTTGGGACGTTTTGAGAGACTTCGGATGGAAAGGGCAGTTATGAAATCTAATACCAACATCTGGGATTTCAACTTAACATCTTCTCTCTGTCTCGCCATAAAATAGGATAAATCATCAAAGATATTAATATCGAAAGTTTTCGAGTCTTCACCTCTCATGCAAGTACAACAGTCGTCTCCAAAATCTGCGCATTCTCCCTCAGACCTTCCGTCGACTTCCCCAGTTTCAGGTCGAGATAAAGTTTAAAGGCGGCAGGCGTACTCGTACTCAGAAGTACTTACTATACGGCAACATTGAGCATTTGTGGGAATATCACCTGGCAAGTCTTCCGGTGTCACATCGCATAAACCTCAAGGTCTCAGCCTTGTATGGACCCTTCTAGGCCGCAATGCGGTCGAGATGAGGTTGCAATTACGTGTATGGGGAAGCTTGTCACTCTAGAAGGGATTTGCCTGCTAGATCTCGCTAAGGAATGTTCAGCGCGAGGTTCTTCTAGGCGTCGCCCCATCCTCGCCTCCATCCGAATAGCTTCTAAAGGATATCTATAACTTCTCTACACGAAGTTCAGTCTGACTACAGCGCAAGTAATCCAATGCCCTTCGGTGAGCAGAGAAAACAGCCGGCCATCAGTAACACCCATTTGTCTGATGCACTCCGGAAGATCTTACGTCAAGAGCAGCAAGGCATTGTGGACGCCCAGATGATCAGCACGTCCCAGACGCGTCGAGACGTCGTCTCACGTCGGCATCCAAAGAACTTAATATCAGTGTAGATCGCCTGCATACGGTTTATTTACGCCTAGCCCCGGACAATAATAACGTTTGAGATGGGCTGAGATTCATCTCCCGCTCAGACCCTCCTAACCTTATTGTTGAAGCTATCACCAAACGAGGTTGACAGCTGTACGGCAGCAGGGTCACCACCAATGAACATCTTTCGCCTCCAACACTGCAGGACAAGGGACAGATCTGGGACAGAACTATCCGACGGAAGGACCCCCTTGCCACAAGAAATGTGGGCATCTCGACAACGATGCTTTTACAATCATGGCTTCTCGGAAGCCAAATTGGGCAATTCATCTGTCCTAGAACATCATTTTCTTCATGCGAATGAGCTCATTCGCTGTTAGTTCAGTAACGGACATGCGGAGTAGAATTTCCAGTAAACTTTATCGTTCTTCCTTCCACTGTTCTCACATTTGTCCTGAGTGTTGCTTTTTGTCACGCTCTTTTTAGACTATCTGCCAGAGGCCTTTTTCTCTTCACGGGCTGTTGACCAGTTTTTGCGATATTTTTATTGAACTTTAATTAACTTCTTTGGTTATCAGCAGCCTCGTTGTTCAGAGTCTGCAATATCTTTTAAGTTTCCGCGGGTGGGAAGTGGTCGAGATGGTGAGTTTTCCAGTGAGATATCTGCTCAAGTTTCTAGGACTGTTGAGCAGTCTCAACGTTCGAATCGCTCGATATCTTTTTAGAAAGACTTCAGGCCTCTCCCAGATATCTAGTTAGGATAGGAATCAAAAGGCTTCTATCTAACATTTATCCAACGTATTTTCGTTCATAATCAAACATTAGCTCACGCGCAACAGGTTAAAGGGACAATACAATCACGAAGGCTCTCTTCGATCTCGACATTAGAAAGCATATTAGAAGAGGGCACACATTCGCCAAAAGCCTCTCCGGGGGAATCGAGCAATGGATCGAGGGTTGGATCGAGGGCGACCACGCCAGTTCAGATGACTCCTACATCTACAGTTGTGCCTTTAACAGCAATCAAGCCTAGGAGTGAAAGAAGGGACGAAAGAGTCATGGAGAATGATGATCCTGGATATTTAAAGCCGTCACTGCCATTACCATTACCGCGCCCTCCTTTCTGGCGGAGACACTTATTATGGCTCATCACCATCGTGATTCTTAGTGGCGTCCTATTAGGTCTTCTTACAACAGTTATCTCGCACAGTTTAACGAATATTCCAAGTCCGATAACACCAAACAACACATTACACAGCGTTGCGGCCTCGGGCTTATTCGTCAATAACGGCAAGACTTGGAATATGCAATTATTTTCGCAAAATGCAACTGGTGGAATTAATATTCAGATGAGTTTAGATGGAAAGACATACAAACCTTCGAAAAAGCTCCCTTTCAAGATCGAACCTAGGGCCGGAACTCCTCTCTCAGCAACAGCTGAGCTTGATGGACCTTCGAACGGTATAATGGTAGGCTTCTAACCTGGTTATCGCTTTTGATTGCCACAGCTAAAATATTCAGCTCAACCTCTTCTATATCTCGGGTCAAAACAGTATTTCGATGTCAGCTTTCATTTGCCCATTAAACTCTACGGACTGCTGCCTCACCCAAAGTTATCTTATCCCGACCCTAGTCCCAGCGAGTGCAGACACTGGTTTAGCCGCTGTAAATGTGAACAACGGCCAGTACTGGCGTGTCTACTATAAGGATGAGTGTGGGGCCATCTCCCAGCTATCCGGTAACATGACAGGATTTGATGGAGGAGAAGCAATTGGGGGCCTGGGATTGAATGGATCATCTATTGCAGCTGTGAACGTTAATCAGACGACGAATAACATCAATATTTTCTATGTAGACATATTGACGCAGGCATTGTTTACGATGGAATACACCAATGGGTCGTGGACGATTCGTATGTGCTCTCTCCTAACTCTTTCTCTACCCTGCTAACTTCAACAGCACAACCCCTCTCGTCAGAACGTGTCACATCTTGGAACCCCTTATCTGGTCTGGGATCGGCTTACACCCCAAAGCAAGACCAACTTCATGTTTACTACACTGGCCTCGATCTTGGGGTCTATGAATTCCTCGGTTCGAACGCCAGCTCGACTGCGACAGCATGGGCAGGGCAACCAGGCAGGAATCACATCTGGGCGACGGCGGATTATGTTGGCGCGGACATCACGGCCGTGGGATGGACCGACCAAGTACGATTTTACCAACTGACGATGGGGAGAATGGTTCAGGGCTCATTATCAGCTACCAAATGGACAGAGAGTTTCATCGGTGAGAGTACTATAAAGGGAGGGCTAGGCAGCCGGTAATGGTAGACGATAGGGTTGTATATAGGCTGACGGCAAGAATCCTGTTCGGGAGGCCACAGCGACCGGAGAAAGACGCGAGAGACAAAATGATATCAGCATATTACAGTTACAGTTATCTCAGATAGGTATTTAATCAGGTGTCCTGCGGCGGGTCTTAGGACATGTTTTCTCTTCAAAATAAAAAAAACATCTTTAAATCATCTCTATCACATGATTTCTCGTGATATTTTCACTGGACCGGATTTAATAAAAAGAGAAAGAAACGGAAGGAACGCGTTTATCTCTACTCTACACATCCACTAAAACACCTTATATCCTCTGCCCTAGATCCTTGTATATCCATCTCGTAAGTGCCATCACGCAATCATCCACCACGACACAGTATTACTGTTCCTGTACATACAGTGTAGTCCCAAATCAACGCTAGCTTTACCTCATACAGCAGTTAGTTCTCTCTCCACCACTCACTCATCCCCTAAAACGAATCCCACAACATCAACCTCGACCCCACATCACTTGCATCACATATCAAAGCAAGTTTATGTCAGCTCACCCATCCGTTCCGTCTTTCCGTGCAAAAGTAACTAACTTCACGATTTATTACCAAGCACCGTAGTCCCTAAGGCACGTAATACCACCTCACAAATTTGGCCGTAGCGTTTGGACCGTGGAGGGGCCCTAACAGTGCCATTTGTTCTAAAATGCATTCGGCCAGGTGTGTCCCCGCATATCGGAAACTCTCTTCTTTGGAACGCTCCTGGGATCCGAGGGGTTCTTATGGGTTGCATTTGTTCAGGGGGTTGGTGGTGGTGGGGCTCGCTTGTCGTTTTTCGGGTTCGCGTTCGCGTTCGGGTTCTCCACTAGCGGGCTTTTTGCTGTTTTCTTATAAAAGGGACGAGTTCGTCCTGCAGGCACGTATTTATTGGACTGTATACGAAGGAGAGTGGGGAGTCCTGAGGAGTTCGTGGATTTTTCCAAAAACTGCGGTTGTGCGTACACTCAGCAAAACACCTGGATGTTTTTGGTGAAAGGCGAGAGGGTTTGCACTGTACGCTCCCTCTTACCCCTCCAAGGCAATCATAACCGTACATCGCAGCACCAATAAGACAAGTAGCTGGCTAGATCAAGAATTTGATACATTAAACTGTAAAATAAAAAATAAAAAAAGGTTTTCCCGTAGAGCAAATGGAAAAATTGTTGTCAGAAGTAAAAATTACCGTCAATCTTTTCTTATTTGTTGCGGTCAAGACCAAAACCATTGTCACCATTCATACACTTACTAATTGAATACGTGCTCTCATTTGAGCTTATTTTATCTTGATATACATTCCAAGGGCCGTTCAGTTGTAGTATTTGTCACAAACCCATTTGTTCTTGAAGACAGGAAAGGCCAGATTTAGTTTAAGTTCTTGAATTTATAGTTATGAAGATGTGGATATCGTATACAGATGCATAAGTACTTGTACATCCTCGAGAGGACTGGTATAAAAACAATACCATACAAAAAACGCCATACCTTGCTTTGCTTTGCTCCGATCTATGTTACTCTATATATACCAAAAGAGACATAAAAGTCATGAATAGATACGTAGGTATCGATTACCTTCTCTCCCTGTAACTTACTATTAGCCAACTCTCGCCTTGCTCGAGGGTTTCTCGCCGCCCAACATCTCCTCGAAAACATCTCTCCAAGCAAGACACCATGGTTTTCTTAAGATTTTTTTATCGGGCCAGGGCGGCTGCCAGTGCATATCCTCGGACCAGGACCTAACCACCATGCCGTCCGCATCCGCCTGGTCGAACGTTATCCTCGTCCACTCGCGCTCGGCCGGGTACGTCTCTCCAATGGGAAAGCCGATTCTCCTCGCCAGCAGCAATGTCAGGCGACGGTCCTCTTCCTCATAGTGGTTCAGGGTCCAGATGATGCGCCAGCGGCGGTTCTCGGGGATAGTACCGTCCGGCAACCTCCCCTCCTCCTCGAGTCCGACGAGGAACGCGGCCCGGGTCGTCATACGGGCGTGGTTATTTGTTATGTCGCGGTGGGAGGTGGTGCGTAGGAGGGAGAGCGCTTTCTCGCGGACGGTTTTGTCGCGGCAGAAACATGCTACGTCGAAGAGGGGGCGCTCAAAGCCGTCCGGGAAACACAGGAAAGGTTGGTGAGCCGGAAAGAAGGTGGCTGCTCGATCAATCACGTGCTGTGACAAAGAGACGATTTCGGTAAACGAGGGGAGAAAATCGTCGAAGGAGCACTCGCGCGTGAAGAAGGCCCCCGAGAGGGCGATGAAAGCGGAGAGGGCGTTGATTCGGATCAGGGCGGCGGAAGAGGAGGCGCGAGGTGACGAGGATAGAATCAGTTTTTTGAAGAGTGGATCGAAGGCCGTAAGCCAGCGAGAGATGTCTTGTAGATATGCATCTCGGACTGAGAGGAGCATTGTGGGCAAGTAGCATGGATCAAGGAGTTCTCCTGGGCTATCGGCAGTGAAGGGATGGCCGAATTCTAGTTTGGCATCTATAATGCGTGCATATGTTTCACCAACCAAGTGATATGTTCGCCGAGTTAACAGTTCTTGGTATGCTTTGGCTTCTTCGAGGGCTCCGAAACGAAGCGGCATCATTTTGATCGTGCTGGTGCCTTCTTGTCGTCGGGTTGAGTGTCGGACCAAATCTTTAACGCCCCAGCGGATTGCATGGTTCTGGTCTATACGCCCAAATTCGAGGAATAAATCGTCTTCGACGACATGCGAGTTGGGGGATGAAAGGCCAGTGTTTCGATACGAATTCTTCGATATCCATTGTTGGATCAGATTATAGCCTGTTTGGCCTTGGTAGAAGGCAGTGTTGGGCGATTGGAGAAACAGCTCGATGGTGTAGATTAGGAGACAGGACAGAAGAGCATTTCTGACTGTAGACGGATTTGTCCATACTGGGACTATCTGCTTCATGTCGATAATGGCTCTGTCATATGACAAAAGAGCGAAAGCCCGGTGGTAGTTAGCTAATTTATTAGTTTCCTCCGCTGAATCGGGGCACGCGTTGGCCGAGTGGGATATCTTAATAGCTTTGTTGAGAGCTCCAAGAGCAACAACGGCTCGAAGTACAAACGGTTCACGGTAACAAGCTTGCAACAGCGTGTAACTCCAAGTAGTCGACTTCGCGAGGAATGAAAGCTCCGAAGAAGTTTCCTCCTGGTAAGCTCGAAAGTAGTAGTGTTCTCTCGGGTCAATGAAGGTCAAATTTTCAGGAGATTGAATTCGACTGAGAGAGAGACCATTTTCGTGGGAAGCGGTCTGATGAGGAAGGATGGGCCGTTGTAACTTTCGAACAGGTTGCTTCCATTGACACGTTCGAAATGATTTCATACAGGCTTGGCAGTTCGGTTTAGCTTCATCACACTTCACTCTTCGGGCCCTATCAATACACCTTTAGATTTTATATTGTTTGTTAGGCAGAGGCGATGGCCATACTTGCACGTCATACAGCCATTGCGGCTCTTAGGGGCAGAGACCCTCTTTGGCTTGGTTTGACCAGCGGTACCAACAACATCAAAACTCATACCGACACACTCATGGGAGATAATCTCAGCCTGGGCGAGCGATCGAAGGCCAAGAGTCCTTGGCGAAATGACAACTGGAAGTATATATAAGCCGGAAGAACGGATCCGACAAAATTTCTACACATAGTACAAGGCTGTCAGAGTCGGTAGGGTAACTCTAGGTAATGGGTTCAGAATAAGTAGCTTTCGCAGTCAAAATAGAGGAACCAAAGTCTTACCTGCGTTGCTTCACGTTCCACAGCCCCAGGAAATTCCACGGCGAAACGCCGAAGCAATTTAGTCAATCGCTTACGAACTAAGTTGATAACTAACCCAGCTAGTCACCCTACGGTTTCGACCTTTGGTACTCTAAATGGTCATCACAGGGGGCATGGGACGGGTAATTGCTGATAGGGCTGCATAAAAGTAATCGAGCCCCAGATGGGTTCTCCTAGTTCAAGCTTAGAGGAGGGTAGTGAGCAGGAAATAGTGGTGAGATGTACGACGGCCACGCCGCCATTCGCCGGGCGATCAACCGAAATTTGACGAACAGGAGCACATGGGGCTTCAGCTGACGGTGCTAGAAGGGTAGAGGGAATAATTAGATTCTTATAAATCAATCCCGTCTCCGCTGGAATGCATACGACATCCGCAGATAGGAGTACAGAACTGTATTCAGTACTTTTGACTGGTCCCCACGATATATAAGCTGTGGCGTTCGGGAGGCTGCAGGTAGAGCTCCGCCTAGATCACCTGACTTGCGTTGGTCAGTGACTCAGTGGTGATTCGGTACAAGATCGAAAATCTGAGCACAGTAAGAAGTCGAAATGGCTGTTGTTCTGAACACACAATAAGTATTACTTATTATGGCTAGCTATATCCTAGACCTTGTATTAGCTTGCTTTCCTTGCTTCGGCGATCACACGTGAAATGAGGATTTTACTGATTTACCGGCCTCGGCGGATACAATTGCAGATGCAAATCAATCAAATTGGATATTTTATTCTATCCTCCTTAATTATGCTCTCCTCTTTGTATTTCTCTATCAAGATACGCTACGCTATTTGCGATAAATTAAATCACAGCTCAATTGCGTATGAACGTCGAATAGCCGGCCATGCCCTCCTCAGTAGCAGGGCCTGCGATTGGCTCATTTTGCGCGCTCGTCGTGATGCACACCAATGCTCCATTGCCGCGAGGCTGCGATTTGGCTGAGTCGAAATGAGCGCAGCCTGCATCGATCCTTCACTTTCGTACGCCGAATTGCGATAAAAATTCACTAAGGACCTCTTCCTTGATATTCTCGAAAATTCGGTTTGGCTAATGCGTCTTCTACAATGCAATAGCGCTGGCCTGCTCAGCCTGACCAAGGATTTCGTCGGCGACGATGTTCCCGAATATGCTATCCTTTCACACACATGGGGAGAGGATACAGAAGAGGTCAGCTTTCAAGACCTGATGGATGGTACTAATAGCAACAAGTCTGGTTATAAGAAGATCTACTTCTGCGAAAAACAAGCCAAACGCGATGGTTTACAATACTTTTGGGTGGATACTTGCTGCATCGACAAATCGAATAGTACTGAGCTCGCAGAAGCTATCAACTCTATGTTTCGTTGGTACCAAAATGCAGCTAAATGCTATGTCTATCTATCGGATGTTTCCAAAAATGATCATGATCAGGTTGGCTCGTCTGTGCAGTCGTGGGAGTCAGCCTTCCAAGAAAGTCGATGGTTTACCCGTGGTTGGACACTTCAAGAACTTATTGCTCCGCCATCTGTTGAATTCTTTTCTTCGGATGGCAAACACCTCGGTGACAAGAAATCTTTAGAGCGACAGCTTTATGAAATCACAACAATTGCGATCCCGGCTCTCCGAGGAGCTAGTCTATCTGATTTCAGCTTCAAAGACCGAATGTCGTGGGCAAAAGATCGGAAGACCAAGCGTGCAGAAGACAGGGCTTATTCCCTACTAGGCATTTTCAACATCCACATGCCACTTATATATGGTGAAGGGGCGGACAATGCATTTAGTAGGCTTCAGGATGAGCTTTATAAGTGTGCAAAGAAACATCAGCTCGACGAATTATCGACTGTCTCAGAGCCTACTTTCAGTTCCGCTAAACGACTAAAGACTCTACACGACCAGCTCTCTTCTGTTACTTCATGTCACGAACCGAACATTCCCAATTCTGAACCTCCATTTTACTATGAATACTCTGTGGACAGTATCAACGCCATCACGAAACAATCAATAATTGACCAACTCTACTTTACCAAGATCGATGAGCGTCTAACGAACCTAACAGCTGCTCAAGGAACAACCTGCCGCTGGTTCCTCGCCAAATCTGAATACAAATCCTGGCATGACGTAACGCAAGAGCCAGATCACTGCGGCTTTCTTTGGATCAAAGGCCATCCCGGCACTGGGAAGTCAACTTTAATGAAACTCCTCTTCGAAGACGCCAAGCTCAACGCAAAGGGCAATTCTTTGCAAATCACACTCTCTTTCTTCTTCCTCGCGCGGGGTACAGCTGAAGAAAAGACAACGACGGGTCTATACCGCTCTCTTCTCTACCAGCTTTTTGAGAAGGTGGTAGAGTTAAGAGATAGCTTGGAGTGGATGACAGACAATGGCGCAAGGGGCATCCAACGGAATGGATGGCACGAGGAAGCGTTGAAGCAGACGTTGGTGCATGCTGTTCAGAAGCTTGGGAATCGGTCGTTGATGATATTTGTTGATGCACTAGATGAGTGCGATAAGAACCAGGTTGCGGGTATGGTTTGCTTCTTTGAGGAGCTATGTGATCTCGCGGGAGAGGCGCAGGTCCGGTTGCGAATTTGCTTCTCTAGTCGGCATTATCCGACTGTTGTTATCCAAAACGGCGTCGAAGTCACTCTAGAAGAAGAAATTGGACATACGGGAGACATCAAACACTATATTAAGTCAAAACTCAGGCTAGGCAAGTCGAAGCAAGCCGAGTCACTTCGATCTGATATTCTCGAGAAATCTTCTAGCATTTTCCTGTGGGTCGTTTTAGTTCTTGATATTCTTAACTCCGAATACCCAGACAGCACTATTTCTATTAAGAAGATCCGTGAACGTCTCAAGGAAATCCCGCCAAAACTTACTGATTTGTTTGAGATGATCCTTGCTCGAGATGGGGAAAATCTCGAAAGGCTGCAGATTTGTCTTAAATGGATCCTATTCGCGGCTCGCCCTCTTAAGCCGCAAGAGCTCTACTTCGGGATCCAGCTTGGCCTCGATCAATTGTTCTCGAGTTGTTGGGACCGAGAAGATATAGATTCAGACCAAATAAGGACTTTCGTAAGAAGTTCGTCTAAGGGCTTGGCCGAAGTTACGCGGAACAAGGCCTCCGAAGTCCAGTTTATTCATGAGTCTGTTCGAGACTTCTTACTAGGTAAATACGAGGGCCAGTGGTCCGGGGTTTCCGGAAATTTCGTTGGTCATAGCCACGGAATTTTGAAAAATTGCTGCTTAGCTCAGCTGAATGCTTTAATTCACCAAGACGTCGATATACCAGACCCTCTACCGCAGGCATCCAAGTCAGCAGAGTTGCGGGAGACTGTGAACTTGAAGTATCCGTTTCTCGAATATTCAGTTCTCAATGTCTTTCACCACGCCAATAGCGCTCAACAGAATACGATAGAGCAAGCCGAGTTCCTGGCAGATTTCCCTCTTCAACGGTGGATACTCCTCTACAATATTCTCGAAAGGTACGATATACGGCGATATACGGAATCAGTCAGTATGCTTTATATTCTTGCAGAGAGGAACTTGGTCGGTCTTATTCGAATCTATCCCCAGAGGAAATCCTGTTTTGACGTCGAAGATGCACGTTATGGACTGCCATTTTTTGCGGCGCTGGCTACTGGGAGTAGCGAAGCTGTCTGTTTGTTGTTAAATATTCAAGTGGAGACCCAGCCTTCGACGTCCCCACTTCATGACTTATGCAAACGGTACTGCCAAAATAGAAAGAAGTGGGCCAACTTTGGTCGCGACTTTCGTTTCTCAAGGGCAAGGAGTATTACATCTTATGTTATAGAGTATGACGATGAGATTCTACTCTATTTTTTGATTAAGCTGGGACAATGTATACCGAGTAGCAAGAATAAAGACGGCCTAACACCGTTGTGCTGGGCCTCTGTAAAAGGGCACCAGGCTATCGTCAAGCTCTTGCTTACTACAAACACAGTTGAGGCAGACTTTGAGGCAAGCGATAAAGACAATCGGACGCCTTTATCGTACGCTGCTTCTAGGGAAGGTTGGGAAGCTATTGCCCATCTACTACTTGAGAAGGGGGCCAACATCGAGGCAAAGGATAATTATGGTAGGACGCCTCTATTGCATGCTACTTATAACAAGAGCATAGCTATTGTCCAGTTGCTACTCGAGAAAGGGGCCGACATCGAGGCAAGGGATGAGAATGAAACAACGCCGTTATTGTACGCTGCTTCCACTCACGAGTGCGAGGCTATTGTCCAGCTACTACTCGAGAAGGGGGCCGACACCGAGGCAAGGGATAAAGATAGCCGGACGCCGCTATTTTGGGCTGCTACCACGCAGGGGTGCAAGGCTGCAGTCCAGCTACTACTTGAAAAGAGAGCCGACATCGAGGCAAGGGATAACTACGGTCTGACACCACTATTATGCGCTACTTCCATGAAAGGGTACGAGGTTATTATCCAGCTATTACTTGAGAAGGGGGCCGACATTGAGGCAAGGGATCAGTATAACCGGACGCCGCTGTTGGCTGCTTCCATACACGGGTGCAAGGCTACAGTCCAGCTACTACTTGATAAGGGGGCCAACATTGAGGCAAAGGATGAGGACGGCCGGACACCTCTATCGCATGCTGCTTCTAACGGGCACGAGGCTATAGCCCAGCTACTACTTGAGAGAGGGGCCGACATCGAGGCAAAGGATAAGGATAGTCGGACATCATTATTAAATGCTGCTTCTAGGTGGCTTGAGGCTACAGTCCAGCTGCTACTCGAGAAGGGGGCCGACATCGAGGCAAAGGATAAGGATGGTTGGACGCCTCTATTATATGCTACTTATAGCAAGAACACGGTTATGGTCCCGATACTGCTCGAGCAGGGGGCCGACATCGAGGCAAAGGATAAAGACGGTCGGACGCCACTATTATGCGCTGCTTCCACTCACTGGAGTGAGGCTATTATTCAGCTACTACTCGAGAAGGGAGCTGACATCGAGGCAGAGGATAAGCATGGTCGGACTGCGCTGTCATACGCTACCGATCATACCATGAACGAAGCAGTAGTCAAGCTGCTACATAAGTATATTAATTGATCTTTTACTCTATTGTATAGTATTTTTTATATTTTATAGAAGGGGGTTTAGGGGAGTTATCGTTACACATTATCAATAAGATACTGAAATTGCTACTAGTCAGTGATTCTAGGTATATCAGATCGCTCGGCCCAGAGTATTCTAGAAATTTCAGTTCACTGCTTATATGTTTTATCTTAGCGGGGTGCAGGGATCTTAGAGGCCGCTTAAAATGATTGGGTTAAAAGAATTTGATTCTTCTGGAGTGACTACAGTATAGGGTTAAAATTGAAGCTCAAAGTATATATTTAAAATCGGATTCTATTAAGGAATAGGTAATCAAACAGACATAAAATCATTGAGCGCTCGGACAGACACTGACTTCGACTTTTATTGCAATTCTCCGTACTCTGTAAAGCATATCAAGCAGGCAACCAGGCTATCTTAACATCTGTCTCTGAATCTCAGGAGGGCCAGCTCCCGAACCCCCGTCTTCAATGCCTTCGAAGAAACCACGTGAACCACCGTCTGCCCAAACGGAAGAGACTTTAGCCCACACATTTGTCATGTGATGACTGGACGTGGAGACTGGAGACAAAACTGTTTCACAAGGCAAGGCAGGGGCGCTTAATGGTTTTTCCACCCTACGGTATGTCATCGTACTTTACATAATACGAAGTCCTGAATCTCTCTCTTTTGCATCTGTAGTTCAAATCTCATATTGTACATTCGAAGTAAGTGAGGCCTGGAGTTTGGGCGTCAGCCCCCATGAAATCCAAGGAATCGTGCAGTCTCATGTCAGAAGAGTTTCCCCGCGTCCACGATCCAAGCATGCCGTACAGAAGTAGCTAGGCACAACAGGTAGGTATTCGAAAGGAGTTAACTGTCGGCAGACCATTATTAATGAGATGGGGAAGTTTGGGCTGACGGTTCGAAAAAGGAAGAGACAGTACACACTAATGTGTCTTATTGACCCTGGGCCTGTCACGGCTGTGTCGCCTCAGGCCTGATCACCCCCACCGGGCCCCCATGCGGCTCCTCACCGCCCCCGTGTGTCCGACCCCGTGACCTCGCCATTCGCCTGCGTGGTGGTGGTGGCTTGGCAGAAAAATCTTCGGAAGGCCGTCAGCCAATGGCGATGACGTATGGCCGGAGGATCGGTCAGGGTCTCCCGACTGGCGCATGGCGAGGGCGTGGGAGGAAGGAACGAATGTGGCCCAGGAATAATAAGCATCATCTCTGGGAATAATACAGTATCAGAAAAACAATCCAGTCCATTGCCATCTCCCAGAGCATTGCACCCAGACCGACCATATGCCTCGCCATCTATGAGGACGAGAATCAAGTCCCGAGCAGACACGAAGTGGAAGTAGAGCAGCCATCCATTCCATTCTGCGGGGAAAGGGGCTCAAGATACAGTACCGCAACCACCCCCCCAGCCCACCGCTCAACGCCTTCGTGGTGACGGTACAGATACACTACAGTACTATTCAGTCGAAACCGCCTCCACGAGCCACGACGCCATATCGATCGGCCTGCATCACCCTCCCGATCAATTGAACCTCTGCATGCCCGCCATTGTCCGCCCAGACGCATTTGCATTGCAGTCCTGGTCGCTGCCGAAGCCGAGCCCGATCACACACGCGCGCTCCCAATTACATCGCAATTCTTTTCTTTCCAAGACCGCCGAGAACGCTGGGCATCGGTCATCTGTTCAGCAACTTTTCAACCGGCCAAAGTCGTGGCCCCAACGTGCCGCCATTCTTAAGGGGGGCCCAAGTCCGCCAAGTCCTGCCCGGTCCAGTCCGTTTGCTAATCTCTGACTTAAACGAAGAGGGAAAAAAATACGGTTTTGAAGGGCTTCCATCCCGAGGCTTCAACCTCCTCCTCGGACAGGATCACCACTTCGCCCCGGCCCGGAGACAACTGGACGGAGACACACGAGATCCACCGACCGACCGATTGATCGTCCGACCGGCATTCATCGCGATCCCGCGGAGGGAGCCTGTCGATCGTTACGGAGGAGACGACGACCAATTCTGGAGAAGAGGGTGGACATTCACTATCTAGCAGGTTGGAGCGGCGACTGGGCGCGACAAGCTTTCGAATGCTTCGACACCATCCCATTCTTTTGACAGAATCAACAGACTGGGGGATTAGACCAGAACCAGAAACACAATTGGGTTGAGAGAGTCCGGGCATACCAAGAAACGCAACCCCACCGACCTTCCATCTTGATCTTTCTTCTCGAACAGACCGTATCTACGAAGTTAAGTCCACACGTCCCACACATCTTCAAGGCGATCATCTCCCGGAAACCAATATGGCGTGGGATCACCTCGCCATCAATCGACCGCACTTGGTCTACATCATCCTCGGGGGCTTCACCTCGCTCTTTATGCTGTGTTCGTCCTTCATCAAGGAACGGCTCTACATAGGAGAAGCAACCGTAGCCACCATCTGCGGCGTCATCTTTGGCCCGCACGCCGCAAATCTGATCAACCCTGGAACATGGGGCAATACCGATCAGATCACCCTCGAATTCTCTCGGATCGTCCTCGTAGTCCAATGCTTCGCCGTCGGGGTCGAATTGCCCAAATACTATATGGAGAAGCATTGGCGAAGCGTGGTATTTCTCCTAATCCCCGTCATGACGTTCGGCTGGTTGATAACAAGCCTGTTCATCTGGTGGATGATCCCCCCGCTTAATTGGCTCGAGAGTCTCTGTTGTGCCGCGTGTGTCACGGCTACGGATCCCGTGCTGGCCAGTTCGGTGGTAGGCAAGGGCAAGTTCGCCAAGAGGGTACCGAAACATCTGAGAGACTTGTTGTCGGCGGAATCTGGATGTAACGATGGCATGGCATTTCCATTCATCTACTTAGCCCTCTATCTCATTGAATTCCGACCCGACAAGGACGCCGTTTCGTTTCACTGGATTGTCATCACCATTCTGTACGAGTGTGTCTTTGGTGCATTTTATGGATTTATGGTTGGCTATATCGGCCGCCACGGTATCAAATATGCTGAAAAGCATGATTTGGTTGACCGAGAAAGCTTTCTCGTGTTTTATTTTGTCTTGGCTCTTTTCTGTGCTGGCTCTGGAAGTATCCTAGGAGTTGATGACCTCCTCGTCGGCTTCGCTGCCGGGGTTGGTTTCTCCAATGATGGTTGGTTCACCCAGAAGACGGAGGAGTCTCACGTCTCCAACGTCATTGATTTACTTCTTAATTTGGCGTACTTTGTCTATCTGGGCACCATTATTCCATGGGAAATGTACAATGACTCAACCTTCGGGATGACTCCTTGGAGACTGGTTGTAATTGCTCTATTTGTTATCTTCTTTCGCCGAATTCCTATTATGATGGCCTTGAAGCCAGTTATACCAGACATCAAGACATGGCGAGAAGGTCTTTTTGCTGGGCATTTTGGCCCCATTGGTGTCGGAGCAATTTTTGTTGCTATTCTTGCCAGAGCTGAATTGGAAACAAAAGGCCCTGTTCCCCTTGCTTCTTACTCTGATCCAAGTGCTCCGCATTATGTTCTCGTCTCCCTCATCTGGCCGATTACCACTTTTTTGGTCATTTCTTCAATTATTGTCCATGGCTCCTCGATCGCCGTGTTTACTCTAGGCAAGCATATCAATACTTTAACCCTCACCATGTCTTACACTCAGGCTGGTGATGAAGGTCCAGGATGGCTTAACAGGCTTCCACGTATCACAACTACATCTAGATCAGTGGCCAAGTCCACTGTGTCAGAGACCGACGTAGATGAACTGAAAATGGGAGAAGTGCAACCTGGATCCTTGCTCCCTATTGGATTGCCAAGGGAATTCCTACGCCGGCAAAAGGAAGAAGAAAATCAAAGCCATCCTGGAAGTAGAACTTCTTCAATTATCCCTCGTCGCCGAAAGAAGAAGTGGGACGATGGTGTTGGACCAGGTGGCCCTATTAGTCAATCTGCTATCTACCCACAACGCCGTAGCCAGAGTGCACATATGAGCGAGCAAACTTCTGACACATTGACACCTGGAGACAGATCTCCAGAGAACGACGAAAAGAATGAAGTTGACCTTGGAGATGGGCCAGATGACTCGGCACGTCAGAGCCCAGATCGACAGTTTGAGGACGAGAAAAGGGGGCAGCGCAGATCTGGCGCTGCAGAACATGCTGAGGTTTATGACGAGGGAGATCACATCATCATCGAGAATGACGATGGTGAGGTCCTTGCTGTAAAAGAGACTCCAGAACAAGCAGAGAATCAAGAAGCGAGGAGGGAAGCCGAGCAGGAAATCAAAGACGGCATCGAGCATCCTAGCCTCGGGTACAAAAATCTGCGGAAGAAGCTCGGTATATGGAGAGGCAAAGAAGAACCTGAAGAAGATTCTCCTTCGAAATTGAAGCATGCGAAGGGAGCTGTCAAGAGAGGACCTGCCTTGGCCTACCAATTTGGCAATACTGTAAGCTCCACCTTCATAGAAAACCCAAGAAAATCTAACCAAGATCTAGATCATCGTAGAGGACGAAGACGGTGAAGTTGTCAAAACCTACGAGCTTCCTACTGCAAAACAGAACTACCCCGGGGAATCTAGTGTAGTGAACCGCATGGGCGCCTGGGCTGGCATCAAGAAGAACGAAGGTGAACCGTCCAAGGAAGGTCCATCTGGCACTGAAGCTCCCCCCTCAGCAGTCCGTCAAGGTCTTCAACGAATGGGCACGTGGGGATTCGGCAAGGTCAAGGAAGACGCCCCAGCGAACACAGAAGCCGAAGACGATGACCGTCACATTCGCTTCAAAATCGGCGGCGCGGGTCGACGGTTAACGAAAGACGATTTCATAAGGGAGATCCAGCAACTCGACCCGAAAGTGCGAAACGAGATCGTCAGCAGTAGCGATGCCCCAGATGAGATAAAGCACATGGCCAAGGAGGACGCAAGTCAGGATGTCCCCGGCAGCGGGAGGTTGTTTTCAGCCGCAACTGCCCAACTCTCCGGCAAGGGCGTTGTCAGGAGAGGCGAAATAGTCGACAGTGACGACGACGACGACGACGACGTCCCCCCCAACGCGGTCCCGCTCCGCCGACGCGCCAGAACCAACACAGGGATGAGCACAATCCCGTCCAACGACCTCGTCGAATCCGAAGTTGAGCGCAAGCGGCGAGAAAACGTCCTCCAAGGCGTCGTAGACGTGACGACCACGCCCGAGAGGAGGGGAAGGACACGCAGCCGCAGCGCGGACGCCGACTCGGGCGGGGAGGGACCCGCGGGCGAGGAGCCAGAAGAACAGAAAGAGAGCGCCGCGGAAAAGAGGAGGAGAGAGGCAGCCCTCGGCCTCGGTGGCACCGCCGCGGACGATTCTGACGACGACGACGGCACCCCCCGCGTTCCGCCCCCCGTGGCCGCCAGGAGTCGCGGTATCAGATTCGCGCAGAGTCCTGTCAGAGGGAGGGAAGGGAGGAAGTAAACCTGAATCTGAACGTGATAGGAATAGCAATGGGAATGGACATGGAGATGTTAGAGAGTGATGACTTTTTTCATATTTTATCTAAATATTTTCCTAAGCTGGGTTGGACGGATGGATATACGTTGGCTTTTTAGAGCGTTTTCTCTGCCCTATTTCCCCATATTTTTTATTAAAAAAATTTATTTCTTATAAATATCCCCTTGTTTTTAATTTTCAAGTCGGCGAGCGATGGATCTGATGAATGAATCCAAAGAATGAATCTGAATGTAATGGAAGGACAATCAATGGAAAGATAACGGTAGTTAGCCAAAACAATAAAAAACGAATCTTGCTCTTCGCATTGCCATTTTTATGTCTTTTCTTCTAAGTTATATTATCATTGCTACTTGATCAATATTAGTTGAATATACCTCTTCCTAAAAAAGAATAACAAGTCTTTCAAGTCTATTTCCAAAGGAGGGAGAGAGAAGCAGTAAAGACTTAGACATATTTGCTAGTCTACCATTTCTCGACGCTGGATTGGAGGAGGCATGCAGCTTTAGTCCTTGTCCTAACCAAATAAAGCCAAGCGTCTAAACCCCGTGCTACAAAAATATATCCGACTTGCTTCATCTGGGATTAGCTGCCTAAATCAGGCCCCGCTACAAGGGAACTAGGAATTTGATTTGCATGAACCAATTTATCAAAACTTGCGACTAGTTCTTGACTATGCGTCTCCTCATTGCCCAGACGCTCGAGTTCCACGAGTTCTTTCGGGAGGATGCAACGCCGAAATATGCTATCCTCTCCCATACTTGGGAAGACGATGAAGTCACATTCAAGGACATGCTGGAGGACAGGACGAGAGCTGAGTCAAAGGCCGGCTTTCAAAAAATCATCGGCTGTGCAAAGAAAGCCCTGAAACATAAAATCGACTACATCTGGGTCGATACCTGTTGCATCGACAAATCAAGCAGCGCGGAGCTGTCAGAGGCTATAAACTCGATGTTTCGTTGGTACAAGAATTCAGCAATCTGTTGTGTCTATCTGTACGACGTGTCAGCAAGGCCACCGAATCGAGAGGCATTCGTGGAGGATGAAGTACCAAAAGTTGAGGACGATGGAATAATAAAGTGGAGAAAGGATGAACCACGTACGGTTTTCACTAAAGAAGTTGAAAGAAGATTTGCCAAGGCCCGGTGGTTTAGTAGAGGCTGGACCCTACAAGAACTAATGGCACCCAGAAACTTGGTCTTTTACACCAATGACTGGGTCAGAATCGGAGAAAACGAGTCATATGTACTGTTCGAATCCATCGAGCGCTGTACTGGCATACCGCGGACTGTATTAAGATCTGGAGACTTCTCTGAATGCAGTGTTGCCCAACGGATGAGCTGGGCTGCGTCTCGGTCAACAACCAGGGTAGAGGATATGGCTTATTGCCTGATGGGCCTATTCGAAGTCCACATGCCAATGTTATACGGGGAAGGCGAGCGCGCATTCGTCCGACTGCAGGAAGAGATTATAAAACATTCTAACGACATGTCAATCTTTGTTTGGACCCAACCAGAGGCGACCTTCAGTACGTACAGTGGGCTCCTCGCAAGGTCACCATCCGAATTTGCGCAGTGCGGAGATATATTATGGAACCACTTCGAAGGGAGCTCAGGGCCTGAAATCACTAGCAGAGGAACCAAGTTGAACGATATCGTTCTAGAACCACGAGGTGGTATATCAACTGAGTCTATTCTTCTTTTCCCAGGTGTGAAAATTAAGGATCAAAACTCTTTACCAGGAATTTTTCTTCAAGAGGTATCGCACAACCAGTTTTCTCGAGTAGACACAAACAAACTAGCCTGTTACGGAGGTGGCAGTCTACCACATTCGCCATTGTCGACCATAATTGTCCGCGAAAGGCCCATTTTGGCAGGAATGAGCCTTGTAAGGGCATGTGGAATCGAACTGATTATTAAATTCATGTCTGGAGATATATTGGACGTAGTGCCACGAGATATGTGGGATCCATTGATGAACATTTTCTCATTCTACGGCTTTAGAGAGGATTGCAATTATTCGTCCCGAGTCCAACCAGTTGTGCAGTTTTCATTTCAGATGTTTTCTGGTTCCATATTGGCTGTAACATTAGATGCTCGTAAAAAATGGGCGAATTGTGCAAGCGTGGGCGGGCCCTATAAAGTAACTCGAATACTGGACAGTGATACGTGCATTCAGTTTGAGTGCAGCCTCTCGAGTCAGCCATGCCAGTGGATTGAACTCAAACGCCGCCTTGAAGGTGATAAGCTTTGGCTGGAATTGAAGTTAAGCGGGGTGTTCCTATTATCGGAAGGGGTCTTAACGAGGATCTGCTAATTATGTATCTGGTGAGTAGCCTCTTGAATTTCCGATCCCGCTTACTTATGTCGCTACAGACACTTGAATCGACTTCATGATTCTACCAACTGTTGGACTCGAATAAGAGCATGTTGACAGAAGCATTGACCTCTGTTTAACACTATCAAATGGAAGCTTTGTGTTTCATATACGGGAAAGGTTTTTCGATTTGGAGAGCTGTGAATGGATTTAGTGAGGTTATGATTTAGCAACCGACCTATAACTCAGCTATTTCTAAGCTCAGAGAAAAAAATTCTTGGAGGCAAATTAAGAAAAGAAGATAAATAAAAGGCAGTACCGACGTGGGAAAATATCACTTCCTCTATACCTACCCCAGCTGTCTCTCCTGCTTTTTTGAACCACCCACTCACACAGCAGGGGAAATCAGACACGACATATAAAACAAACAAGGGTTTATGAAAATCATGATGAAATGGGTTTTACTCGGCGGGTGCAAATGTTATATTTCCTCTCTTTCCCAAGTTCCCCAAAAACCGTCATCAATCGTTCTTTAATCTCTTCTCATATGTGTGTGATCATCAGAGTGATCAAGCATATACCATACCCCTCATACCATCATCAAAGTCCATGAATATGCATGCATGCATGCCCCCATGCCCTTGCCCCCGCCGTCCCCCTCTCTCCAACGAAACCTTCTACAAAAAAGGAAAGAGAAACTTCTACAAAAGGTGCCATACATTCATTCCCCATTTCCCCACAGTCCCCCTCCCATCTGGTCAACCCCTGAATACCCACAACAAAAACTCGCCATTGACTTTTGACGGCTTCGGCTCCTTTTGTTCAACAGCTTCCCGCACCCCGCACATCTCGAAAAATCAAAACCGAAGCCAAAAGCCAAGCCAGAGCACATATCCCGAAATAGGAAAAAAAAAGAGAGAACAGGTAATGCCTCTCCTTCCCCGCTCGCCGCTCCGCTCAACGCTTCCAAATCGATCATTCCATTTCATCTTTCGTTTCTCTTTCGTAAAAGTTTTCATTGGCACAACGCGGAGAGAAAGTAAAAGAAAAAAAGAGGTTTACAACTACTCATACCGTATCCCATGCAAAACAAGGACGCGATTTCGTACCAACATCTCAAAAATCCGACTGACTCATCCCCTATCCGTCTTACGTCCAAAACCAGCCACCTTTCCTTACTGTTCCGAACTTTTCGAACTCGGGTCCGGATCTGGGAGGTCCTCCTCAACCACCCTCTCCATGTTACCCTTCTCTTCTTGGGCGGGAGCGGGAATGGGGGCTTTCTGGTCGTGTCCCTTCCCGCTATTGCTCCCGCTCACGCCAATTCCGGGTACGCCGTCCTCGGAAACTTTCCTCTTGGCGTCGCCGACAATCTTCTCCACTTCGCTGATTTTGCCAGGGGCCGACGTGGGGTCGCCTTCGACGCCGATGGCCGCTGAGGATTCCTTGCTCGCAGTCATTAGCGCCGACTTGTTGAACCGCACGATCATGCAAGAAAGGTTGTCAGTGCTGAATCTCGCGAGGGCGTGGTCAACCAGCTGTTTGGCACCGGCTATGGGGTCTTGTTGGTTTCGGACAAGGTCGACGGCTTCTTGGTCGGAGCAGACATCCCATAACTATCGCACTTAGTAGAATTCTTTCTGAAAGGGGGCATGTCTGGAAACTTACCCCGTCGCAAGCCAAGATGATAAATTCATCAAGATCGGGTTGGATGACTGTTTCCGTGGTATATGGGTGACCAGTCACAAGATCCTTCATATATGCGTCTCCTAGAGCCCTGGTAACCGCCAATACACCATTGACACGGTTGTTCAAAATAAGACCTCCAGCGTTAGCGATCCTCTTACCCTCGTTCTCGTCACTGCCTTTGTGGTCATATGATAACCTTAGAGCCTTTCCATTTCTACATAGCACGATTCGGGCATCCCCAACATTAGCTGTATAGAGAACTCGTTGACGCGTTGCGGCCGATTTCAGTCTGGCGTGCGTTGCTTCGGTGGATGCTGGTAGCGATGCGGCACTCGCAGCTGCATTCGCCTGTTGCGACGGCGATTTGCTCATATCAACTCCACTGTCGCCTGATTTATCATCTCCTTTAGAAGCCTCATCTGCGGCTTTGACTGCAGCAGCGGTGGCTGGCGCAATGGCAGTCGATCCTGTAGCTGATGAGCTAGGTATCCTGTCTTCCCAGCGCAAAACTGCTGTCACAGCAGTGGTGCCACTGTTCTTTAGAGGGAGTTTCTCAAGCTGTGCGTCCACGGTTGTGAAGGTCTGATCAAGGAGTTCCGGAATAGGGGTGTTGGGATTCTTTCGTATAGTTTCTTCTAAGATGATGTGAAGCTTCTTGCCACACCAGTCTGCCGCAAAGGTACCAGCATGACCATCGAAAATAGCGAAATAGCCATTGTCAGTCTCCATCACTTCAGATGAGGACGTTGGTGCAAGGCTGGGAGTTGATTCATTTGCCAGTTCTTCATTTGACTTCGAATTCGAACTGGCGGCATCCAAGCCCAACGCCGGTGCGGGGGTATGTAAGAAATTGTAGAGGAAAGCATGTGTATCTTCCATAGTCCGGCGGCACTTCTTATTCTTGTCTTCCCAGACGCCCACCGTAAACGTCGAGCGGGGACCTGGATGCGACTCGCCCGCCGAGTTGTTGTGCTGGCCTTGAGGCACGCTCAGCGCCGGATCTTGCTTTCCCAGCTTTTGTAAAGGCGTCTGCGACGTCTGCTCCGTATTTCGCAGGAAACCCGACGAATTTGGGCTCGGGTTGAAGTGTAATGAGTTCTTCGCGCTGGCAAGCAACGAGCTGGCCTTGCCGCCGACACCACTACTCCTGCGCTTCTTCTCCCCGTTTCCTCCATTATCGCCGGAAGGCCGGCCGGGAGGGCTTCCATTTCCACTTCGTTTCTCTCCACTGCCACTCTCCTCGGCCGGTTTGGTGACATTCGTCGCATCGCTCACGGTTGTCTCTAGGGAGCTCGGTGGGGCGGAATCCGAACCACCATCCTTGGGTGGTGACCCAGAGTTGCCAAACATCCTGTTTAGCAGACCTCCCTGGGAGGAAAAACTCCTCCGGTTTCGTCCTGCCACTTTGGTGACTTCGATATGAGTATCTCGTGAGAAGTCCTGACCGAGTCGCGTGCGTTGAGCTGAGAAGGGGTGGGCGATGTGTTGCAGCTACGTAGGTGAATATGGGGGGGTCGTGACGCGCGGTGACGCTGTTCAATCCGTCCCAGGGCTCTGCTAATATCGCGCTGCGGTTGATTGTAAATATTTCGAGAAGGGGTAGCTTGAATTTAGTGGGTTGCGGGCCTGTTGTTTGTGTCGGGACGATGGTCTGGGAGTGGTGTTGTCTTGATGATCCTGTCTTCGTTTTGGGCTTGCTGACAATGACGATGTTGCGTTGCGTGGATGGTGGGCGGCGGCCTGGCAGCCTGGGCGTGGTGCGGTGTGGGGTAGGACTGGGCTAAGCCGACTCGTTCTGTGCTCTTGGACGGGACGGCACTCCGTCCAAATACACAACTCTCGAGCCGAAATTACAAGAATAGATAGCTGTGAGCTGTGTGTCCTCTTCGGGGGGGACTCTGGATGCCAGATGATGTGAGGCTATACGTCTTGTTATGCCATGCAGAGGAGTGGCCTTTCGAAAAGCAAGCACCGCAATTCAGTTGCTCCGTCTCCCGGGGTTGGTGGGCGCTTGTCTCTTCTGGCGGCAGCGCGAGACCGAGAACAATTAGCAATCACCACCAACGGACGATCGGGACGGTTTTTAGCAGTGTCAGCTGGGGATTGTCGTTGGTTAACGGCGCGGTAACAGTTGGCGTTGGGGCTGAGGCGTGGGCGGTCGGCGTCGGCCCTCTCGCTGCGAGGATTACGGAGGGCCCTCTTGCGGTGGTCCGGCGCCTTGTCTATGGCTATGGCCAAGTCGCCGTAGCCGATCAATAAAGGCCACAGGAATCCCAAAGATATCTTAAAGAAGATTCGATTGGGGTGCAAGTGCAAATGCAAGTGCCCTTGTTGCGTTGTTCTATTGAGCCTTGGGCGCCTGACGCCTGACGCTTGACGCTTGAGGAGGGGAAGAGATGATGACGGCATGCAAGGGTGGACTGGGCTGTAGCAGACCCTGGAACGAGCTCTTAAAACCAGGTCTATCATTGGTCACGTTACAGTTGGTGACACCCTCACATGAGAGATCAAACGAGAGATTCAAGTTACTATGGACGGCATGATATGGCATGGTATTGATGGCATTGCATAGACTTGAAAGGCTCTCGGAGTTTTAGAGCAATCCTTTAAAACCAGAAATGCTGACATTAGTTACCTTCATAAATATTATTATGTCACTACTGAATTACTCTTGCATTGGCATTTCCTAGCTATATAGACGCCGTTTTCCTTCCCTCCCGAGAGCCTCCGCGGCTAATTAGAAAGCATTGTTCTCTTGTGCAATAGGAAAAATAGATTATAAGAAATAGCGCTGAGTATCTCGGCTTTGAGAATTAAGGTTAACAGCAAGGTCGACGACGAGCTTGATGCAGGGATCCAGGGCTCGCTTTTACTATTCCATTTCCCCACACTATTACTTTTCTCAAAAATAGCGGTATTTTAATTAAAATAGGATCAATTTAGTTGCCTAAATTATTCATATAACTTATACAATCTTATCGCTTGGTTCTAGCAAAGTACTTAAAGTCCTCTGCAGCAAACCTTTTATCCACAAACTTTCACTACTCTCTATATCTTAGTTTGCTAGTCGTTTTTCTTTCCTGAAACTCTTTGTACCTTCTAAAAACACTCTGACTCTATCGTGATTAAACTAATATAAAAAAAATTATTACCACTTCCGTGGCCCAGAAATGTTTGTTCAGAGAGAGAATTGCACAAGAGAATTATTCTTCAAGCTTGTAACACGGTTCGTAGCCTGAAGACCTCATTCACCCCTCGCCTTCCAGTTACGCCCGAAGAGGAGGCTGTGCCACCGTTCATATTACGAAAGTTTAGTACTGCTGGGGTGCGCCAATAGAAATAATATTCTCAAGTTCTGTTACACTGTCTGCGGTGCTTTAGCCATCTTGGAGAAGCTAAAATGGTTAAATACACATTCACGTGATGTTACGTTCCATCTGCCGGAAGAACTAGATTAATTATTATATATTACAATATTTGTACGTATTAGGCATAGACAAAGCTGTCAAGGGTACTAGTATGCCTTTCGGCTGTGCCTTGTAGCTGTGCCTTCTAATATATCTCCGTCTGATAGGCCGTGTTGTTGTAAGACTCATTGTATGTTTTATTTTATAAACTAGAGATCTTTCAACTCTAGTTGTTAGCACTTTTGATCCCTATAGTCATCTTATTTCTACATTCCTCTTATTTTCTACGGCCCTTGAAGAGACCAAGCCTTTATTTTTCGAATTGAATATTTGAAAAGATATTTGTGGCGCTGGAACTCAGCTTCTCTAAAAATGGAGGCGAATTTGGCAGTTCCTATAACTCGATTTTCGGACATAACTAAGAAGACTACTACTGTTACAGACCAAAATGGGCTCAAATGCACTATTTTGCAGCCTATGGATTACAAGACTGAAGAAACTAAGTTATCGGAAGATTCACCAATCAAACATTCGCTGAGAGACGGTGCCTACGAGATACCTCCTTGGGAGGGAGACGGCAGGGTAACGACCAGGCAAAGCATTCAAGCTCGGATTGGAACATATTATCGACGAGTGGAAGAAATTGTTTTAAGATCTGGAAAGAACAACTCGACGCCGAGCCCCTCTCTGCCGCTCAGGGCAAGAACTAAACCAGGAAATTTTAGCGGCTACAGAGGCGGACTTCTTACAGCCGCGATCACTTTCGGAACAATTCTTCTTTTAAATATCTCATTTACTGTCTGGGTGCTCGCAACTTCCAGAAGTGATTTTCATCTGGGTGGCAGTATCTTAAAGGATGTCGACTACCCGAAGATTAGGCGCATAAGAAATGGCTTACATTCAATCATCAATCTTCTCAGCACACTTTTGCTAGTATCCAGCAGCTACACCATGCAAATTCTATCGGCTCCCACTCGAGACGAGTTAGACCGAGCTCATCAGTTAGGCCAGTATTTGGATATTGGTGTTTTGAGTATAAGGAACCTTCGCTTTGGGAGTGACGCAATACTCATCGTACTTCTTATGGTATCCAGTATTCCCATTCATTTTTTGTAAGTTTTCTTCTTATGTTTGCCGCTGTTTATATCACAAAATAGAGCCTGCTCTAGATAGATCATCAGGATACAACTGACTGTTAAAGGTGGAACTCCACCATTTTTATAACTTCTCAATCATATGTACCGCAATTTTATGGATTTCTGGTGACGGAGAGTTTCCTTGAAGAGACCATAGTTGATTGTACGCAGTCGGTTTATATATGGTCCCAAGGTGAAAACAGGCTTTCAATCCATGAGCCTTCTGTCATAAACGGGACACTAGATGTAGTTTCCTCAGACCGGCTGACGTATTGTCTCGCTTCCCAAGATCTTCTCGACAGATACCATAAAAGTAACCTAACGAAGATGGACAAAAACGAGTGCATAAAGCTATTATCAAAACGAACATTTAATAGGCACTGATTTCCTTGTAGTGACGCATGACCTACGAAATCAAACAGTCCTTGAAGCCTGGCTCCTTATTGATAGCAACTAGCCCTGTCTTCTATCCTTTGCTGGCCAAGCTGATAGCTATTCGAAGCATATAGGTTGTATGCTGTTGGAAGGCTTCTATCTCGACTCTAATGCAATCTGGAACGTTGGATATGAATATCTTCCAGTAGATTACTGTTTGGTTGCTTCACGTGCAGTAATTGAAAGCAAACTTCAATGCAGTATAGTTATTATGCTTGTTGTCATTGCCTGCAACACTATCAAATTTATTAGTTGCATCTCTGCTATGCGGAGAATGCGCAATCGTTATCCCATGGCCACGATAGGCGATGCTGTAGCATCATTCCTTGACTCGCCTGATCCAACAACTTTAGGTCTTTGTTTATTGGACAAGTACTCAGCTAAAAGCTTTGTCAAAATCTTATCAAGAGCCAAACCTATGTCTAATAGGTGGAAGAAATATAAAAAGAAATCCCGGTGGTTTCAAGCTTCTCCATCATGGAACTGGTATGCTGCTCTCATAATGTACGTTGCTCCAAATATCCCTAGTCCAAGATGCCTTCTACTATATCCAGAGCGAGGTGAGAAAAGTTTAACTTCAAGCTAAGGAATTAGATCTGTCTTATCATTAGGTGCTCTCTTTGCTCGGCTTGCGATTGATGTCAGATTTTCAATTCGTAATCTAGAATCAATGGGTGCATCTAGGGAGATTCCCTTCAATTCAAATTTCCCGGATCGAAATGTCGACATCTTTCCTTGGTCATCTAACTCCAGTGTTGCTGATTTCGCTTCTAATGTGAAATTCATAGCAATGATTAGCTTTGCCAACATTCCTCAGCTCATCATCTCCTGCTTGTACTTCCTATATAACGGAGTCTACAGTTCAATGGCAGGTGCATTTGAGTGGGGTAGTTTTACGAGTGCTCAAAAAGCTCTTCGAACGACTGAGCCTCGTGGGTTGCAAAGATCAAGCTACTGGCTATCCCTTCCCTGGAAGTATGCTTTCCCGCTCAGCCTAATTAGCTTTGTCATGCATTATCTAGCTTCCTTATCATGTTACTATGTGCGAACTCCATACTACGAAACTTCTGGCCGACTCACAAATCTCACGTTACGTTTTCTACAAGATTATGATGTCGCAATATACTACCTTATACTGGGAATTCTAGGCACTTTTATTCTATTCTTAACCATTATTCTCGGTCTCAAATCCTTGCCCGAAGGATTGCTAGTGGGGTCTAATAGTTTGGCAATTAGTGCTGCTTGCCATCCTCTCGCCAACGACAAAGATGCGGCATTTCTAGCTATTAAATGGGGTGCTGTAAGCCATGAGACCGAGGCGGGACCAGGTCATTGTTGTTTTTCGAGTCAAGAGGTGGAAATGCCGCGGGAGGACGGATGGTATCAATGAGTTTGGAAGCACTATCTACAATTAAGAGTTTATGTATTTTAATATTCTAACTGGAAACTTTAATTTTACATTTAGAAGAAGTTCTCAGTGTTTCACTATCTTATTGCTCTTATATTCTGTTATTTATAGTTAAAACAATCAGCTTTTGCTAATAAAATCCCCTTTAAAACTTTATTTTTTTTTTTAATTTTTCAGAAAAATTGTGAAAGCTATTTTTACAGGATGAAGAGTATGGAATTTAATAACTAAATAGGCTAAACTTAGTAAAGTAGTATATAATATCATTGGCCAAATTTATATCTCTTTAAGTTATATAGTTTAATATGATATTTCAATCTCTACTGGTTGCTGTTTTGACTGCTGTTTTACGAAGCTTCTGCATACTTAAGCCGTCGAACTTGCCGCCTCTGGGCTAGTTTGTCACAAATATCTCAACTCTTAGAACAATGCCCATGACAATGTTGAGCGTGTAAATTCCTGGCTAGTGAAGGCTTTCCCTCAAGAAGGGATGCAAATCCGCCATATCGTCGTTTGATTTTCTTAACTGTTTCGGTCTGTCCGAATAGAGGGAAACCGGCCAAAATTGAATCGGTTATATTTGGATCGGCCAAATTTGATCATCATACTGTTGAACATGACTCGACTGAACATCAACGTATAAATAACTCTCTTCATCGCTCAATGGAATTATTTTCTGGACGGCATCACTCCATCTTACCTCGCCTCGTCTCATCTCCCAAAATCTTTCAAAAATCTTTCATTCAAGCATCAAGTCCAAAACCAACATCAAATATAAAAAGATGGCCATCACTAACAAAGCAATTGCCTTTATTAGCGGTGCAAATCAAGGCATTGGCGCCGCAGCTGCTACACGTCTTGCTAAAGAGCACGACTATCACGTTATCATTGGGTCTCGTAATATCGAAAATGGGCAAAAAGTCGCAAACCAGCTCAAATCCGAAGGGTTTTCAGCAGACGCAGTTCAACTGGACATACAATCTGACGACTCTATAGCCGCTGCTATGACCTACCTCACTGAGACGTACGGCCACTTGGATGTCCTTGTCAACAACGCGGGTATCTTGCTAGATCGAGGTAATATGCCCATGCGCCAGCTGTTCGATGTCACGTTCTCTACAAATGTGACAGGTACAGCCTGCTTGACCAAGTCTTTGCTGCCTTTGCTTCGCCAGTCTGCACAACGACCGCGTGTTATATTTGTGTCGTCTCGCATGGGTTCGTTGGTTGAAAGTCTCGATTCAAGTAGGCCCTGGCACCAGATCGACTACCAGGCATACGATGCTAGTAAAGCCGCAGTCAACGTATTGACAGCGAATTACTCACGCATACTTGCTGAAAAGGAGGCCCGCGTGAACGCAGTGTGTCCTGGCCTCGTGGCAACGAATCTGACTAACTATATATCTTTTGGACATTCACCAGAGATTGGGGCACAGAGAATTGTGGAGATGGCGACTTTAACAGGAGTGGACAGTGATGTTACTGGAACATTTTCAGATAAAGATGGGAGTATTCCGTGGTGAATGTATCCAAATTAAAAATATCTCAACGCCAGGAATTTAGTGATAGATTCCTATATTTCGTGGGTTATATATTGTGGTTATGTTCTTACACACATGTCAATATCAAACCATACGCAAAGCCAGATTAAGTACCATGCCCAAGTGATCGATTCCGGCATTCCATATACTCAATCTGTCGAACATCTGGGTAGCCGGTAAGTGTTGATGAGCATCTATTAAATCACCTAGAGTTTGTAAAGCAGTAGCACTGCTTGCAATTCTAGTGTCATCTGCGGCATAGTTATGCTCCTTTCTCCATTGCGATTCTGTCTTTGCTTCCCATTCGGTTTTCGTGCAAGGCAGCCGAATCTTTCGATAGTGGTCAGTGACGAAGCATGGAACGCCGGTTCGGACGTGAAAAACACGGTTTATTATGAACCAAACACACGCTACCCTATAATTATTATAGTCAGATGAGTTGAATAAAATGCCATTGAACTTCATTTGGATTATTTCTCCAGGATTCGTCAAGGCTTTAACGTGGTTGCCCTACCGTCGCAAAGATTCCATAAAGATCCAGTCTTTCCAACACATATTTGGGCCTCTGTCTTCATGTTTACAAGAGCCATTATTGAGTTCTATGGCGCGCGTGCATAAATCCTATAGGCATTTAGCACGAATTTGTCTGCTAAAGGAAAGGGTAAAACATGCATTATAAATTAATAGCATTTCATAATCATCTTTGGCTTCATGTGGCGCATCTTCTACTGTACGTATAATGAAATACAAAAGAGACGCTTGTAGCGCACTCAGCGCATCGTATTTATCAAACATACGTAAGCGATTTCTAAACCCTCTTAACTCTGCTCGAATCGTTGCCCAAATAAATGAGCGCGTATCGTCACTACGTACTGCAAATAGCTGTGCAATGACCATGCAATTCGTCAGATGCTCAGGTAAACTGTTCTGATTATCCTTAGTATCGTCGACTGGTGAATATACATGCATAAATGGTGGAAGGGTCTCGCGGCGTGTCATCATTCGAGGATAGGCGTAAATCATATCAATGATCATAGTAGCGTAGGTTTGTTGGATGCCTGTTTTGACATTGCTTTTTGTGAAGTGACCTGAAATAACTATTTCTGATGAAGGTGATGTTTCTGTTGTGGCTATTGCTAAGGTAGTTGGAGGTAGGACGGGTGAGAATGTTGGCAGTTGCAGTTCTTTTCCACAGTAATAGTAGTTATAGCTATCCAGTTGAGAGTTGGTGTCAGTAACGATACTGCCGGGAGCTGCGTTGTTAAAAGTATTATTCAAAAGCGTGATGAAGCCGTCTTCTTCTGCTGGTGTTGTAATTGCTGCAGTAGTTGTGGAAAATGAGTTTCCATCCGACAAGCCATCCAAACTCATATTATCTGCTGAATTTGGTCCATCCTTGCCTGAAGAATACGACAACAGCGGCAAATGCGGCAGAGTACTGAAACCAACTACCTCAAGCTGATCGATTCGGCCAAGCAAATCATCATTCCTTAGTCTATAACCCGGTTCTTCTGCTTCGAGATCAGGCAGGGTCAACTCTGAATCGATTGAGGTAGAGATAGCAGTAATAGGAACGGTATCTGGAACAGCAGTAGCCACAACTGCTCCTGAGCCCTTCCTTCTAACTTCATCCGGTATTTGGCGTGACTGTCGTTGGTCAAAAATACATTCAACGCCTTTGCGAATACACTGTTGACAAGGGGTATAGGAGTTGCATTTAATTTTGGCCTTACTACAAGCCCGGCAAGACCGAAGTCGTTTCCGATCCTGAGATTTACGGCAATAGGCCGTATGCCGTCTATACTGTAGTTCTTTCCCTCCAATCGTATTAGCATGAGGGTGTAAAGTAATATTAGAACGGCTAATGGGCCAATCCGTTTGAGACAATCAACGTGTAATTACAAAGAGTGACCCACCTTTAGTAAAAGGCTTGTCGCATAAAGAGCAAAGCAAGAGGGTGGGGACTGGGGTCGGTATTATTGCCAAAGTATCAGATATTTCCATTTCAGCACTTACTGCTTATATCTATCGCATAGGACAATAATTTGGATGACTTTAGAATTAAGTTCGTTATAGGTCTAACCACTCGAAAGTACCAAGGAAGCTTGCTGACAAAATGATCGTCGGCCAATTTAGCCGGCCACAATGCTTATTAATACCTGGGTCTGACTTACTCGTTACAACCCTTACTTACCTAGTTCTAGCTAGACCAAATTATTGAAGATTCTGCGGCATTTTGAACAAAGGTTGCTTCTTGGAGAGCTTGAGCATTTCAATTTTTGAACTATCGTTGGGACGTAATGAAAATAATAAGATTAAAGAAGAGGGTTTCGTTGTAAGTACTTCTTTTACCTCCGGAACTGAAAAATCGGTTTCTAGATGCGTCATTTACATAAAATAAATATCACCTGAGTTTGATACTAGGGTACTACCTACTGAGGTAGGATCCACTATGCCTTATAGTCCTTGTAGAGAGAATCTCTTAAGTAGAAGTGAGAATCTAATCCTCCAAAGCATGCAATGAGCATTATAAACGAGTTCGCATATATCACTTTCTTCTAGGAGTAATAACTTGATAAATTAGAACCAACTCGCATGATGGCCTCTTTGAGCAAGGTATCCTGCTAGATCCTACCCTATATCACAAATATTATATTATATTATATTAATATGAAGTTTGATATAGATAATTGATGATGATCCTTTATTTTTGAACAGAAGTTATGCGTTGTACAGTACTAGCCTGTGGAATCCGCAAGCACACTATTTTCATTTGTAAGAACGAATAAGATCAGATGCCGTTCGTGTAAGCTGCAAAAAGCGATGCAACAAATAAAACAAACATGAGTATTGGATAGTATAATTTATAGAGCAACTTAAGCCTCTCATGCCACGGTTCATAATCCTTCATCACCCATACATCCTCGACACAGCACAAACCATTGGTAAAAGCACTGTCTCTGCTGGTACTATGTGCTGTATTACTTTCTTCACCTCATCGTATTAAGGATGAAAAGCTGAAGATATCGACAAGCCCACTTTGCTTAGATATTGCTCTGCAGCAAATTGACTATTTTTTTCTTGATTATCAGGGCAATTATCTAAAGAAAAGAACGAGAAGAAAGAAAACAGCAGCAGAAGGGCGAGTGGGCGCCTGGGGCTTTCCAGAATCATTTATCTATTGGTTAAATCTGCCCATTTATTCCAAAGGGCTCCTCAAATACACGATTAAAATCATCTCGCTATAAGTAAGTTTGCTACAAACTCATAATGGAGGGCTTGAAAGTCCACATGGTGTCGCAGCACTTACTGAGGCACGCAATTATTTATATAAGGCTCCATGAATTTGCTGCTAAAAAGGGCAATCATGATCGCATATCGAGCTTATTCTCAATTTTGTGATGACACGAAAAGCTTCTTGAACAAGGTGAAATCGGTTTTCGGGATACAGTCCATTTCGGCAGATTACCTTTCTCTAATTTGATACAGCGAACCCAAGTACTATGCCTTCGATAAACCGGCTTAAAACGGTTTTTAGAATCTGGTAACAATTTCGCGTCATAGGATTAATTATGGTCACCAGGTAGGGTTATTTTCTAACACATGCCGGGCAGCAGTGTAGCTGCTTATCTCATGGGCGCTATCGAATGCGACGTGACAAGGTAGTGATAATTCTAAACGATGTTGATTTAGCACAGTACCCTTATAAGGATTAGTGTAGTAAACCTGATGTCAATTGGGCAGACATCGCCCCTGCCATACGCAAGGGGCTTATTCACATTCACAATTGCGAGCACACCGCGATTCGTACCCACAACTAATCATCGCCTTGGTTTTCAAGGGCCATCTGCCAACGGATATTTAGTGCACTGGCCTAAAACAGTTTAGTTATCACGACGCACAAGCTTCCTACCTTTTTTTATTATTTTAACTTCAGCTATCCCTTCGTGCAGTGCGTGAGTACCAGGGTGATGGAGGATTTGCAATAGTCTAACATCAATGCCCGCAGCGGTGTGGCTGAAAGTCTGACCTATAATATGGGTCAAATTGACTTCCTCTGCACAAGCTAGTACTGCTTTCCCAACCGAGGGGATAACTTCACTTACAACTTGCCATATGCACCATGCAATGCACCAAAATTGCTCTTCATTGAAATAAGACCGAGTGGTTATGGAATGAGACCTTATCACGCATTAGAATTGCCGGATTTCTCACCCGGTCAAAAAGGCTTCCAGGGCGTCAGGTTATAAACAATCATATATTATGCATTCGATCATACCTTGCAGACCAATTGCTTGCGAATCCTTGACAAAACTTCCATGGGCACACTACTGTCTGAAATTGTTTACTTGCATTCAAGCCATGTACTCCTTAATCTCTCTTTTACTTCGGAGGCCAGCAGCCTGAACGAACCAGGGCGCCAAGCTTGACTCAAGTCCACTCCATGGATTATGTCGACTAAATGAATTGGCAGAGTTTGCTTCTCCATTGACTTGAATTTCAGCAGGTGCCTAATGAATTCGAAATGTGTTGCAGCTGCATGCTCATCATATTGAAGTTCAGCAGCTCGGAATAGACACCAGATATCGTAGAGTAGTTCTACAGATACTAAACTATTGATACGTAAATGTTCTTGCAACACGACCAAAGCTTTCTGGGTTATGCGAGTTGATCGTTGCCGGTTTCGCTCTCCAGACTGTAGAAATTCCATCAAACTTGCAATATAACAGAGTAGCGATATCATATGAAGCTGATTGTGGAATCCTATCTGGACAATCATTAGAGGCCAAGACATGAACTGGGTAGAAGTCCATTCAAAACCTGGAGTGTGATGAGATCTCCATGTTAGATAAAACTGAATCAGCTCGCAAGCGTCTGGATCTAGCTGCCTCATAGGGTTGAATGACTTCTGTATTTGATATGCTACCAAAAGTTGCGTTGTTGAGTTCGCCGTTGATTCAGCCCAACGAGACTGCTTATTGCTATGGTGACTCCGCGCACTCTTTGCTCCTCCATATTTATGTTTGAATGCATGGTTGGCACTGTCAATATCCATTGGCTTGGGAAGGAGACTGTGCTGTTGATCCAGAGGCTGCCTTCTAGATCGAAGACGTCGACATTGGGGAGAATTGATATGGTGTAGAATAATTGAAGACTCGAAATTTCCGAGCTCTAGCTGGTTACCCGAAAGGTAGCTGTTGTCGACTAAAAGACACTTGTCGGACATGGAAGGGTTGAAAACTCGATGTAACAGCTTCTATATTGTAAATTGAAACATGATTCTAATCGAGATCGGTGTGTAATAGCATAGCTTATAGATATTCATAATGGATATGAAATGTACTAGTAAAATTCTCAGGTCAGTCCGTTATTTATAATGGAGTTTTGCTTGGGTTGGAATATTGTGGTGCGTTCCGGGTAGAGAAAAAAGTGGACTACCTAAGACCATGGCAGCACATCGAAGAACAGAAAGAGCCATGGCTGAGTGGTCAAATTGGCCAGTAAAGTATCTTTATCCAAGACTGGAAGCATTAAAAAAATGTGGAGAATCGACTGTAAGATCCTAACAGGTTGGATCATCATGAACTATGCCAAAACTAGACATTACACTATGTTTTAACCAATATAGAATGCTTTACTCCAGATCCCAACCTAGGAATTTAGAGTCGCATTGCATTGAATAATCATAATACATTTTAGCAGTATTACTATAGAATATCACATTACCTCTCAGTTGGATTCTTTTGGCAAGTTTAGATTCTCGGTCTAAGACATATTACCGTTTAAAGACACTAGGAGCAACTTGGAATATTACACCTTCACCGGCCAGTTCAATCCACATAAGTAGTATATGAAGAAGCGTACAAGGCAATAATGACATATTATCTTGCACTAGCTGCTAATTTAAATGAAAATTCTATAGAAAGCCGTATTTGCGCCCGGCCCGACTGTCCTTTCACTGGTATACTCAGACAGACCCTGTACTAACGTCGTTTCGATTTAAATGTTGTGTTCCATCCACCAAATATGATTTCGGTATGATTACAAGCTCCTCTTCACCGTATTTGGTGTTTTTGGTATACTTCACGGTAGAAGCAACGCAAAGTATCATACCAACGATATTGAGTGAAAAAAATGCGGCTCCTTCAGTCAAAAATGGTAGACGATTTGAATCCATTTCAAACGCCGTTACCAGCCCCATTGCCTTCAAGCTCTCTACATACCCACTATAGCGACTAAGAGTGGTTGGCTCGTTTGAGAATGTCGACAGAAGCCATATTAAGTAGCTTTGGAAAATGCTGACCGAACATCCGAGAAACAGGTAGGGAATAAAGAGGCTAGAAAATATACTCCCATCACTCCAATCAATATGAAGTCCTGGTTGGTGACGATCTAGGCGGTAAGTAGAAAGGAACCATAGCATAGAGGACGAGGTTGCTAATATGAAAACCCCTACAATGACGCTGGCAATCATGGCCCGTCTCCGACGATAACCAAAGAACTCTCCGTCGCATATATATGCAAAGCCTGCAGAGCTGACAGCTACAAAAAACCAAAAGCAGCACTAAAAATGTAAAATTAACAATAGTTCTACGGATTTTGTATTCCCGGAAGAACTTACGTTGGCGAGAGCTCGGGTACGGGCGTTGAAATAAGTAGCATTAACAGACAAAGCTAGGGTCAACGGCATTTGACAACTGAAGATTGCTATAAAAGTCAGGAGTACCGAGGGTGTTATCAATGACTTGTATAACCCAGCAATCTCCTTTTTCCACGTCGAGGATTTGAAATGAGCAATTGCTAGGCCGTCATTTCGCCTGATTGCTGCTGGAGGTGAAATGAACGCTGAAAGAACAACTCCGACACATTGGATGATTATTATAGCTGTATAGACGCTTGGGGGTACGTGGGTGGTCTCTTTGCTAAGGTTTGTTGTCAAACCGAGAACAATAGCTGCAAACGTGATCAGAAATTTAGGTTTCCCTTTAAATACAAAGGTAGGGAGATTACTTGATCCAACGGCTGATCCAAGGCCCAGAAATACATTCATTGAAGCGACGTACTTGCCTCTGTGTTGCTCTGGAGCATAGCTTGTTTGAATATATCCTGCAGATATTAAAATCAGTTGATGAAGAAAGAACATGAGCTGCTATATTGTCTTACCAGCTCCCGAATAAAATAAACCAGCAGCAATTCCATGGAAGACTGCAGCTATATATGGAAATACTGCGCTTCTACCTTGATCAAGAAACCTAATCAAAAATTAGTTTAGCATTGAACAGGTTTGGATGCCCAGGATATATATACATACCACAAACCCCCAACAAAAATGGGGAAACTGGAGGCTCCAATCATCATCGTGTATTTAGGGCCGATTTTGTTGTTTATGGCACCACCTAAGAGACCAAAAACAGCTAATAATGCTGTAGTGACGACACTAAGGTTATCGACAATCGGGATCTCTGAAGCATGGCTACCTCCAGCGCCCAAGCCAGTCACAGTTGTGTTCATTCCTGGGCCACAGAAGACAATAGCTCCGAGAAGCAAATTCTGGATAAAAGGACTAGAGAGTGATTCAGTACATATAGAGGGAAGATTCACATCTAGTATGATCTTACGAGTTCAGCCGCCATCGACTTAGTTTTGACTTGTTTTCGGGCAATATGTCTAAGACCTCAGACGTCATATCTACAAGTGTTTACATGATCCTCAAAAAGTAGAATTCATGTAGGAAGAAACTTGGGTAATGATCTCTTAAATGCTCTATGTCGGGAGGAAACCTACTAGCCTCTCCAGTCCAAAATAACTCGTCTCCCTGATAGGATGTATAACTGTGCATGATCTTCTTCATTCTAGAGCGAAACGGAACGTGCGCTTTGGCCAATCTTGCGATATATCACCCGAGGACTTATGCCGCTAAGTTAGAGCTGCATAAGTAGCTAACTTCGTGGATTATTGCTTGTGCAATTAGTAAGCTGAACCCTAAATCACAGGCGCTGCTGCGGGTTATCCGGTCAAGGAGAGGGACATGTCAACGGAGCCAGGGTCCTCCGATCACCATCGCAGGGAATGGCATGGGAAATCTTCCCAATGTGGGGTTTCTTATTAAACGAGCTCATGGATTTTCTAGTTACTAATATTTTATGCTAGCATTCAAATATAGCTTGACAATGCGCTCTTTTCTTAAAAGGTTTAATAATTAAGGTAAATTTTTACTATTTATTGAACTGGATATATTACTTTCTTCCACTTCTGGGGAAGTTTATGCCAGCGTCTAAATTGAATTAACGATTGCTGTTTTTATAAAGAATACCTCTTGTAATTGTATACATCGCTAAAAAAAAAATCCGATTTGGTGTTTATACTTAAAATATATAAATATCTTACATATTACGACAAGACCAGGTAGGAAGATGCAGTTTCATGACCCAAGCCATTACCGCCAGGCGGTGTTGTTAATAAATCAGGCCGACATTCATTTCAAGTTCTTATTCATCCCGCAGAAATGGTGGTAAATACATCTTCATACAGGCACTACAAAACCTGCAAGTCTAGCGTACGAGTTCAGGAATGAAAAAGACTTTGGTGTTGGGCCCACTAGTCCTCATATAGTCACCACACAACATGCAATGCTAATGTACCAAGGCGCAGGAATGAAAACGACTTTGGCCCATTTGTACTAGTCCTCATACAGTCACTACACAACATGCAAAGCTAGCGTACAAAGATGCAAGAATGGAAAAGACTGGTCAGGTGCACTAGTCCTCATACAGTTACTACCCAACGTGAAATGCCAACGTAAGCAGGTCCAGGATAGGATAACGACTTTGGTATCAAGTACATTAGTCACCATACAGTCACTACACAACATGCAAAGCTTACGTATGAAGATTCAGGAATTGGAAAACCTGTTGGTGCTGAGTACACCAATCCTCATATGAGGGCAGGCCTGGAAGCGAAAAACCGGGTTTGCAAATGTACAGAGAATGGTAGGATAATTACTCATGATCCTGTGGCGTAACCCTCTCACGATTATCGAATTCACGGAGATTCGTACGTCATCGAAAGTTGCTGAAAACCGGAATATTCTCCTAAAGTGTTTTTAATTTAGATGGGCTGTTATATCATGGGAATTGCTTTTTTTGTTTCCGTCGTGTAAGCTGGTGCATCTTTAGGTTTTGACCCCACGGAAGCAAGAAATTTTGTAGTAAGGTACCGCCGCATAACGACAACCTGGCTTAAACTCAGCCCTCGGCCGCCTCACCCACCACCAACCCCTCATAATTGAAAGACAACACCACAATTTACCGTACCCAAAGCCAGCAGATTCCACTACTGCTAGCAGAGCCTAGACGCTACGATGACAATTCGGCCCACGGCATCCTCCACGGCGCTAGATGACCACGGCCCATGTATTATACAGCCCATCCCGCGTTGACACCGACTTTATATCATGACTAACATGGGCATGGGCATACTGTAAGTTTCGGGTCGGCCGTTATCTGCTTGGTGATGTGGACGCTCCAGCCAGACTTGACGATGTCGTAGAGGTGGGAATAAATCAGGAGACGATCAGGGGAAGAACACGCAACAGAAACAAATGATAGACTCGAATGATGATGTATTCGTGTATGGTATCTCCTAATGAAAGAAGGAGGATGAAGCTGAAGCTACAGCCATGATACAGGTGTGCCCTCGGCTAGTGCTAGCGCCCACGCCCTAGCTGCCATAACAGACCGAGCTAAACCTATAACAATGGATTGGTTTACCGCTTTGAGCGAATAGACTTACCACTTCCAGCATAGTTGCTATTATAGGTTACAAACATTGGAAGCAGGCTATTTCGGCCATTATTTGAGGAGTCTGTGGTGTACTTTGTACCATAGTACATAGTACCATCTGCATCTGCGTAGTTTGCCTCAGCACTTATTTCATCAAGGACAACTTGACTCTCTAAAGTTGGGATCTGTTCTAAATTTCCACAATCAAAATTATCCAAAAATACACAGCCTTCTTTGCCTTCTTTGAAATCTCAATGGAGACAACACCTCCTCCTCTTCCCGGTCAGATCCAGTTTCCTATCCGTACATCCTCTCCTCTACTGTTAGCTCCCGGGCTGTCCGTACCAGACGAAACTTCAGAATCTAGAGAACAAATACAAAATTCCAATGCTCCCCATAGGCGCATACTACTACCAGCGCCTGGAATACCTTCTAATCCTCCAAAGTCTGAAGCACAAGCTAGTGGCTCCAAATTTGAGTTTGTTGTTATTCAAGATCCATTAGGCAAATCCAATGGAGCTGTTATGTCGCAAGTTAGATCGCACATCATGAAGACTCACCATGAGAATCGACGGAATCAGGCAAAAACCAGGGATAGACCAAGGATTCTTTCGTCTCTCGGAAATCCTCAAAAATACTTGAGTGCAAGCCCTGATCCATTTGACTCTTTGCCGATTCTAAACACTTTCCAAATACATGAGGAGATAAATTACTGTTAGTGTACATGTATTTATGCACATAAGATCGATCATCATAGCTAATAAAGGATATAAAAGTTATCTTTCATTTCCAGGCTCGGACCAATCCAACCATCTACCGTCAGGAATACATCGATACCCTCCCTGCATTTACTTTGGCAAAATTGGCTTTGGGTGATGCGGCCTGTATCCATGCAATGGTGGCTTCATCTCTATATTCTAAATTACTTGTTAACTGGAAGACAAAAGCCGAAGTCGACAAGTATCTAAAGCAGGCTAAAATTCATACATTTGAATCAGTTAATCTTCAACTTCGAAATTCGAAAGAAATGTTAACCACCAAATCAATACTTTGCTCTACCCTCCTCGTCGCTTGTACAGTAAGAACCTTCTCCTACAACACATAATTTGAGTGCTCATAATATGAGCTGCAAATTTCAAGATTTAAAGTTTTAGGGCTTTAGAAATCGACTTTATTCCTAAATTCGAGATATGCGTTGAGCTCTAACCTCATTTCACAGGCATTAAGAGGAGAGGATATGAAGCACAGTCTTGCCCATCACGATGGCCTCCTTAGGATGATAGAGCTTCGTGGAGGAATTGACACCTTGCCAAGGCATTTAGCGCATAACGTCTCTCGGTCTCTTTCTCTAGTGCTCCTCTTTATGATTTCTACTAACATCTAGCCACAGTGTTGATACGGGTTTGGCTGGCATGGGATTTTCAAAGCCGCAGCTACCAATGTATAGGAGTCGGTTTTATTACGACGGGATACCACTCGTTTCGGCAAGTGATGTTTGTGGTGAAGCAGTATTGGATATGTTCCCCGACACTCAATATCATATATTAACAAGCGGCCCACTCAGTTCGCCATTTAAGACCATGGTTTTTGAGGCATTTCTATTACCGGAATTGTTCTCAGTAGCCTGCCAGCTACATGGACTGACATATATTTTAGAGTTGTTTTTACGTAAACCAAGTCAGATTGGCCCTATCCAGCGAGAATTCTTTGAGGATACTTATGCCAATACACAACGTGCCCTTGTTTCCTTTTCATATCCAGAAGATTCTGGTATTATTAAGTCCATGACGTATTATCGTCAGGATTCCTGGAGATGTGCGGCAATGATATACATGAACACAGCGATTCGAAAGTGGACCCCCCAGTCACATATGATAAAGAAAATTGTGTCACAAATGACTGCCTCTCTTCGACTTTCAAATATATCGACCTTTTGGCTGAACTATCCAGAAGTTTTATTGTGGATAGTATTTATGGGTAGCTTAGTAGCGAGCGGAGAAGCTGATAGGGAGTGGTTTATAGCAGAGTTGAGACAAGGGGTAGTACTACTCAATATCAGGAGCTTTGATGAGCTCCAAGACTTCCTCCAATCCCTCCTCTACCTCAAAAGTGTTTACGCGAAACAGCTTTGTATAATATGGGAGGATGCGAATATTCATTCAAGTTTGTTCACCGAAAATAATTCCGATTGGAGATTTCAGGTAGACTTGACTCGATCAAGTCAATTATACTATGATGAGTTGAATAGAAATTAAATGCTACTCTGAAGTCGGCTTTTTTTCTTTCACCAATCTTAGATAATTTATAATAGGTATATTTTCTTATCCATTATTCAAAGTACTTTAGGAATGAACCTGAGAACTTGAATCTAGATTGAATCCTCTAACTTAGTCACTCCATTCGTTTTATATAAGCCAGCAGACGGCCGTATTCCAGTGGAGTGGGAGCTTTGAATGAATAAAGCGGTTCAAGAGTTTGTTGGAGAATGGGCTTCTTCGTCCATTTTAATGCTTCCACCGAAGCATCAGAATGTGGACGAGTAATAGGTAAGAAGCTAGAGAGTTTCAAGCATTAAAGTTGATAAATACTGTAACGGGAGAGATTTTTATCTCGCTCCTAGGTAGCAATGACTGTCAACATCCGTGGGTGACTTAATTCATTCTAGATATTAGTGAAACACTCGTAGACAATAGAATCATCTCGGACTGCCTTCACGCTCGTGGGAGCTCTCGAGGAAATAAATGTCGCTAGATTAGATGGAAACAATCGGAGAATTAAATGGTATTCGATATGAGTGGTCTGGTTTTTCCTCGAGCTTCTGCAGGATCCCGGAAGGCGCACTCAAACCCGCACCCTACTCCCCCACATAATCTTATTTCCGAAACTGATGGTCATTGGATAACTTAAAATTGAGAACTGTGGCTTAGTGAAAGCTTCTCCCCTCCCATAGCGTGTGGGTATATTTACATCGAAAAGACCAATGAGACTGCTATACCCTCTCCTGTCGCTGTTTCTCTCCCGGCAGTCCTTGACATCCTTTTGAGATACATTCGTACTCTCGAAAGCCCCAAAAATATAGATACTACTAATTTCTGAAACCAGCTCCACCCCACTCTCTTTAATACCAATTTCAACTTATACGTAGTCAAAGAACAACGCAAATGCAGTTTCAGTGCTTGTCAAACTTCTCATATAGGAGAGAGTGAGATTATTCATCCTCAACATATCTGTGAGAGTATTATGGCTAGCTACCTTGAGCCTCTAAAAGTATTTATCCAATTACTTGTATTCAAAAAGCAAGTTAGATGTTTTAAATAAAAATAATCTTCAAAGGAGCTAGCCTAGTAGGGTAATTGCCTGGATGGGGATATAATAAAGATATAAGAATGTATCTATATTAAATTTTAGAGCTAAATTAGTGCCAAATTAAAAGACCAGCTTTAAGGAGGAGCCTAATACGGTTACCTAATTAAGGAAAACTTGTTTAGAGTAATTAGTTTTTATTAAATTAATCAATTAAAGTTATAACATGGCGAGTTCTACAAAATCCACCCAAAGCTTTTCCAAGCTGTGATGATACGTAATCTCACGATAGAGGATTGGTCTCAATTTTTCCTGCATCTCTCCACTTTTTTTTAACCTTAGAATATTAACAACACGTCTGGCCTCCTCTAGAAACCATCTCTTCTCAAACGACGCCTCTGACCAACCAGATATATCGCCAGAGCCTACATAACCCATAAAATATATCCATAAAAGTACATCCTCAAATGGATGCCACGCCGTTGATGTATCACATTCACGACATGCTTCGATCAACCTCTTTGCTATGCTCTTTAACAAATTAGGTGCTGGAGCGGTTCGTAAAGCCGTATTGAAATAGATAAGGGCTCCGAATCCCCAGCAACGTTGCTGACTCAAAACAATAGTACTAACGTCTTGGTCTACCAGAAAAGGTAAGGACGCAAGAGCATGTTGAGATTCAGCAAAAGTATCCTCAAAGTATTCGCACTGGAGAGGGCCGAACGCTTTAGGCTCGGTAATGTGAAGATCGAGCAAATACGTCAGATAGAAAAGGTCGCATGCAATAGAAAAATTATTCGATGTTAAAAAGCGTCTTAACGTCTCAGTTGTAAAAGGGTTCCCAGAGGTGCTGTTACCAATTGCGAAATTGACAGAACTAGGGTTCTTAAACCTAGTTCTATACATGCTTAATTTGGGAGGCATTTGTAGGCAGCATGCAGCCATCGACTCAGTACTAGAAGTGGGAGAAAATCAATGCCTTTCGCTTTAAAAAGGGTTATCTTTGCAGAGGCAGGAAAGCACTAACCGAGACATACTGAACGCCATTGCCCTCGGAAACGTGTCTATTCCACCGCGGCGTTCGATCATTCTTGTCATATTGTTATATTGGGCGATAAAAAGTTCCTGTGAAGCAGAGTACTATCACGGATAGTCTAAGTAAGTTTCAATTACTAGCTTGAAGATAAAAAAGGGCATCAAACAAGAATAAAAGCCAAAAACTTGAATGGCGCTATTAAAGAGAGATGAATTCTGCGACTCTGCATCACTTTTAAGGAATCAGAGTTTTCATGCAGCAACAAATGGGAAACGGCTAAGTTAGAATGCTAGGGGATCTATAGGTAGAGCTGAACTTTTTCTAAGGTAGAAGAATACTCACTACGGTGGCAGTCAGGCACGCAGCAACTATTACCGCCTCTTTGCTCAGAGCCTCATTCATATTATCAAATTTCTTTTGTAATAGCTGTACGGTTTTGCCCAGGTAGAAGTCAACCTCTTTAGCAGGATGCAATCCATTGGATTTCGTCGGGGCATTAAGCGCTTTGGCTTTCAGCAAACGAAGATGAATTGAGCCTTGTGCAACCATTCCAAATAGTACGGCGGCATCTGTCTTAGCGAATTCCAACGATTGATTCCATGGAAAAGTGGTTCCAGATCCCTCAGTATAGATTTGAGGGTTTGTCAGTGGCCCATAGACATGATAATCTGTTATTGATAGTTTTAGCCTGGGTTCTCTCCATGTCATATATTAAACATACGGTGATGGATTATTTCTAGCATATCTTGTGACACCGGCACTACAAAACTTTGGAATGGATCCATACCCCCAATATTTCTTGGAGACAAAACTTCGGGAGCCCGGTACGGACGCTGCTCAAATGCTGTTAGAGTGTTGAGACTCGAAATGCTTTCAAGGCCCTTCCGGTCATTTGCTATGCTATACAATGGACTTGTATGGGCGTTCCGAGGGCTTTGTTGAGTGCTGCCGATGTGTTTTTTTCTCGGAATATTTGAGAACCCATGAGATGCCATCGTTCGTGCTGACATTGGGAGTCTATCGGCTATCGCTTTCCGTTCCTTTAATTGTCGTCTATGGGCATGTATATTTCGAGCTGCATACGCTCGGATCATTTTTCTAGATGCATCATCAATTTTCTTTGGTGGCCCTTCTGTGTTCACAAAATTGTATTCTCTCTTAGAGGCAAGCTTCTTAGAGGCAGGCTTCTTAGAGGCAGCTCGAGGCGCACTACGAACCGGTTGCAGAGGAATGTCAATCTGCTTTAACAACGGGTGGTTAGCAGCTTCTGCGTCTCGACTTCGTTGGTAATCATCATCTGAGCGACATAGGGCTCTGCTGTCCGGTTGCTGAACACCGTCCGTTTGGTATCTTTGTCGGTAGGACACCGGAACACTGACAATGGGTGGGAGCACAGCATGATGTTAGTCTGCGGCGGAGAGATTTTACTTGGGCTAACTTACGAGGTTGTTTATCAAGACTCCGGATCATATTATCTGAGCATGGCTCAACTGGCACGTTGCGGTTTGACGACTGCATTGTTTTGCCACCGACAAGACGATATAGAGGGGACACGGAATCTGAGTGCAGTTAATACTATTTTATAGAGAACACTACTTAGTCTGCTTTATCTGCAGGTTAAGCCTAACGCCTAAAGCCCACCCTTAGATGCCACCAATGCGGTGTCAGCTACCTACCGTGCCCTTGGCAGAGTGCCGCCTCCTCGACCGCTGAGACATCGCTAACCTGTTTGGGGATGTGCACTCTACGAGTAAGCGACGGTGAGGTCAAAATTCGATTTTACTTCTACCGTTATAATAGAGGGATTTCGCAACCTCTGACGATTGACCGACCCGACCATATTAGGGTAAGCGCCATACTAGCTCCGGGCGCAACAACTTAATTCGATTTTTCACAAAATCGTTAACAGGGGTTTTCAGTCAGAGGTTGACGCTGCAGCGTCAGACGCTAAAGTTGACTGAAAATCTGTATCTAGTTAGGCTATATCCCTAATGGTTTAGCGTAAGGTAGATTTTAAGTTTCTTAAACTATATCATACAATCAATAATATACTACTATAGAATCACATACTGTATAAATTTTTTCCACGCTAATGATTGGATTATACCTAATTTGGAAGCGTGAAAGTTCAGTCAATTTTGATTCAAAATTGACGGATAATTGAGACGAATTAAAGTGGGGGTGTACTATTGCCTAATTTGGCAAGTAGTCAGATTCGAGTCAGTACGGTAGTAGTCAACCGTCAGAGGTTGCGGAATCCCTCCAATCGCTTGTTACACAAATGATACTAACCGTAATACTACCACCTCTTTAGATATCCCTACCTAACAAAATGCATGCTCTAAGTGTTATTATTCCCCAGAATTCTTTAATGTTGTATTTGACTTAGCTCTTCTAAGCTTGAGCGTTTCAAGAGGCTTCCTAGCTTCTGGACTCCAATCAAGCACCAGCAGCGTGCAAATGCAACAAATGCCAGCGAGCCGACACTCATACGAGGAAAGAAGGAACTGTTCTAGAAACTAGATTTAATGCTACGAAGAAGATTACACTCCTAGGGAAACAGCGGAATAGTTGGCTTTCGGTGCTTCGAATCTGGGTTCACAAAATTCAATGTAGCTTTTCAAATATCATCCCCAGCGCTGACCTACTCCACCAACCTACAACCCAAGCGAAGGTTAAAGCGGTTGTAACAGAAGAGTGAGAGGCAATACCACAAGATCACAATATTAGAGAATGACATTGATTATAAAGCAGGATTGTTGGTTTTATTTATTAGCAAGCGTCTCAGGGGCTAACTACTTATTAAAATGGTATATAATGTATATCCTGAAGGTGACATAATAGTTTTGTGGATGAGCAAGTGGCTCAGGCCTTTCAAAATCTATACCTTGCATAACTATGTTGTACAGTAATGGCGTTCCTATTAATAAAACCCTACTCAGGCGAAGGGGTTGGGAAAAGGACAGGGTTTGGAACATGCTAATATGTTTACTCTTCTCAAACATAGAAATATGCAACACATGCTCAAACCCTAGATGTTAAAGACAAGTCATGGTATAAGAGAAACATGACTTAGAAATTACACACATAGAAGGGGGCAAATATGTGAACAGCTACTGAGGGGCTGGGATAAACAGGTGCCAACCGAGGTCTGGTCAGGTGCACAAACATCTTCTGCAAGCACAAACGTATGATATTCAGCACACATCTAATATGCACCCAAAACAAGAAGCCACTATGGTGGAACAAATTTTTTGGGCTGGAAAGCAGAAAGACTCAGCCATGCTGACGATTCTGTCTGAAATCTGCTTTAATCTAAGGTAGCAGCCGGAATATTGACAGAAAATGCGAATACGGATATCCATAACTCCAATACGCATCAGCGAAACGCTGGCAACTTATCTCACAAATGCTATGGAATCATCGTCGTAAGCTATCAAGCCTGGCTTGAAGATCATTGTCTCCGGGATCGCCTCCGCCACCCCCTCCCCCAATAGCTTCCGCGACTCTTCCCTCTGCCACGGCAGAACTCTGAAGACCTTGGGGAGTCTCTCCCATCTGTTAAGAGGATTAGCATCTGCTCCAGCCATCACAGAACCAGAAAAGACTTACGGCATTCTTTAGATCTATACCAATCTCTTCTAAGACCTCATTGACCACCTGCTCTCCCTCTTCCTCATCCTCCAATCCCGTAATATCATCAACAGCATCATCCATCATCTCCTGTCTCTGATCCATAATGTCATTCTCCCTCTCAAATTCCATCGCTATCCGCTGCAGAGCCGGTAAATTCATGTTGCGATTCATGCTTCCTAGCACCCCGGTGGCGCCCTTCATAGCTTGCATCATCTGCTCATTGGTACGAACCGTCTAATTCACAATTAGCATATCGATGTTATTCACATTCCTACTTTGCTCCCCGTATTCCAACGTACCTGTATCCTCAAACTTATCGCCTGCAACTGCGTCCTCATTGAGTAAAACTTCTCGATGTACCTCCGCGTCCTAACTAAATCCTTGGCCTGGATCTTGCAGGCCCCCATCTGCCCATTCTTCGCGCTCTTTTTGATATCTTGAATCAGCTTCTTTTCCTGATTCTCGAGTTTGGTCCGCTCGCGATCGAGTTCGCGCTGGGTCTTTTCAAGAGATCGTTGATGTTTGCGCAGACGCTCGGCGGGCGTCATGCGCTTACCGAAGGCCCATTCTACGATCTGTCTATTGTTAGATGAGAAGAGGAAGACAGCGGGGTAGGGAAATGGTGCGGCTTACGTTCATTGTGAAGGTGGAAGATAGAATGCGGGTGGGAGTTGGGTAGAGGAGAAAGTGGCGGGGGTTGGAATTGAGTAATAAATTAGGCCTGCCAGTTTGATGCCTATCGTGCAGTCGTCATTTTTGACAGCTGCCAAGGTATGCCGGCTTTGGCCCGAAGATTTACCGAGCATTTAGGGAGATAGACGGAAAATATAGGAAGTTATGGCAGATTACTATTTGGTTCAATTTCTTTTATTAAACAACTAGATATTTAAATTCTAAAATAAATAACGCCATGGGGTAATTATGTTTTATTCACATGAATCGACTGGGATGCTAGAGAGTAGCTAAGTGTTTACTGACCCCTACACGATAAAGGGCCCAGTGCAAGCTGGTTTCGACAGAATCAGCTTAGATGTTACGTAGAAAAACAAAACAAATTAGCATTTAGTGGGATACATAGAATATAATATATATATATATTTGTAGGTCATCCCGGACAGCCTATAAGGGCTGGGTACGAGGATTCAGTTCTTTGTTTCTACGTCTAGTGGCAATCACCAATGGCTAATGAGAATTTAGAAAGAGTCTTCAAATTATGGCGTAGATATAACCAAGCTACTAAAAAAAACAAATCCAAACAAAGAAATATAGAAGTTTGCTGCATTCTGGTAGATGTCCGAGGGATTACGGAGGGATCTCCACTTGTTAAGTAAACAGCTGCACGTGAACCTCATTTCGCGCTAATGTTACAACAGCAGAAATTCGCCTCCTCGAAATGCATCATAACAGACATTTTCAAGAAAAACTCGATTCGACGCACGAATGGTCGCAACGCAGTCATCATGAGCCAGGAATCCGATAAAGCGAAGGACAAACCGGCAGGGGATGGAAGGTCGAGTCCTAGCAATCAATACCGTCAGCCAGGACGACCACAATACATGACCGTGGGATCCGGATCAACATCTGAAAGCGCTGCACGACTACAAGCTCTCTTGGACAACGACTCTGGGTATGGGGGAAGCGTGGCTGGCGAGGGCCTGAATGGCACTCGGGCATGGAACCCTTCTCTAACGGAAGATAGGCCAACACCTACACATTCTCCTGTACCTCGAGGTCTTGGTGCTCAAGCAGACAATGACAGAAGGGTGCAAGCCAACGCCATACATCAATTATGGTACAATCAGCATCGGGTTGCTCTTGGGAGATCAATCAACAGAGTGGTAGAAACATTAAAGTCTCTGCAAGAGATGAATGCAAATTGGCCGGCCACCTATCCATCTGTCAATCGCACAGAGGTGTCAGAACAACGAAGACCCAGTTTGACACACACACAGTCTACCGCCGCTGATGCTCCACCAACATCACCACGACCCGGGCTGATGCGACGGGCCCAGACATCTATTGGGGAGGATCGTACGGAGGCAGAGTCAAGCAAAACAGCCGAGGAAAAACCCGCGCCAGAACCTCGACTTATCACGCCACAAATTGCTCAAGAATTTTCAATACTGAAATTGGACCTAAAATTAGGTAGCTTGCATCAGACAGAGCTGGTGCATTCTTTGGAGAAGGCTTCGATTGCGTCACTTTTGGATGGAAAGATCAGCACCAGCATTAAGCATCTCCTTTCCCTACGAGAACGAATAGAGGATACATCGAGTAAGGTCTTGGTGACGGGAGACTTGAACGCTGGAAAATCTACATTCTGCAATGCGCTACTACGGAGGAAGCTTCTGCCGGAGGATCAACAACCATGTACAAGCATCTTCTGCGAGGTCTTGGACGCCAGGGAAAACGGAGGCATTGAAGAAGTCCACGCAGTTCACAAAGACACTCTCTATAACCGCCATGATGAGAGCACATACGACGTTTTCAAGTTGATTGACTTGGAGAAACTTGTCACTTCAAATGACGTTTACACGCAATGCAAGGTCTACGTGAAAGATGTACGTTCTATCGACGAATCATTACTTAATAACGGAGTTGTGGATATTTCGATCATCGATGCGCCTGGTTTGAATTCAGATACCACCAAAACGACGGCGGTATTTGCTCGGCAAGAAGAAATTGATGTCGTTGTATTTGTAGTTTCGGCCGCCAACCATTTCACTATTTCAGCCAAAGAGTTTATCTGGGCTGCGGCTGCGGAAAAGGCTTATATTTTCATTGTAGTCAATGGGTATGACAACATCAAAGACAAGGAACGGTGCCAGAAGATGATCCTAGAGCAAGTTAATGGTCTGAGCCCGCGGACGTTTAAGGAGTCCGCCGAACTCGTTCATTTTGTATCAAGTAATGCCATTCCAACTGCTCCAATGGCACCTGGGGGTAGTGGTGGTAGTGGTAGTGGAAGTTCGAGCGGAGGGGGTGGAGACGGACCCGACGATTATTCAGATCCGAATGGAAAAGGCAAGGGGAAAGACAAGGAAAAGATTCGAGATTTTGAGAACCTTGAACAGTCACTACGGCGATTCGTACTGGAGAAACGTGCTCGTTCCAAGCTGGCACCTGCGAAAACCTACTTACTCAACGTTTTACGTGACGTTCATACTCTCGCGACGGTAAACCAGGAGGTCGCTCAATCGGAACTGGATCGAGTAACGAAGGACTTGAACGATTTAGAGCCTCTTCTTGAAGCTTCTAAGAAGGCAAAGGCAGAAGTGAGTGACAACATCGATCAAACCATCGAAGATACTTGCAAAGAGATTTATGATCACACGAGGTCAACTCTCACAGACGCCATAGCACAAGCGGCAGAAGAGGATTTGGGTATCCCGTACCCGGGCCTGCTTAGCGCTTTTCAATATGCAGAAGACCTGAAAGAAGCAATGCTTTCCCAGATATCCGCCTCAGTGGTTGTTTGTGAAGAAAACGCTCGGCAAAAGACTACAGCGGGAGTAAATACTATAAGACAACTTGGCCTCCTACATCTTGGAGATGAATATGCCGATCTCAGCTTCAGAAGCGATGTCATGTTCCGACGGAAGCGTGATATTCTCGCTCGAGAAGTCCAAGTCGAAACCGAATTTTGGGACTTCTTCGACTGGACGACCATTCTTCAACGGCAAGAGAAACTAGCAGGAACAGGCATGGCATTGACAGTTATCACAGCTGTTGGTACCCGTGCTGTCGGTGGATTTGGATGGATAGACGGCGCCCTAGGAGCTGCAAAGATAGTTGGAAACAACAACCTCAGAAAGCTCATCATCCCAGGCGCCGTGGTAACTGGTGAGCCCCCAATCTTGTCATCTTCCTTATCTAGCATAAACTAACCCCTCCCAGCCATAGCAGCAACCTACTACATCCTCCTTCAAATTCCACACTCCCTCCCACACCGCCTCTCTACCAAAATCTCCGCCCAGCTTGCAGCGATTGACTACGTCCACTCCAACTCCTCTCGCATCTCATCGTCGGTCCGCAAGGTCCTCCGCTTCCCAGCCGACAATCTTCGCGTCGGTCTCCAACGCTCCGTCGAGCAGCTTGGAACGAGGCGTGAAGAGACCCGCAAGGTCAGGGGGGAGAGTGAGGTGGCGAGGAAGTATTTCTCAAACCTGGTCGGCGAGACGCAGAAGATTGAAAGTGCAGTCGAGAGCGTAGACTTGGAAGGCTCCGCGCCTGGCGTCGCAGCGAGTTTTGACTACTAGTTCGCTCGCGTGATTGTACAAAGTGGTTTGCGTTTTTCGTTGCTGTCTGGTGCGCTTTCGAGCCAGAAACTACCGTTTAATACGGCCTGTCTTCCTTAATACCCCCTCGTTTGTTTATACATTTACCTTGGCGCACCAGGAAGGTGGAATTGGCGATACAGTAATGAGGAAATGGCGTTATGAAATGAATCAGGCATGGAACGGTATATAGGATTGGGCTCTCTTTTCTTCTTCTTCGAGCGCTCGACCATACTTGTTCTTTAGATTGTGAAAGGTTCAGATCCCCACTTCGTTGTTTATACTTCGTCTTCGAGAGCTGTGAATAAAATTATCAAATACATACTTATATCCCGTGTATTGATTCTAGTGCAGCTGGTCGAGTTCACATGTGGCTGGGTGCAGCTATTATTTCACGTGTATTCACAGAGTCATAGTTTTGTATGCACGAACGAGATAGGGATGGGACAGGTAAATATTCTGTTTCCAGTGAAAAGTGTTGCGTCTATCAAATGGGCTTGGGGAAAATAAAAGGTGGAACGCAAACCATGCACGCAAGCTATGCGCGAGATAACCCCCAAGCCGCTCACGGCCAAGCCAATGATCGATTTCCATACATTTCGCTGCGCTTTCCTCTTTAACCCGCAATCAGTCATTGGCCTCATATCGCGTCATACGTCTTCTACATGTAGCGGCCGTTTCCCCGAGCAAGTTTTTGAGGGAAAACTTAGTATCCGGTATCCTTGCTCTCCTCTCTCAAAGTTCTCAGCTGGCCCTCGAAATCTTTCTCAACCCACTCCCAATAAGTGCGCCAAGCCTGGTGGACACCGGCCTGAGTACCCATTGGGCTACTCGCACTAGGAATGGCACTGTGTAAGAGCAAGGTGACGCGCAGAACACTCTTGACAGCTTCTTCTTGCTTCTCAATTTCTTGCTTGACGGCATTGTCCTTAAGCTTGGTGGAAAGAATGGTGCGGAAGCAGTCTGAGATAGCATCTAAGCGACGAGCCGTCTCATCTGGGTCAAGGATGACAAGTTTGGTGAGCATGAGATTGCAAAGTGCTCGGATATCGTGCTCGTCCTTAAGGCCGGCTATGATACGGTCGTAGAAATCGAGAATGTTGATTCGAGAGAAGGCAGTTTCCATGAGAGAGTAAAGCGTCTCATAAGCACTCTGCTCATTAAGTTAGCAGTTTGTTCAATAAAATTATAGAAAAGCAATAGCTCGTACCTTTCGGACCTCAAGACCATCATCAATCTTGTGCTTGAACGGTCCCATATTAACTTCGCGAATCAAATTTGGATCGATATTTGACTCCTGCATGACGAGCGGCAATAGTAATCCTAAGTTAGGAATGATCAATCCAGGCTTGTTGTGAGCAGCTGAGTTAAGTGTTGTGAGGGCGAGACGACGGTTTTCAAGTTCCGAATCGCGAAGCATGACCGAAAGCATTTCAATAAGAGCCGTCTTCATAATTGCGTCGAATACTTCATCACTATCAGGAAGGGTGTAACGAATTGCTTGGATGATCATAGCCCGAACCGAAGGAGTTGGGTTGTGAAGGTAATTCTGAATACGTGTTAGTTGAGCAGCTATAGGCGGGTATAATACAAACGTACCTGAAGTAGAGGAATATATGTCTTGGGATCGATTATTACAACTCTTCCAATACACTCCGCCCCGACAGCTTTGTTATCCTCTGCCTGAGAAGCACTGAGTAATCTATCCCAAATTGACTTGGTGTAATTGCTAATATCGGCCGAGTTCTGGCTAGCTTGTTGAAGAATTTCCTTAATGGAGTGTAAAAGTAAATACTGAGCATTTCCGCCCTTGGCCATCGTAGTCAATATCTCTGGCAAGTAAACTGGAATATTACCGGCACCCGCACGTCCAAGAGCAACGGCAGCTGCAAGAGGAACTTTTTCCGAGTCCGATTGGAATTGAGAGGTAAATGTAGATGGCTTTAGAGGGGACTTTGGACCCATTCGCAAGCCAGCTTCGCCAAGGACTGCCAGAGCCAAACATCTTCTGGGATCATCAGAGCTCGGGTTGACAGCTTCAGCTTGAAAGTTGTCAATCTTGACACCAACAGAAGGACCGCCATATACTAGCAACGTTCCAATTACTTTGCCGACAACTGCTGGATCACCGTGGATACTGACTTCATTCAAAAGCCCAGCCATGAGTTTCTGGCCAACACCCTTTTCACCAATATTCATTACCAGTGCAAGAACGGCGTCAAGAACAGCGCCACCAAGAGTAGCAGTCAATAATTCGCAGAGAGCTTTGTTGAGCTGGTCATTAACGACTAACTTAGCATCGTCACCAACCAATGCGGACAAAACAATGAGAGCTGGCCCGAGGAGGTGAAGGTCAATTGTATTAAGTAGAGGTAGGAGCGCACTAACAAGGCCGTGGATAGTTGGTGCATCGAGTGCATTTCTGGCTGCCGGTGCAATGACCAAGTTTTTCAATGCAGCAAGACTAGCTCCTCGTAGTGCTCTATTTGCTTTGCGAAGCTGAGCAGAGAGCTCCAGCGATACTTCTCTGATCCATGTTGGCGATAATTGATCTTTGGTAGTCGTCAAGGCAGCAACGGTATCAATGGCATGGACAGCGGCAAGTCGGGTAGTTTCATTCTTTAGCCTCTCATTCAGAATATCCAATGCGGCTGTTCGATCAGCCGCTGAGAGAAGTTGGGAACCTTCCGGACTTGAAGTGCGCGCCAATAAAATACCTAAAGCCTTGATAGCACGTTGCCGAACTTCTACATCAGCGTCAGTTGCAGAAACGCGGCCAAGAATAACTTTATACAGTTGCTGGATATCTGATTGGTGGCTTTGATTCATATACCTCGACCGTGGGGGTGTCAAAGCTTTGACCAGTTGCTCAACTGTTCCGATGGCCTCGCTGGAGACTTTGTAGTACTTATCACTAACTGCTGATATAGCGCCCGGGATAATCTTAGCGAGATATGGCTGCAAGACACTAGAGGAATGAGTTGATGCAATATCACCCATCAAATGAAGCGCCGCAATTCGCAGCGTGTTTGCTGTAGCTGATGCGGCCCCGCTCGTAATTGCTGTGGAAGAGCTTGTAGAACCAGAAGTGTTCTTGATGGCTTCGATGATAGGATCTACAATCTGGGCAAAATATTCTGATAGCCCGCCATTTTGTACAGATATGATATCATCTAAGAGGTTGACCAGTGCCTGTTTCGTGGGGATGGAGTTTCCTTTTAATAGCTTCGTTGCTGATTTGATGATTGCTGGAATAAGTCGTGCCAAATCAGCCCTTGGGCCTGAAGCCGGAACAGGCTCAACAGTCGGTGATGTGAGACCTGCGGACATTGATAGTAAGGTTTTGGTATCAAAGGTCGTAGTACTGCTTTCTCTTCGGCGTTTTCGACTTTGAGGAGGATGATTAATATAATCCGAACTGTCGTCAGAAGAGAGCTTAACAAGCACACCTTCTCCAGTTTTTCGGACAAGGGAGGAAATAGTTGCAACAACCTCTAGTCGGACATTCTCCTCACGCTCATTAAATCTCTGTACAAGTACAGGGGCGACCTGGGCGTAGAGTGTTCCATCGTCGAGCAAGTCACCACTCCCTCTAGTTGAAATGAGAGTGTAGAGCGCCTTGGCAGCACATCGCCTAACCTTCCAACTGGCATCGTCGTCATCATCGTCAAAACCACCTTCGGCTTCAAAATCATCGTCGTCATCAAAGTCATCCATATCATCTTCTTCAGCTTGAGTACCACCCATTTCCTCGTCATCGTCATCATTGTAATTCGGGTCATATTTAAGATACCGAAGGAGAGCATCGATAGTTTCTTCGGTATAGATACGCATCTCATTTCCGCAAGAAGAAAGGAAACTATCCAATGCTACAAGAGCAGCTTCACGAACATCGTCAATTTCGGGATTTGGAGCCCCTTCTTCTGCGGAATCTTCTAATTGCTCATCCAATTCTCCCTGGCTCAGGGCTGAAAGAACAAAGGGGCCAAGAGTTTTCAGGTAAGGACCGAATCTTGTGGGGATCGACCGAGCCATGGATCCAAGTATAGTGATGTACAGGCGCCTCTGGACAAGGGTAAGATGGGGGTTTCGCAAGCTTTCAATGAGCTGAGAGACAAAGCTGCTGAGGCCGGTATCTATAAGATATATTGCCAGGATAGATACCGCCACAACGGCTCTCTTTTTAACAACAGAGCTCGCACGATCAGTTTCAAGAATTCCAATGAGCTGAATTTGTAGCGCCTCAACTTCAGCTTGTTGCAGCATAGGCCCAAAGCATCTCACAACCTCAATCAAAACATCCACAGCTTCGGGGTCGAGTTCTTTGCCTGATTCCAAATCCAACATACCAGATGGCGGTGTGGGAAGCTTAATCTTGTTTCCTTTAGATAGGATAACCCGGCCAACAAGCCGTGGAACAAGAACCCTGCTAACTGCATTGTATGCTTCAACGACGTCTTTTCCAGGTGACACACCAGTAACAGGGCGTGGGAGCGTTGTCACAACTGTTCTTAAAGCCATCGCAGGGATCGAGTTATCAACCGAATTCTCCGTATTTAGACTTGATAATTTTTCAATCAATGGAGGTAATATGCTGCCCGGAATCTTAGTGACCAAAGGTGAGAGACTATAATCCATTAGTTTGGCTTTTTGAAGAATGGACCACAGAGTCTGTACCATTTGATAGCCAAATTTTGTACCTCCCCATTTTGGTCGTCCAATGTCTTGATAATACCATCCACCGCTCGAGCAGCTGTATTGTAGTCGTTGTGTAGAAAATCAGGCTTTCCCACAGTCAGAACCTGGAAAAGGTCATTCAAAGACATGAACCGATAGTCAGGGTCAGCATCATGTAGTTTTGGCAGTAGCTGTGCCACCGTCTGAGACGTGGGGTTCGATGTAATTTGGGATGACATGCTGAGCGGGAGGGGAATAGATCGAAGGGAAACTCAGCACTGTCGTAGGATTGGAAAGCCGGTCAACGCGAAAGTGAAGGGGCTGGTTTCTCTCTAGTTCTGTACTTATGAAGTACAGTATCGTAAAGGAATATCAAAGAGTGAACATGGATGGCGGAAGCCTGCAGACATCAGCTTAGAAGAACTCTCTGCCTGGATCCCACGGAACGCAGCCGCAAAGCATGTCTGGACTACCGGCAAGGGAGGACAAGGTGTTACCTACCTCTTCTCAGAAAGTCTGAGCAATTTGTTCAGAACAGTTGCGTGCAGGTAGGGCACCTACGGTCACAAGCTGGTTCAGAGAATGAGACGTAGATAAATTTCAAGAGAGCTCGGTTTGCTTTGGAAGCTGTAGATGTTAGTGGGGTTGTCGGCGCCTCAGGTGCAGCGTAGACCTGATTCGGTTAGCGTCATCGGAGCTTGAAATCCAATGGTCCGTGCTGGTTGACGGGTGTGCTTCTGGTCGTCCCATCTTTTCCCCAGCCACCTGGGGGCCACCTTTCTCTCCTCATCTTGCCTTCTCCACCCAATTGACGCCGTAGGTGCTGTAGAATCTTTGAATTCTAGCAATTTTGTTAACGACAACTAGATTTTGTATCTCGGGACTTAGCTGCTTCAGTTATTCGCAAGCAATGGCATTTTCAAGAGCTGCAGCGTTGCGTTCCTGCTTCCGAAGTACGCGCGCCCGAGTTACCATTGCCCGACCCCAATTGTACCGCCAGGTTGCTCGTCGAGGATATGCCAGTGGACATGAATCCTCTCAAGCTAGCGGGGATACCGTATGGTATGTATTTCAAAGCAAGTAACTCTGGAGGGCATTGGCTCATGGCATCTATAGGGCTCTGGGCGCAGTTGCAGTAACCGTTCCAGGCTGCTGGTATATCTTGTCCTCAGGGTCAGATAATTCTCATGGCCACGGAGAGCATGGCGATAGCCATGGAAAATCTCATGACGAAAAGCACGAGGAGGAACACGAGGAGGAACACGAGGATAAGGCTGAGAGCGAGGAAAAAGCGACGGAGCCTGAAGGAAAAGAAGATGATGGTGAAAAATCGGAAGATTCCGACAGCGATGATGAGAAGAAGGGCACAGATACCCCAGATACGTCTGATGAAGAGGGCGAAAAGGAGGATGCCCCCAAGGATAAGGTATGTTGAGTCGTTGCAATATAGTTCTGGAGAGTGATGGTGAGGTCCAAAGTGACCTGCTACTTGACATTCACAAAAGCTGTCCCAAAACATCTACACAACCAAACTAACTTCGATTTTAGTCTGAGAAGAAAAAAGAGTAAACCTGAAATTCCTCTTAGACTTAACAGACGAAGAAAATTTGAAAGAGACTTTGAAGTTCTGTCCAAAGGTTCTTACTAATGTACATATGATGTTTTCTACGTCTGCATCTGATCAATATAAAAATTGGAGGTGCGCTGTTGGTGAAGCGTACACTGTACCTCTTTCCCGTTATATTTTTGGCTTTTATCCTGAACAAAAGGAAGCTACGATCAGATAGATTAATGACACTCTTGTTCTTCCAGCTCGTCCGTCTTTCTACTTCTCTCAATTCATTCCATCACTCCATTATTAATGTTATCACTACTATTGCTATCAATGTTTCATTATTAGTTGGGCATTCACGCAAGCCAGTTTCTAGTGAACTACTCGACAAGCCCGGATGGCGGTTTTTGAAGCATCGACAAAACAGCACAAATCGAGATCTCAATCCCGAGTTCTTACCCTTACTCCAATCCATCGCGAGTCAATAGTTTTACCCCAACATATCTCTGTTCTTCCAAGAGAATCTCGATCGTCCCCTCCTAGGTTTGCTAACATGGGTCGAGGAGAAGTTCACGAAATGTTCACAATAGATAGCCCATCGGCTGGTAAAAGAACTATGTCCACTCCTCAGAACAACGAGAATTGTACAGGGGAAAACTTTGATGGCTTTATGACTACATGGTTTGGCGAGCCTCCCGATGATGCAAAGGCGTGCTGTCTAGGATTTTGGGTGCCGTGTGTACTTCATGGAAAGACCCATTGGCGGCTTAAGCGGTACGCATCTCACGAAGATCCATCTGATGTAAATTGGGCTTCCAAAGACGGTTGTAATACAGCGTGTTGGGCATGGTTTGGCCTTGGACTTGCGACAGGGTCCATAATATCTCGTAAGTTTCCTAAGTCTTCCTGTCTTGCAGAGGTTGCCTACAGTCTCGATTCTGCTTTTTCGGAATTTTTTTCTTCGCTTTAATGATTCTTGACTAATACTGTGGATCCTCCAGGTATTCTTACAGGATTCCAGAGAGCTCAGATACGAGGCACATATGGCATCAAGGGAAGTCTTGGTGAAGACTTCCTTTTGGGCTTCTTCTGCACAACTTGCATCCAGATACAAAATGATCGGGAGGTTCGAGCTCGAGATGGCGAGGCACACCTTCGGATTGGGAGAAACTACCAAAAAAACTTTAACTCGGCTGAGATTAACAGAAAAAGGGTCACCACCGAACAACCCCATCGGAAGCAGCCTATGAGATACGCTTCTCCTCCTGCCGCTTCCGGTGAACAGCTCGAAATATTGCATATTGTAACTTCTAACGGTGATCCTGCTAGAGCTTTTCAAGGAAACGAGAAAACTAAAGAGAAAACTAAAAGCACTTGCAAGCCTAGTAAGACGAAAAATTGCCAGAGCAAATCCAAGGCAGCCATGAAAACCAGCATGCCTCATGTCAAAGAAGTGAATCAAATCAGAAATATAATGCCTACTACATCTACAAAGCTTGCACAAGATATCTCTAGAAACTGCCCTAAAGCACTTCTTGAGCAAAAAAAGAAGGAAGAGGATTTCAACAAATTAAAGAAGATGCGCACTTTTCAAAAGACTGGCAAAGATAAACTCTTCCAAGTTCAGCAGAGTGTTCTGCAGGCCTTTAATACTGCTCAAGTTGGTGAACAACCAACTCCTCAACCAGCCATAGCCGGCGTGCGCGTTGATAAACCGGGGATAACAGAGCTCTCTTGTCATACGCTTTCAGATTGCGACACCGTTGATAACGAGATTACTACGGTTGACGACCACCCCTTAGAAGACTGCCTCGACGCAGGGGGCTCAGGATCTCGTGAGGAGGTTCAAGAACTATCGTACACTCATGACTTCACAGATTGTCCAATTGACAAGACGGTTCTCGATTACTATGAGAGAGAGACCCAACTCACTCAAAACCACGACCTTGTTAACTGCAGGCGAACTAGCAACACACCTCCTGAGGCTGAAGAGCAGCCACAGCATAGGCTTTCCGATTGTGTTAGTAAGAGCATCACGAATCCTGAAATTTTTGATCTCAGTCAACATGTCCTTCCAGAGTGTGGTCGCTCTAGTAATATCCACTCTGAAGCGAGTAATACGGAACACAGCCTTAATGATTGTGTTCAAGCCACTTCTTCGGACACTGAGGAAACAAAACATGGACATATTCTTACCGATTGTTCTGGGCCAAATTATGCAAATACAGGGGGAAGCTCCCAGGAGAATGGTCTTGTCAAACCAGTTCAAACGACAGAATATGAAAGTCATGAGCCGCACAACCTTGTTCATTGCACACGCTTAAGTTTTTCAAGTGATAGCCAATTCGGGAACACTCATATTGAGCATTCTCTGGCAGACTGTTCGAGCCATAAAAGATCGAGTCTGCTGGAAAGCTCTAACAAACAACGTCACAGCTCAAATAGAGATCTTCGCAATACTGAAAACAATGCGAGCCAAGGACGTAGGGAGCATCGCTTAGCCAGTTGTCCGACGCCTCTGGTATTTTCTCATTCCAAGCCTGAGGATATTGGTGGCATGAGCAGTGGAAACAGCCAAGCAACTCAAAAGACTGTCAAATTTAAGACTACGGCTGTCTGTGATGAAAAAGGCTCCCACCAAGAACATGTTCAGAACGAGAGCCATGTCAAGGAGAGCTTGCAAAATATCTGTGTCACCGATATTTCAATCGATATAACCAGCTCCTTTACAGATGCTGGTGATAGCGGGGCGCGTACAGAACATAACGCCAATTCAGATCAAGAGGCCACCTCTAGCCAAGAGAAGAAAATTTTGAAGGGTAAGAATAAGGTGGTTGGGTGTCAAACCAAGATAGCCACGAAGGCCAAGAAACGCCCCCGACCTGCTAAACATAATGCCCAACAAGCTCTCTTAAATATTCTGGCTTCTAATAATGATAAGGAGGAAGATACTCAAAGGAGTAAAAACCTGGCAACTACGGAGGGAGGCCCTGCAAAATCTCGCAAAGAGAAGGACAAGAAAGATTCCGCATCTGTTCAAGCTGCGAACCAGCAGGATGAACAAGAAAATAAGCAAGGGTCAAATAACGAAATGATTGCTGAGATGAAGGAGACCCAAGATAGTCTTGAGGATAAGATGAAGAGCGAAGTACCAATGAGCCAAACTGGGATTGTTGGATTGTGGGACAGGATGACTGGTTCACCTGTTAATAATAAAACCGGCCAGTAGAGATTAAGAAAGATTATGAAGGCTAAGATGGTTATTGTTCAGATAGGCCTTGGGGGAAGTGTGTAAGGATAGGATTATCCTGAAGTCTACTTAAGCACTGGCCAGTCACTCGTTTCGTAATAGAAATCAACCACGAAAGGATGAAAGATTATTCATAGGGTTTATGATCATGCTTTTCGTCTGTCTTTCTCTGTTCCCGCTGCCCTACTTGGGAAATTGCTAATATTCGCACTCGATTCATGCATCAGTGAAGAGGGGAAGAAATAAGGGGGAAAAAACAAAATCCAGTATGCCACCTAAAACTTCCTGCTAAAACCTCAATATGCAATTAGATATGATACAGAGGGATTTTTAATGTCTATCTGCTCATATCTCTATCCTCCCATCTCCAATTTCACTTTCTTGATTCGTTCTCTCTTCTCACAAATTGCCCCTTTCCACCCCTCATGATTCTCGTGTCGCGCGTGTCCAAATATAAAAAAGAAGGGCCATGATTCGTGTGTGGTGTTTGTGTGCATGGGTGTGCGTATGTGCGTGTGTGGGTAAGAGTCGGACAAAAAAAAAGTAATTTTTTTCTTGACGTACAGGTTAAAAGGGTTTCATTACAAGCCGTCTTCCGCATCCATGCTTTCCATTTTCTCTCTTAAATTTAGAAGGGAAAAAAAAAAGAAACAGATTCTTTTCCATTAAAAAAGGAAGATTAAAAAGGGAAGGACAAGGGCGCATTAGATGTGGAATTCGGGTTTGGCGGGCAACGGAGGGGGGTTTTGGTCGTTGCAAAAAAAAGTTAACCGACGGATTGGTAGAGGAGGAGGGGTTCGCCGACGTTCTCGATCTCAGGGATGGTGCATTTGAGGTCGAAGGCTTTGGAGAGTACGATCTTGAAGATCTGGGAGGGGGGGGGGTGGTTAGTTCCATCGTTTAAAAAGAGGGGGTGGGATTGGAAGTGGCATACCTTTTGTACGTTGATGCTATGGCTGGTGCTGCTGAAGATGAGACTTGCTCGCATTGCCTTGGCGAATCTGCGGGCCTGGTTGGTACATAAGTAAGTATATGTTCCCGGATTGGAAGTGTTATAGCTGTCCTACCTGATTTGAAATCTCTTCCTGGTCTTCCCTGGGGAAGTTGACAAAATGGTCATACTTCGTCCCAACTAAGAAGGGAATTGCAGTTTTGTTAAAACCCCGTCCCTGGCGGTACCACTCCTTGATGCTATTAAGTGTGCTTTTCCTCGTCAAGTCGAACATGAACAAGATGGCCACGGCATCATTGCATACCAGTGGCAGCATGTTCACGAACTCTCGTTGTCCTCCCAGATCCCAGATTGAGAAGGTGATTTCGGTATTACGTATTGAAATAGTCTTCTCCATGAAATTTACCCCAAGAGTCTGAATGTAATCTTCGTCCCAGCTGCCTTCAACGTATTTTACCATCAATGATGTCTTGCCTATCTGTGCGTCTCCTACCATGCCGACCTTTATGACGACACTGTTTTTATTTCGGGCTTGGTCCCCGGCGCCTCGCGAGTTTTGCTCTTGATATGTGGACTGCATGTTGCCGTAGCCGCCATTGCCAGACAAACCCGAGTTCGGTCGAGAGATGGAGGGTGCAAAACTCGTAGGGGGTGTTGGATATCTGGCATTTGGGTCTACGTCTGGCGTCGGAGATCCCGAGTACCCTTGATATTGGGAGGGGAAGTCTGCAGACTGTGATTGAACGTGTCTTCGTGTGGGCGTATGTGACTGTTCCATGCCACCCATTGCATCGTCCTGGCTCTCGCCCCGTTGATCGTGCATACTATCTGTCTCCATCGTGTCGACGGCGTCGTGGAATTGAGCCGGAGAGCCCGCGGATAACGTCGAGGAATCCAGATTGTCGGCGTGTCAGATGAAAATCAGGAGGTGTGATTGTTGAACGACTCTTGGAGAAGAGCTGAACGGGGCGGGATCAACACTCGAGTGCTGATGTATGCATAAGTAACAAGTAAAATTCCGGGGAAAAATAGAAAGTTCTTGATCGTGACGCACAGACTCCTCTGTTCTCGATGTCCTGTATGGGGAGGGCTTGAGGTTATTCGGACCTTGGTGGAGACCCCTGACAGACCTCTTCTCACGCCCTCGAAAGTGTGGCGCTTGAGCTAGGTGGGAACGCGTACGGAGCTAACTTGACGCGATGAGAGGTGCCGAGGAGGGGTTAGGTTGATCACTTCGAATTTGCTGGAGAGCAGAAAGCAAGCACGTTATGGGCGCATCAACATTATCTCTCAGGAAATTGATGGGAAGTTTTGTTGTCTATATCAAGTTGTTGATATTGCTCTTCCATCCATGACCCCGAACTGATCACCGCGTTTTAGGTGGGGTCTCCCTCGCTTAGACCAGACCCTGCTCGAATTCCGGCCCATGGAATCCCAAGTCTTTCGAGCCGAAATATTTGTTGCATCTCGGGGGACGGACCATCGACAAATCCAACAACCACACAATGGCTTCAATTGCACGATCCCTTCGGCCCTTGGCCACACGATTTGCGGCGAGGTCGAGCAGACCCGCAGCCTCATGGCGACCCTCTTCATTGCACGCCCGCGCTTTTTCGGCTTCTCGTGCGGGTAAGAACATCTCATGCTGCGACTTCGGGATTGCATGATGCTGATGACGATATAGCACAAGTCAAGATGTACACGTCTGACCACGAATGGATCGAGCTTTCCGACGACAAGAAAACCGGTTTCATTGGAATCTCAGACTACGCCGCACATGCTCTTGGTGATGTGGTCTATGTTGAACTCCCCGAAGTCCCAAAGGAGGTGGAAGCTGGCGACGCCATCGGGGCAGTGGAGTCTGTGAAATCGGCATCAGATATCAACGCACCCATCAAGTGCACAATTACAGCTGTCAATTCAGTGCTGGACGAAACACCCGGGACTATCAATAAGGGTCCAGAGGATGAGTCGCCATCGGGTGGATGGATTGCCAAGGTAGAGGTGGGCGAAGTAGGAGTCAAGGAGGTAGAGGGTTTGATGACTGCCGAAGCATACAAGGCTTTTACAGAGGAAGAATAGGGGGTTCGGGATCGTACATATAAATTAGGATTTCAACAATCGTGGGGCGTTCAGCATTGAAATTGCTAGCTATTTTGCAGACTTACAAGAGTGTGCAGAATTCTAGAAACCTTTCCCAATCCGATATAATACAAGCCTCAAGCATGCCTATTTCCTTTTTTTTTCTAAGAATATCGTCACTCATAACTGTAGCAAGCTCGCTTTTTAAGCCCCGACCTCTTTGGCTGGCCGATTGGCGTTGATAGCGTCCAGAATCTTTGAAGCTCCTTTCCCAACCAAATCTTTAGCTATCTCCCCTCCAAATTCTTCCGCATCTTTTTCACTGAGTACTTCACCAAGTCTCTCTGTCTCTACGCTCTCGGTCCCGTCTAGACTGACCACAATTGCCTTTAACAATAGCTTTCCATTCTCAATCCAGGTTGTCTCAACTCCAATAGGCACACTGCAACCACCTTCCAATGAACGCATCAAGCTTCGCTCTGCCAACCCTTCTAGAGTTGCCTTTTTATCCATAAGAACACTCAATATATTGAGTGTTTTCTCATCGCCTTCTCGAACCTCAATAGCAAGCGAGCCTTGGCCGACAGCATATAAATGTCCTCCGCCAGGCGTTTTTGAGTCCAGGTACTGAGTAATTCGGCCTCCAAGATCCATGCGGAGCAGGCCTGCAGCTGCCAATATCAAGCAGGAGAACTCACCATCTTCAGCATCCAGTTTGCCTAACCTTGTCCCAACATTTCCTCTGACATCCTTAAACTTCAGGTGCGGGTAGAGCCTCTTGATCTGTGCACTTCGTCTCACACTGCTCGTGCCGACCACTGCGCCTTCCGGCAAGTCCAGAAGACCTTTGTACTGTGACCCTTGTTTCATAATCACACAATCTCGGGGGTCTTCTCTCTCCATAATGCATCCAATCACGCATTTGGGCGGTAGTTGCGTAGGCATATCCTTCAGGCAGTTCACAATGAGGTCTAATCTGCCATCCAGCAACTGCACCTCCAACTCTTGTGTCCATAACGCCTTTGAACCAAATTGATGTAGCGCCGTGACCTGATTCTTATCTCCCGCCGTGCTCATCGCGTGGATCTGGAACTGTGTCTCGGGATACGATTTCTTGAGCGATGCAAGAACCATTTCGGCTTGGACCACTGCCAATGGGGATTTTCTCGTGCCGATATGGATTGTGTCAGCAGTGATGTGCGCTTCATCCGCCTTTCGCTTTACACCTATCGACGGGGCGGTTTTTTCAGACATCTCTGAGGACATAATGGTGGGATCGAGAGGTGGTCGTGAAGAGGTTGACTCCAATTGCTCGTGGGTGGCCATGGTTGGGTGGCAATGGACTGTCTGACCTGGTAGAAATTTACTGTAGACTCCAAGAAATATCTAGGTGGGGGGTATCGTTTAAAGCTTAGGGCGGAATTGTAACTTTCCGGGGTTGATAGGTCGGACACGGATTTCAGGCACAATGGCCAACCGGAACAAGATTGTGTGCGCCTTCAATGCACCCCAATATTTGGAACGATCGTCCTAAAAGCCATTCTAACTAAAACGCCTATAATTCCCCAGATAAAGTTGGTCAATTTTCTTCCCACCCCATCTCGAAGATATCCTTTCATTTCATACCACCTCCAACCATCGTTCGCCCCTTTCTACAGAATCTCAATGGTTTAGAAAAATGTCCAGGCTCAGGATATTTCGTGTAGAGTTCCTGATGTTTAGTAGCTCCTCAGTAGCAGAATATACGAAATGGGTATATGGCTTAGCCTTGAGACAAGATTTCGAGAGGAACCTTGTTTTCCAGCCCGTCCTGAGAAGCTATTTAATTGAGATCGAAGTGTCACCAATTCATCATAGTAGAGCATATTGCTCGGCCAACATGAACACTGTGAAAGGAAAACATCCCACTATTTTCAAAATATAAAGGCAAGGCTATTTATTCAGGGGACATTAAGCGACCACAGGTTAAGTAAGCAATGTCAGGCAACCGCCAGAACGAAAGTAAACAGTTTGAATGACTCTGATATAAATTCAACGAAAAATATCACCTAATAGTTCGAGATATCACAGTATGCCTGCTGTTAGGTCAGGTGCTTGACTCCAGGTCGCAGCAAGGGGAAATTCCGAGACCAGATTCCTTAAGATCCACAGGGAATATAGGAGTCGCCTTTAACGCTTCCGGCAATGTCAACAAAGGCTTCATTGAAGAAGCAATCCAGCCGATGTGCACATCAACCTCTTTGTTTTACTTCAAGTCCTACTGCTGAAGAAGTGGGATACAAGCATCCTACGCCTCAAAAAAGATACGCCGCCACAACGCCCGCGGGATCTACAAGGAATATATCGGAAAACGATTGTGTTGTGCCGCCGGGAACATTCCCTGCCCCGTTACTACTACCGGATGATGATCTTGCTCTTTACCCTAACTATCCTCCCCAAAGTCTTCGGTCATGGATCCAAGGGAAATACAGAAATGAAGTTACCCCAAAGCGACGTACAATCTATCTAGCTGTGCCTCCAAAACTTTCCCCAGATTTCGAGTTTATCAAAAAATGGACTGTTCCAAGGCAGAAAAATGGCCCAAAAGTTAAGCCGCCGAATGTTAAAGATGTTCTGAGTTATCTCGAAGCGTTTTATCATGGAATGTCAGTCAAAACGGTGCCTTCAGACATATTTTCTTTCACATCTCAAATTGATGATTTGGATTACATGACCAAACGAGGGCTTATAAACCCTGACAGGAGGACCGTTGGCCTCAAAACTCAAGCTATCTCGGCATGCAAAGGTATTCGGACTCGACCCACCCCAGATGGGGATTTCACGGATCAGCTAAATTTAAATGACCTTCTTGACGCTGCAATATGGTCTCTACCGAAGGAAGCTTATGCTTTGATCCTACTAGTCGACCATGACTTATATGAAGATGAGGAAGACGAATTTGTGTGTGGTCGCGCTTACGGAGGTTCTAGAGTTGCTGTGATATCGACAGCAAGGTACAACCCCGCCTTAGATCTTGAACAAGGAATAGAGAGGGAACATGCTTGGCCAGCTTCACACTGCGAAGCGTATATACAAACATTTTCTGATGAAGCAGAACCGCCCAAGAAAAAGAAGAAGACTGCGAAGTCTAAGAAGGCTACCCAGTCGACTGCGCTAGAATCATCTTCCTCGAACGTCAATTCTCCCCTGCACATGGCGATTTCTGCACACAACGCTTTACCAAACCTTGAGACCTCCCCTACAGTAAAGGCCCTCTCTGGTCTCTGGTTAGGCCGAGTCTGCCGAACTGTGGCCCATGAACTGGGCCATTGTTTTGGCTTGGATCACTGCATATATTATGCTTGCTCGATGCAGGGAAGTGCGTCAATTATTGAAGACGCTCGACAGCCACCATATCTGTGCCCGGTAGACTTGGCCAAAATAATAAAGGCCACTGGCGCCGATGTCAAGGAAAGATATGAGGCGCTCATAAAATTTTGTGACCAGCATAAGGATATACATCTGTTTGCAGCCTATGCATCTTGGATTCGTGGAAGGCTTGAGGAAATGAAAGTTGAATAGAATGCAGTGGGTAATGAATATAGAGTCAAGATGCAAGCAATATTAAATAAATGAATAAAACTTCGAACTTTTTTCAAATCTGTCGGGCGACGAAAATGTATCTTCACATGGCTAGGATAGAGTCTTCCTTTTAATCAAGATATCAAACACTTGGCATCCAGATCTAGCAATCAGTATACACTAATGTATCCAACATGGACCATTTATATTGATAGATATTGTTCATAACAGCATTCCTTTAGTAGAAAGTGATCCACAACTCGCTCTCATTCTTAGTCCGATTTTCGTACAGATATGGTTTACAATTCTCCCGCGCTATGCCCCTATTATACAGTATAAATTCGAATCTGGTAAATGTCAGGTCTATTCTCAATCAATTAGAAGAAGAAACCTACTATGCATTGCTCAATCCTCTCCATTCTCCACCTTCCACCGAGCAAGATACGCATCTCCACTGAAAGCTCCTTTTGGGTCTCCCTCGAATCGTCCTTTGGTCGGTTTTATTTGGCGCGTAACAAATGGAGTGAGCTAGGAATATATCAGCGCCCTGTATCTTCGATAATTTATTACCGACGACCTCGTACCTTGAAATCTTTCAAGTCCTTTGGCACCACATATGTCCTCACTTTCTCCCACTCAATCACGTAGCCTCCATGCTTCGTATGCCGACCAGTAGACCCCGTCCCCGTCCCTTTATAAAATCCTTTATTCGTTTGCTTCGTGGTAAGCGCCAGTCGCCTTAAATTTCTGGACAGAGCTTGCGTGGGCTTCATCGTGTTGGCTTGATTGAATCGGAGCAGGATTTGTTCTTTTCTCGTCTTGGAATTGAAGGATGTTGAAGATTTGGCGCTAGCGGCCGCGTCCCTCTTAAAAAAGTTTCCCGCATCGAAATTTTGACGAAACCCACGGCGGAAATTCAGAATACGTCTTCGAGATTGATCCAGAGGTCGCAGTTATGCCTGGAAGACAATCCCATGGCGCGGCGCCATCGAAGAAACCCAAGGTGAGAAATACCTCAAAAAAGCGGGCTTTGGATGCCTTCTCGATCGCTTCCCATAAACATCCGGACAAAATCCGAATTAGACAACACCGCCTTGGTGCGCACGAGGGAGGGAATAAGCCTAGCAAGCGTCCGCGGGATGAAGACGATGAGGATGAAGAGGAGGAGGAGAGAAATACCAAAAAAAAGCAAAAGGGCCCTCAGAAAGGGAGATTTGACGAACTAGATTTGGATGAGGGGAGCGATAGTGAGGGGAACGAGTGGAAGATGGGACAGGTCGATAGCGACGATGATAGCGACCTGGACAGTGATGAGGCTTTTGGAGAGAGCGATGAGGAATTATTCGACGGCTTTGCCTTCTCGGGAAGCTCAGGCAAGAAGTCAAATAAAAAGAAGAGCCCTAAAGCCAAACGCATGAATTTAGAGGAGGATAAGGACGATGACGAGGATTCAGAATTAGAGGAAGGGGATTTGGGGGAAGGTGCCGTTGATCTTGCTACCATGCTAGATATGGATTCAGAGGATGACGAGATCGAGAAACCAGCCCAGAAAGATAGCCACCAAAGTGGCCAAGATTCTGCTTCTGAGGAGGCCGACGAAGAGAGTGAAGATAGTGACAATGATTCTTCCGTTTCTTCAGCGGACGAAGACGATGAAACTGCCGACCCTGCCAAATTAGCAGCTTTGCAAAATATGATCGCCAACCTATCACAAGAGGTCGACTCGGGTCGAGGTAACACTAAAGGAAGAAGCAATGGCATAAACGAATACAATACCGTCTCCGACTTTTTACCTACATCCAAAACGACCATTACTTTAGACAGCTTGGGGCTGTCTATGGTCAAAGACCCACAGATCAAGAAAGCGGCGAAGGCTCTAGAAGCAGAAGCGAAAGGATCTAGCAAGAAAGCTACAAAGAGCTTGCAGGTGCCAGTGGCCAGGCGTCAGCAAGACCGTCTGGATCGTAGCGCTGCTTATGACAAGAGTAAAGAAACTCTAGACCGGTGGACTGATACAGTTATACACAATCGTCGAGCAGACCACCTCATCTTCCCACTCCCTGATAACGACCTTATATCGGCACAGTCAAACAAGAAACTGTTACCAACCAACCTTTCAAAACCATTTAATGAATTAGAAGCTACAATTCAAAGTATCATGGAAGAGAGTGGGCTTGCAACTGGAAATGGAAAAGACGACGAAGACCATATCCGTGAACATGAAGAGCTGGAAACCAAGAAGCTGTCAATGGAAGAAGTCAAGGCGCGAAGAGACCAGCTACGTATGGCCCGTGAATTACTTTTTCGCGAAGAGGCCAAGTCAAAACGTATTAAGAAGATCAAAAGTAAATCTTATCGCAGAGTCCATCGAAAACAACGCGAGAAGGAAGAACGTCAGAACATGGAAGCTTTGGCAGAAGGTGGATATGTTCCTTCAGAGGATGAGCTAGAAGCTCAAGACCGAAGACGAGCCGAGGAACGTATGGGAGGCAGGCATAGGGGAAGCAAGTGGGCGAAGGCAATGAAAGAAACGGGCCAAGCAATGTGGAATGATGATGTGAGGTCAGGTTTTACAGACATGGCAAGAAAAGACGAGGAGCTCAGAAAAAGGATTGATGGGAAAGCTGTCAGAAAGGAGTTCGGAGACGAGTCAGATGACTCTGCCAGCGATTCTGACGACATGAGTGAAGATGACGAGTCTGCGGAACAGACTCGATTGCTACGAAAGTTGCAAAAAGTCAGTGACTCAAACCTTATGGATGAATCCCTACCAGGGGCAAGATTAGCAAATATGGATTTCATGCGAAAAGCAGACGCTGCTCGGAAGAAACAAAATGATGATATGGTAGAAGAAATGAGACGAGAGCTTGCTGGGGAGGAAGCTGAGAGTGAAGAAGAGACTGGAGACATTGGGCGGCGGATATTTGGCCCGATGAAAACTGCTGTTCCCGACAAGAAATTAAAGCCTAAAAATGCGAGTGAATTCGAGGAGCCCGCTGACTCTGATGATGAGAATGATGCAGAGCTTGAAGTTCGTGGTGTGGACAATGAATCGGCTTCAAGCTCCTTGAAAACCAAAAAACCCAAACGGTCTTCTGGAACTGTTGCGGAACCTCTATCCCAAAATCAAACACAGTCGACCTCAGAGGGGGGAGCTTGGTCAAAAGTGACCTCCAAGTCGAATCTAATTAGAGATTCAGAAGCTAAACGTCGACGCCACCAGAAAAACAATACCAAAGACGTCGAGGAACTGGACCTTTCAAAAGCTGCTGTTATCGCAACAGAACCAAAGGCTCGAAATTCAATAAAAAAATCAACCAATTTAGAAGTCGACTCTAACTCGGAAGATGAAGATGGTGATAACTCAACCCACCTTCCATTTGCTATCAAGGATCAAGAATTGATCAAACGTGCATTTGCCGGCGCGGATGTTGTTGGAGAGTTTGAGGCTGAGAAAAAGCAGACCATCGAAGATGAAGATGGAAAAGTCGTCGATAACACGCTTCCAGGGTGGGGAAGCTGGGTCGGAGACGGTGTCAGCAAAAGGGATAAAGCACGAAATAAGGGGAGGTTTTTAACAAAGACGGAGGGAATCAAAGCTCAAAATAGGAAAGACGCAAAGCTTGAACGCGTGATCATAAATGAGAAACGTGTCAAGAAGGTAAGGCTCCAGGTGGCTCATTCAAGTGACAACAAGCTAATATTATATAGAACGGTAAATACCTAGCATCCAGCTTACCTCACCCCTTTGAAACGAAGCAGCAATATGAGAGATCCCTTCGCCTACCTCTTGGCCCAGAATGGGCTACAAAAGAAACTTTCCAGAACTCAACAAAACCGAGAATCTTGCTTAAACAGGGCATTATTGCTCCAATGTCCAAGCCATTGTTGTAGAATCAAGATATTTAATAGATATACCTTGATATATGAGCAAAAACTTTACTAGAGATCCTCTCCTACAAAATATTTCTTCTTGCAAGCTTTGACTCAGTGATCGGCTGGTCTTACGGAGTAAAGAATGAGAAGAGCAAGTTGGTTTTATTAAGACTCGGAATTTTTTTGTCTGCCAGGCTTACGACTGTAAAATTCATTGTCCAGTGAATCATAAAACATCATATATATTACAGCACCGCCTAAAGCTAACATTCTCGTACTTGCAAGTCATTATAATCAATGACTAAAACTGGAAACTTTCATCAGCTAGCCAGAACCACGCTGTTTGCGTCTATCGCTGACAAAGTACGGCTGAAGATTCTCCGACATGACAAACAAAGAATTTAGAATCTTTGTCCCTGTTATCCCAATACATATGGGAGATTTGATTTGTGTACAAACGCTCAAAGAATCTTGAACAATCAAAGCCTTAATACTTAGTCAACCACTTTGCACAACGGAAAGCGTCTTGAACACCAAAATACTCTTATTCCAGCGCTTCGCTAGACAGCCTCACTCTTTTGTAAATGTAGAAGATATGGAGAGCACACTACATTCGAATGGAAATGGATCCCAGGCCAGTTCTCCAACAGCCTCTCCAAACCTTCCACCCTCAAAACTCCCAAGTTTTGCCAATTCCCAAAACTCTCTCCGGACGCTGATTCGTTCCGGTATCATAAATCCGAAAGCCCTAGACATCGCCTCGGAAGATCCCACACAGTGTTGCATCTGCCGCGAAAAGTTCGACAATCGGGCTCGGGCTCAGCCTTGTAAACACGAATTTGATCTTGCCTGCATCCGCACTTGGTTAATGCCTATGAACCAATCTACTGGCCGATGCCCCTTGTGCCGAGATCGTATTTCTGCGCTGAATCACAGTTTCGACAAGGATGGGGATTTTAAGACCCACAAGATTCAAATGACTTCTCATACTAGGTAGAAAATCAATACAAAATGTATTCTATCTTAGATCTGAAAGTCTCTTAATCCAGATTGACTAATAGAACAATCATTTAGTACAGGAAGTTAATAATATTACTTGAATATGCATGTACTTCCGGAGCAAGCAGCCTCCGCTCGCTTAAATAAGGGGTTCGCGAATTACTTGTTTAATATCTGAGAAAATATAAACCACTGTAGTTGTCCTATACTCGTCAACAAAACAATTTCTAGCCATTTAGAAGAATCTTGAGTAGGATTAATGTTCATCTATCGAAGTCGTCCGTATCATGTTTTGCTGGTATAGTAGTCCCTTGGTTTCAAGTATAAACGAGACTCGTACTCCATCCGGCAAGCCCCCTGTACCTCAAACACCCACTGCCTCATTTCTTCACTCGATTAAATTGTTTCTGATCTGATTAATTATGTTGATCTTCCGAGATATCTGCTTATCCTTGATTCCACGCGCTTTTCCCCTGTCCAGGTGACGTTTATGTCATGCCGAGCGCCGAGATGGCCACCAAATAAAGGAACGGATTTACATCTCTTATATGCAATATGATAACAAGTTGGTATGATTTTAATAAAGTGGCCAATTCATCTGTAAAATATTTTCTTTAAAAGCTTCCTCTTTTCCCTCTTTTTCCTTTCATTTTTCCCCTGTGCAACTCCATTTATCCCCATTCGATTCTCAATATTTTTGTATTATTCAAACTTCCTAAGCGCCATGCGCTTTTCATATTCTCTTCTTAGTGCTGGCTTTTCGGCCGTTGCACTTTCAGCTCCTCATCCTGATAATGAAGCTGCAGGTGGCATTCTAGCAGTTGCTGGTGCGTTTTCATATAATTGTAGACATCTTCCAAGTTACTAAATTTCTAAGCAGCAGCCTCTTCAAGCGCACTCTACCTAAATAGTACTACTACTATTACCGGCTCTGTTCCTACTGCTACCTCGACTGCAATTTCTCCTTCCAGCACATCTAACTCAAGTGTTTTTCAATGGTTTGGCGTCAATGAATCTGGCGCAGAATTCGGGACCACCGCGATTCCAGGCCTCCTTAATAAAGATTATACCTGGCCCAACACATCCGCAATCCAAATCTTAATGCAAAAAGGAATGAATATATTCCGCATACCAATTCTTATGGAACGAATGACCCCTGGGACAATGACCAGCCCTCTCAACACCACCTATTTATCTGGGCTACAAACCGTTGTTTCATTCATAACAGCGGCTGGAGGCCATGCGGTCATCGATTCTCACAACTACGGCCGCTACAATGGGTCTATATTTACATCCGCGCCTGACTTTCAGACTTATTGGACAAATGTTGCCACACCATTCAAATCTGATGGAAATGTGATTTTCGACTGCAACAATGAATTTCATGACGAGCCAACAGCTACTCTTGTCGCCTCTCTGAATCAAGCCTGCATTAATGGTGTGAGGGCCGCTGGAGCGACTACTCAATACATCTTTGTTGAAGGAACTGTGAGTAAATCTTGAATATGGTCTATTTTCTACTTCACTGACTATTCGAGCAGTCATATACCGGTGCCTGGACATGGACAACCACTTCAGGAAACAGCGCAAATATGGGAAACCTCACCGACCCATCCAACAAAATCGTCTATGAAATGCACCAGTACCTGGACTCAGACGGATCCGGCACGTCAACAACCTGCGTCTCCTCAACCATCGGGGCCGAGCGAATCGCCGACGCAACCGCTTGGCTCAAAGCAAACAAAAAAGTTGGCATACTTGGAGAATATGCAGGTGGTGCGAATGCAGTTTGCGAGAGTGCGGTGACGGGGATGCTGGATGCCCTGCTTGCTGCGAATGATGTTTGGATGGGAGCGATGTGGTGGGGTGGCGGTCCATGGTGGGGTGATTATATCTACTCCATCGAACCCACAGCTGGGGTGGCATATTCGGCCTATATCAATTTGCTTACGAAGTATATCTAAGAGTTTACAACGCCAGATTGAGATGTGCTGCTTTAATAAATTAGGATCTAAGAGGTTCGGGGATAATGTGTATTTTAATTATCTACCATCTTTGCTCGTTTAACTTCGTCTGAGATCTCCATGATGTCCCGTTCTATTAATTTGATGAAGGTAAAGTGCCCTTAAAACCTTCAGGCTAGATTTATACTTCATTTCAGTTCTTCCACCTTAGTGATCTATCCGAGCATCCTCCTTACAAAAGTAAGCATTTCAGAGGCGTCCCTTCCATAAACGCTCTATCTCTCTTCCACCCAGCCACTACAAAATCCCTACCAATCTCCACTACTTTCTTAATTTGCTCCTCTGTTCCCCAACCCTGAACACTTGATCCCCAGCATACCAGATGCGTACCGACATGAATGACGGTCTTGAACGCCAAATCTTCATCGATTTTACCGTATCCTTGCATGAACGACTCGATGAGCCATACGCCGGCGTCAATGTCTTTGAAATGCTTCAGCTCAAAGATTTCCGCGAACATTTGGCCCAGGTCAAAGGCAAGCGAGGAGACATGGCTTAGTTCCCAGTCGATCACGAAGAGCGTCAATGGAGATTCCGTGGCGGTAAGAGGGGCGTCTGGAAGCAAAATACTTTTTCAACAATTTTAGAATCCTTTGCTCGGTTCTAAGTGAGGGTAGAAGAAGAAATCAGAAAAGGAGTTTACATACTTTCCGGACCAAAAATCGCCATGGATTAACCTCTCGTTCCCGCCATCCAAGTTCTCGCGAACATCCTTCGCAACCGCCTCAAACACATCTCTGCTCGGCTCCAAAATTTCTGGAAATTTCTTGATGTTCGCAACTAGATTCATGTAGTTTATTTGATATTTCAATTGCTTCATTGCATCATTCTTTCCCATTGCTTCAACGAGCTTCTCTTGAGCAGGTTCGGTGGCCCAGGAGTGGAAATTTTTAGCCCAGAGGCCGAGAGCCTGTCCCAAGCGGGAGCATTGTTCTCGCGTGAGTGGGTGGGTGAGGGCGTAATTCTTCAGATCGATCGAGGATGGAAGATCTGAGTAGACTTGGGTGAAAGTTTCAGAGGAGAATTGGTATAATCTCGGAGTCTGGACCGAAACGTTCTTAGACATGGCGGGTGGGAAGTCATGTAGAGCAGTCAAGATTGTTTGTTCGAATTCCTAGATAGCCGCGTGTGAGAAATTTATATTTTGGCTATATATTCAGAACTTACACAACGAGTCTTCGTGAGTTTAAATGCGGGGTTCGAAGCAACATAGCCCTCGGTATGCTTGATGACAACAGTTTCAGACCCGTCGTCAAGAGGCGTTCTGAGAGTACCGCGGTATACGAAATTGGCCGTTCCGCCTGAGAGTTTGGTAAGTGAACTACACGCATATGGGCCTCCTTTCAAGCTCTCCTGAACTCTAAGCGAGATCTCATCATTGGTCTCGGCAGCCATGTCGCTCTAAATCCCAATTGAACAAAAGTCCGTGATTTTGAGGACTGGACGAAAAGAAGCCTCTATGTCAAGAGCCAATGATCTTGACTTGTAGTCTGAATGAAAGCTTGATTTGAAAAGAATAGGTTCAATAAATAGGATGCTGAGCGATTTTGAAGATAAAGTTGAATGGGGTTTAGCAATGAGTCACGCCGGGATTTAATTATGAGTTTTTCCCTCACTTGAGACCATTCACTCAAAGCTCTCGACTAGAGTTTATATACGACGTGTACCGTTAAAGAGAGAGACTTGGTAGCAGTTGTTGTGATATTCAGTGTCCGATACCCCGTACTCAATTGACTTTGGGAGGAGTCGTCAATTTAAAATACAAGTAGGCTTTGTGCGCCTGCCGTGCCTGCGTGCCTGCGTGCCTGCGTGCCTGCCAAGAAAGGAGACGCTAGGACTTTGACCGAATGAGGGGGGGTAAAAGAGCCGAGGTTTTTGATTCGTGTAAGCCCCTGAGAACGTACAGCGACAATGATACTCTACCTTCAGAAGCTTATATTCATAGTATTTTGATTTGTATAGACCGAAGTATAAACCCCGAAAAACAATATCGAGCGCATCAAGGGACTCATCCCTCGAGCAGTCTACTGTGGAGGGCACCCAAGCTTTTATCTGTGGGCGCCAAGCCATGCACACAAGCCTCTTCCGCCTTGATCATTCATAAAAAGAATCCCCACCCCATGCCAGAGCCCATCACGCCAAGTTCAAACCTAAATCAATATCACGCCTCGAATAGTTTTATTTTCTTCCCCACCCCTATGCCAAACGCCTTGCTATTCCGCTGCACCTTGAAACCTCATACCTAGGACCCAACTCCCCTCAAACTCTACACCTCGTCGGATCTTCGTTCCGGCTTTCTTCCAAACCGAGGCGCCCAGGCCAATATCGGCGACAAAGAGTTGCCACTCCTTCTCGTTTCCAATCCCATCTTCGTCTGACGTACCTTCACCGAGAGCCATGGCTTCCAAAAGGCCCTTCTTGGGCGCTCCCATTGCAACTACATAATTGGCGTGGATGTAGAGCCGTCTTCCATCAATGATGCTGACCTTGCCTGTTGTGGGATCAATACCAGTAGGGATATCAATAGCTAATACAGAAGCTTTGCTGCGGTTTGCCATCTCGATAAGTTCAAAAGCTGTTGCTTGATCTCCCAGCCGGAGCTCCTCAAATGATATGGTAAGGCCAAGTAGGCCGTCAATAATAAGTTCAACAGGCGCATCAAGAGATTTAACATATTCTAGCAGCTCGGCCTTGGTGACAGTTTTGCCTCCAAAACCGCGATACACTTTGATTTGACGTCTCATTCCCACAAGAAGTTCTGATTCTCGTTCGATTCCGAGAACACAAACTGTGGTGTTTATACCGTGATTTCGAAGATGCCGAGCGGCGGCGACCGCTCGAAGACCGCTCTTATTGTTGCCTGCGTAGACCACCACGTTTCGGATATTCACATTCTTGCCCTGGGTCAAGCCTCTACCGCCTGTGTTCAAAGCTGACAAAGCTACCTCGGCGATGCCACGGCCAGCATTTTCAGTCATCATATCCTCCGATAGCCCGAGCTCATTGTCAGCAATATTCTCAAGGTTCAGCATTTGCAAGGCTGAGATAGGTTCGCATCGGCGATCAGCAGGAACAAGAAAGAATGAAGGCTTTGACGATGAGGTAGGAATCTGCTAACCATCAGTATCTGATTCATTATCAAAGTCAAATAACTTACCGAGAGCGTCCGGGCCGGTGGGACAGGCACAACTAAACTCTCCTTTCTAGAACTCGGCCGTCGGCTCATAGATATTTTACTATCGGCCCGGCGAGAATGTCTACCGCTACCAGTATCTCTCTGGCTCATTCGTTCATCTAAGTCACTGTCGCCGGCCTCACTCTTCCAATTGTCATCCTTAATTTTCGGCGTTCCATTTGGAGAATCAAGAACATTCTCCGTATAATGAAGATTTTTACCTCCTGCCGTGCCCGGCTTTGCTTTGGGCAACCTGTTATGCGCAACCAAGCGATCCTCGTCCGCAATGCTGTCTTCTGCTTGTATCTGCGTGAAAACAGACCTCTTATCAAACTTTGCCAAGCTTCCTGCAAAGTCAAAATCGCCCATTTCTTGAACATCCGTAGCATCTTCAGTAGCCCATCCATTTTCCTCGGCTCCCCTGTTTCTCCGTCCGTTTTTCTTTAGTGTCGAGAAGGGTTGGAATGATGGATTTGGCTCGAGTAGGGGCGTTTGTCTCCAGCCTTTAGACTTCTTGGTCTCCTTTGTAGCTGTATCAACCGGAGGTTGTAATAAGTCTTCGGATTTCTTCCCTTTAGGGCCCCGTTTGCGAGACTTTTTCTCGTCTTTCCTCTTCGGTTTGACTGCTGGCTGCTCTGGCGACACCGGGGCATCTTCTCGTCCTTCATTGAAAATCAAGCCATCCGCCGCCTCATCTGTCTGTTCTTCCACTATAGTTATCGTCTGCATGGGATCTATTAATTGGGCAGCAGGGGTGATATCCCTGAGGGCCTTCTCCTCCCTTCCGGTTGCAGTGCGTGCAGAGTCCGTTCTTTCCATCGACGTAGAGCTCCATTGTGCAGGCATAGAAGGCCGGCTAACAACCGTAGGCCTTTTCCCAACGCTCAATATCGCAGGGTCCTCGAACGCTTTCGTGTGGGGTTGTGGAGGAGGGTACGCAGCTGGCGGAACAGGGATGGCTCTCGGAGGGGCTGTTTGAGCAGGGCGATCATTCTCGCTCGCAGCTTCAACCAATTCGACAATCTCAGCCGCATTGATAGTGAATTCCGGCACATATTTTCCGTTTGCGGGACATGTCACTGAAGCATCACATGTGAGTAACTTTGTCTAAGGGGGCTTGGGGGAGGAGATGGTCTTTTACCATTTCGCAGGGTCAAGCTCTTGCCAGGCTCAATGCGACTGACTACTCCTCTTAATTGGGCACCGGGCGGAGAGCTCAGTGTCACCAGCATGGTGAGCCCGATGAAGGTGTTCGACATGTTGTGGGAATCACCCCGCCGTCTCTGCACAAGAGGTTTGCTGGGAGGATCTCATACGATAGCAAGAAGGATACCGTGCGATTAGTGTTTAGGAACAGTCGAAAATATATTGTAGATGTTTGCGAAGGTTAAGAACAATGGCAGAAGGAAGTATTGGCAAGATACTGTCTGGTGTGAATTTTGTTGTTGAAGTGTGTCGCGTGTAGTACAAGGTAGATTATTTAGATCTGATTTGATCTAGGCCGCTGCCGACCGACCCTGTTTCGGCATTACTTATCGATAGCGATCCGTTTTAAGGTACGGGTCCAGTCTCCACACAAAGCTTACATACATTCCCCCTCTATTCACAGATGGCTTTTAAAGGAGCTGAATTATTAATTGACCAATCTTGTATGATTGCAAGAATCTAGAATTAAAGCTAGGAATGAGGGGGGAAATCCGGTCATTTTTGGAAGTTTTTGTTCCAATCATGGTTGCCCTCCTAATATCACACCTCTACTCTGTAGCCTTACGAGTTACATACGGGCCTATGCCACGGCTCTTCTCTACCTTTACTTCTCTACAACCCAAAAAACTCCCGCCATCCCCTAGCCCAGCAACACCAAACAAATGCTGATAAAATACTCCTACCAAAATCAAGGTTATAACTTATGCAATCTCGCTGATTTGGTTCACCCATACGCCGACATAGCTGCCTCCTCATCTTCGTCAAAGTCGTATGCTTTCGCCTGATCCCTTTCAGCATCTAAAAATTGCTCTTTAGAAGTTTTTGTTTTCTTGGGTAATGCATTCGTCACTTTGGGATGCTGGAGCGCCTTGTTCACACTGTACAAACTATTGTAAAACTCTGCAACCCTGGGATGTGCCATAACCTTATTTTTATCGAAATTATGCACCTCAAGTCCAGCTTGGCTGGTAGCTCTACTAAGCGCAACGTAGGCCTGACCTTTCTCGAAAACTTTCTTGAGATCGATTTTGACACGTTCAAGGGTCTGGCCTTGTGCCTTATGGATCGAGAGTGCCCATGCCAGAATCAATGGGAGTTGTGTTCGTTGTGCCTGCACCTCACCAGTGGGAAGTTCTACTTTCCAATCTTCTGGCTCAATAAGTAGATCTCGACTCGTTCCATCCGCTCCCGAGAAGCGCACTAGAGGTAACTCCCTTCCACCGTCACCAGGGGCATCCTTCTTGAGCGCGAATTGGGCCTTAAGATTAGCCTGCCGGGCCCGTATCTTATCGTCGAGATCCTCTCCAGTTCCATCGCTTTCGAACAGTTCCGGATTAGGATCATAAATTGCGAACGTCTGTTGATTCATAAAAGCTACAACCTTCCCCAAGGACCCATTGACTAGTCCATCATCCATGTTCTTGATTAACATGACTTGTGCACCTTTCCTGAGCTCGAGGGTTTTAGGGGCCATCATGTTGGACAGTAATTTGTCTCGTATGGCTAGGTCTTGAATGGAACCGGAATCTTGTGCCTCATACTTAAAGCTCTGGCCCTTCAAGTCTCGCATTCTATATGCATTGGCATTCTCAACCTCGTTTCTCGTGGGGAACCTAACAGATATCAGCACTCGGAAAGGGATTGAATGTGTTCATCTACTCACAGCTCCGTAGCATCTAGAGAATCTTCGTACGTAATTTTTCGATTCAATTTTCGGAAGGCCGCAACAGTTTCATTAGTGATCTTCCCCAGACGCATCTCATTGAGCATGTTCGCAAATACTAGCCCCAAATCAGCAATGTTCTATCGATAATCACGGTTACTTGTACCTGGATCCTTTTGGCGAAATACTTCGGTCAAACCAATGGTATGATGAATAGCTGTAGACCAAGTTCCAGCATCGAAGGCAAACTTAACGCCTCTCGCCTTGTTATCATAATCCGGGACAGGAGGTAACTGGAAGAAATCGCCGGTTATGACAAGTTGCATACCACCAAATGGGCGACCATTATTTCGCATACTTCGGGCAATCCCCTCTAGTTTATCAAAGAGATCGCCATCAACCATAGATATTTCATCAATGATTAGGACCTTTGTCCTTAGCCACCTACTCTTTGCTTTTTGATTCCTTCTAATCTTTTTCACAAGATTTGGCACGTCTTCCTTACCAAGGCCAATACCACCGAAACTATGCAAAGTCACACCGCCAATATTGCATGCAGCTAGACCAGTAGAGGCGGTAACGGCGACACGGTCTGGCTCTCGGAAGTACTTTTTGCGTAGTTCGGCAATGATTGCTCTCATCAAAACAGACTTTCCAGTTCCAGCAGATCCAGTAAAGAAAACACTTTTGTTCTGATTCACGACCAAATTGAGAACCCTCTTTTGCTCTTCGCTGAGGGTGATGGGGGCTATGGCAACCTTAGTGCCGGCACGGAAATGTTTCTCCACTGCCTCTAATGCTGCTTCGTCAATCTTTTTTATAGCTTTATGCTTGTCTTTGAATTTCTTCTTTTCTTCTGCCACAGCACTCCCAGTATTGTTCCATGGCATTTTTGGGTCTGCTTTATCTTTTGGCAGAGGTGTATGCGCAAATATAGAAGCTTTGCCTGTGCCTACTGGACAATCTTTCATAACATGGTCAGTTTTTTGACATCGAAAGCACATTTTCTTTGATGAGGTGGAAGTCCAAGCCTCCTCCTCATCGTCTTCCCCTTCCTTCCTAGCTGCAATCTGGTCTTCCTCTGCTTTGTTTTCAAGCCAAAACAACGTCCTACGCTTTGCAGGTGGGGGATTATGATCAGCTGCTTCTGAAGGCGCTCCTGATTCGAGGGTTGCAAGCTCCTCTCCACGTTTTCTAGCGAATGCAGCTAGGGGTGTCATTTTGTGTGAAGGAGAAGAGGATGACCATGTGGCCGCACTGCTGGTCGGCATTGTTGAAGAATTTGTTCGCTGTGACGGACGTTGCAATTGTGGGAGCGTGTACGGAGATGGTGGTGGGGCCGCTTTTTGCAACGAAGGCTTGGGTGGTGCTGCCATAGGGACTGGCAATTCATACTCCATGTCCAAATCCAGATCTATATCATCGTCGAAGTCATCTTCATGAAATTGAACACCGTGAAAACTCGAAGCCAGGGGCTTAGATAAAACCACGTCATCTTGTGTGAGGTCTATAGTATTAGGCCTATCTTGAAATGAATTTTGTCTGGTTAACACTGATGACAGCCCTGATGCTGAGGTTGACGGCCGTGTTGAAAAAGTAGACGGTTCCTTCTTTAAACTCTGCTTAATATTTGGTGACCTCGTAACCAGGGGAGTAGTGGTGTTGGTATAGCCCGTGTAACCACCAATAGATTGTGAAGGCTGCCGGGCCTTTTTGAACTGCTCCTCGATATTACCATTCTGAGCAGGACTGCTCGAGGGAAAAAGCTGTTTCGCAAGATCACTCTTGGTATTTGAAGGCTGATAGTCTTTTGTAGCTCGTTTTAACATGGCGTCTGCGATTGAAGAATATCCGTTGCAATCTGAGGCATTGATGGTCGTTGATCGATAAGGGGCCGTTTGCGCTTTCCAGCAACTCGCATGCCGTCCCCGTGTCGCAAGAGAGAATACTGGAAAACGATTCAAGCTACCGGGCATACAATTGAGTTAAGGGGTTTTGCAATAAAGCTTTCAATCCATCAAACGAAGAGTCTGCTGCGAATTCGGCATGGTGATACGATTTTTCGGAATTTTGGAGTGGCCACCTCCTCGCGTCCTGGAGAACGCGCGACAGGCAGAAAAACACGCTAGTCTTATCACGTGCAAATTGTAAATGTAAATTAAATGTACTAGCTTTACTCCTCGTCTTGACGTTATCTTAAGTATTTTAGCACACATTTGATGGCTTACAACTGCATCATTTCATTAGTCAGGATTTTGAGTCTTGGTAGTCACAGGGTCTGTCAAGTCAGGTTAAAACTATGTCAAAACCAAGTGTCATTTATAGTCTCTCTAGACTAAGGATCTTATGTAACTATCCGCCTACTTGGAAAACGACAACAATGACGGAGAAGCTGAGACGGATGAACAGGGTAGTCGCTAAAGTAGATTCGTGGACTCATTAGGACGAGAGGCAAATGAGAAGGCCAGAATCAAAATGCCGCAATCCAAAAGTCGACGATAACCTAGGAAAACAACTTTTTGTCGACGTGAAATTACCTTTCCAACCAGCAGTAATGAACACAAAAGTTTGAAATGTAAAAGAGCATCTTGAAATAAAAAGTCCTATGCAAGTTCCGCGCTGAACGACCAAGCCGTGGAGATGGGCAGAACAGAGCATGAGAATCAGGATGCAAAAACCAAAGAATAGAATGTAGCGCTGCCGAAGCTGATGTCCCGAATTCCCCCAAAAGAGCACAAAAATATTGACCGAGTTGATACAAACAGGGAAGTATCGAGATATCAGTGATTATAAAATTATCCTTGGTAACCGCCAAAGCCATTTCCAAAACTTTGGGCCGCAGGAGCACTCCACTGAGCATTTGGAGCCGGTTGACCACGGCCATAGCCTCCGGCACTGGCAGAACCACCGTATGGCATCTGCTGTCCGGCATATTGACCTGGGGATTGAGCGGGAGGTCCGCCATAACCACCCTGTTGAGCGGGGAATTGGCCCGGAGACTGTTGACTACCCATGGGTCCTGCTGATTGAGGCCCTTGCTGTTGAGGCATACCACCATATTGAGGGAAATAAGCGGATGGTGTTCCTGGATACGCCGACGCAGGTCCGGCTTGCGGACTATATCCTTGCTGGGAGCCATCAAAACCTGCTTGAGTCGGTGCCTTGTCTTTACCCCACTTCAGAAACATTAGCATTAAAAAAAAATCAGAAGTGATGAATATAACCTACGCTGCATTTTAAAGGCCTTCCGTTGACGTTATAGCCGCTCAATTGACAAATAGCCATTGCCGCATTTTCATGAGTATCCATCTTAACGAATGCAAATCCACGATCAGCTTGAAAACGGGTTTCAACAACATAACCGAAGTTCTGGAAAAGAGGAACAAGGTCATTTTGCGTAGTATATGGGGTAAGGTTGCCAACATAGCAGGTCGTTTGCCAGGCAGGGGTTTGTTGGACAATCATGTCATAACTCTGCACACCATGGGTAGGGAAATGATGGTGGCCGAAAGGGGTTGTCGGAGTCATGCCCATGGCAGACATAGCTTGCTGTTGAGATATGGATGGCTGGCCTTTTTGGTTGGCCCAGTTGCAGCGAATAGCACGAGATCCAAGCCACTCCCCATCCATAGAACTCAAAGCCTTCTCGGCATCTTGGCGCTCTCTGAAAGCAACAAAACCATATCCCCTTGAACGACCGGTCTTCATGTCCCACATAACACGAGCTTCAGAAACAGACCCGAAGGCAGAGAATGCTTGGAGAAGAACTTCATCATTGACTTCATTCGAGAGATCGCCAACGAAGATATGGAAATGATTTGAGGTATCCTCCTTGTTTGAGGTGTTGGACTGGTAGGCCCAGTTGACGCGAATCTCCTAAAGTATAGTTAGAAAGCTGCCGTGCCAATTACTCTGCATCAGTGCACTATACCGCCTGGTGAACACGCCTGCCATTCAAGGTCTGCATTGCTCTCTCCGCCGCTCCCGGATCATCATATTCAACAAAGCCGTAGTTAAATCCCTTCGACTGAAACTAGCACTGCGATTAGCATGTAATTTTTATTACAAGGTAAGAATATTAGTTTGCAAAACAAGATTCTGAAAAGAAAACAAAGGTAAAACTTGTGTGAAATCCCTTTAAATAGAGAATTTGACGCAGCCTTTGATGCTGGAATTCTCTCAAGGACCCGACACTGAGAAAAGTTGATACTGACAGCACCTACATTCTTGTCAGGAATGATTTTGACGTTTTGGACATGCCCCGTTGTCTCAAATATTTGACGGAGAATATCCTCGGTGACTCTGGGATCAAGACCTCCCACATATAATGCACGCTTATTCGGCTCTGGTGCTGCTCGGCGCACAAATCCACCAGCGCTGTCAGGAGACATCACAACTCCATTCTCTCCCATAGGTGATGTAATGGCCGTCGGGATCGGATTTGTATTTTGTGGAATGATAACAGGCGGCAGAGGTGGAGGGGGCATATGCGCCGGGTTGGTCTGGCCATGGCCATTTTCATAGCCAGGCGCACCGGCGGTCGTCTGCGGAGGAGGTGGAAGTTGAGCGCTCGAAGGAGGGGGGCCGTTGTCAGACATAGTAAGAAATTCTTCGAAATTTTCGAAAAAAGACGGAAGAAATTTGAATCGATGATGTGGGAAAGACGAGTGGATTGAGAAATTAGATTTGCAGAACGTCGACCGTATCTGCGGGACGCGCGCTGATGAAGGATCGAAAAAATTTCGAGATGACACAAGAGGAAGAGGAAAAGGTCAACTCTGTGTGTCGCGTTGATAGTTGCGATCTTGTGCGACTCCAATGATAAGAAGCGCAATGAGACTCGAAAAAGGGACGACGGGATGCGAAATGTGTCGCAGAGAGGAAGAGTGAAGGTCGAGAAGCAGAAAATATCGTAATAAAGTTAAGTGTAAGCGATATTCTATAGAAGACGCGGCACGACACTTTTTTTATTTGATTATGATATTTTCGCAGACGACAACGACAACGACACGACGCGCGGAAGCAGAGCTCAGCGAGAATCGAGAAGGACTTGTGAAAGTAGTATGAGTATGAGTATGTATGAGCAGGAGTAGTAGGAGGATAAGAAGGCGACGATAACGACGACAGGACGAGACGACGACGATAGACGAGACGAGACGAGACGAGACGAGTTAATAGAAGAAAGGAATCATAAAAAGGACGAGAGGAAGAGGGAGGAGAAAAACCACTCGCGATTCCAGACGCCCGATGATGATGGGAAAAGAAAACAGATCCGATCTTTGGGGGGGAGGTGGGGGGGGAGGGAGGTAAAAGAGAAAGGAAGAGGAAGAGGAGGTGGAAAGGAGGGAAGAGAGGAAAGTAGACGAGAAGATATCGCGAACAGCACAGGACCAGGACTGGAATCACGATCACGAAATCATGCGGGCGGGGGGCGGATGGTGCTAAGGCAGCAAGAGCCCTGATGCCAAAGAACCCCACGGAAAGGCCAGCCACAGTAGCGGGAGGCACGCCGCTTGAACCACCACAATGGCACTAGTCCGCCAGCCGTGGAGGGAGATGCTGTTGCTGCAACATCCCACCGAACTAGCTAGAGGGCATCTACAAAGTAAGGAATAAGGAGCACAGAAGGCAGGATACAGAAGACGGGATGTATCCACTGCAGAAGGAGTATCAATTCCCCGTCCCACTCAACTTTGACTAACAGAAAATCTCCTCTGGTCGAGGCATGCAGATCATGAAATAATAATTAGTCCTCTAGGCATCATTCTCTCCCGAATCCAGACAGCCGCATGGGAACAGAAGAGCAGTCCTACGTGGGACACTACTTTCCTCTACCTACTTCACAGTCAGGCACTGTTTCTGGGTGCCGCAATAATAATGCATGGTTTTTCAAGCCCCCCAATCTGTGCGATCGTCCAATCCGTCAATCCCGCTTCATAGTGGCGGTCAGGATAAGAGAATGTGCCAGAAGAGCCACAGCTGCACAAATTTTGTACAGAGTGACCACACTGTTCTGTCCTGTCCCAGAGGAACGGCAGGGAGAAAGCATAAAACGGCACTCCCCACTCCACTCCGCTCCACTCAGGTTTGTTGCAGATAGGGTCCCAGAAGCCAGGCAAGGCCAGGACCCTCTATCAACCCGGGCTAAGATCATTATCATCTGCTGTGTACGGGTGCGGTACAGTACCTCTGTGCTCTGCCAGGATGACATGCAAGCATTGTACTGCGTACCTTTTCAGAGGAACGACTTAACGCTGGGCGAAGCCTCCCTACAGTCCCGCGCCAGGGGTTCCTGCATGAAGATGATAATGACAGCGCCTGTTGCCGGGCTTGATGAAAATGAAAACAATTTCGTCGGACACGAGCAGAAGAATCACCAGTACGTACAGTACTGTGCTGTGCTGTACAGAAGGGAGATAAAGCGCTCTCGTGAGATCGGCCGACGAAAAGGCATGCGCTCTCGCCCACTAGCCCCGGTACGAGTAGCCTTGTATTTCCCAAGTAAAATAAAGTATGAAGTACTTCTGTACCTGCAGTAATGTACTGTTACACGTGGGCCAGAGCTCACCGGACGAACCGCGGCTTGAATAAGCGCTCCATATATAAGCTCCAGGACTATCAGAATATGTAAATAAAACCAAGCAAAAGACATATGCTCTGCTCTGTATGTGTCCATGAAATCATCCTACTGTATATCTCTCTCCAGGGCCTCTTCTTCCCAGGGGTTCGTCGGATATTGAGGCGCTCCTGTTCTCTCAGCCCGTCGTCCCAGCGTTCCGGGCGCCTCGGCTCTGAAGAAAGCTTGACCCCGTACCCGTAGACTGAAGCCATGTTAGCGCAACCGCAACGGCAGGGGAAGCTGACACCACCATCACCACTGAATCGCTGCACAGACATTTTTGACGACACCTCATGCGATGCGATGCGATCACGGTTTGACTTGTCATCCTTACATCCCCACAACTTATTTTTACCAACGCCTGCCCATTCCGTGATCTATAGAGCGATCTAATAATTCATCCATCGCCCGCATTTAATACCAACTTCTCCCACAACCGGGCTTCCAAATGGCGCAATCTTCGCGCACCACAAAACATCCTCTAGATGTTCTCCAGAGTATGATTAATGGCGTTGTGAGCACGACTACCCCTCGCAAGTAAACATGGATCTGACCCCATATAGCTTATCGAAACCGGCAGAGCTCTGCGATCTTCAGATAAGGAGGGTGGGAGGACGCTGGGCACTGCCAACACCCGGCTTCGGACGATCATTCCAAGTGCCATCGACAACTTCCATCAAGCTCTAGATGATCTCGAGTGTGAGATTGTAAGGATGATTCGATCTGCCGTAGGAAGTCTGCTAATATGGCAATGTATTAGTTCCGATCGAAATCAGTGTTATCGAGAGATCTCGAAGAATTACGAGAAAAACGAATCGCCTTGGAGAACCCCGTACCCATTATCGAAGAAATCGAACTACCAGTAGAAGATATATCTGAAACTTTGTTCAATGGAGAGCTCTCGACCGCAGAAAATACTCAGCAATCTACGATCAAGGAGGAAAGCGGGCACATTGAAGGCGTGAAGGAAGAGGGTGGCGAGCAAAGCATCTCCATACAAGAATCGACAAAAGACACCATTGTCGTCGCGGCCGAAGAATCGAAAAAACAAGGGCCTACACCTCCAGCCTCCACAAACGATGCTGGGGTCGATTCGGAGGCAGTAGGCCTTGGGATAGATACACAAGATACAACCAACACAGCCGCTCCTGATCCAGCCGACCTACCAAATCCCTCAATCGACTCGCTATTCGAAACTGAGAATGACAACGAATTCATCTTTGACACCATGGACTTCTCGATCGGCGACACAAACAATCAAGACGGTACCCAGGCTCAAAACAGCGAGTTTGACCTATCTACCTTTGGAAATTCGACCCAGGACTACAATCCAGATGTCCAGACGACGACAGATGTCGATACTACGAATAATACTAATATCCAAGGGGATACGTCGATTGATGTAGGAGATACGTCTGCTGCAGAAAATATGGACCTAGATCTCGATTTTGTAATGGCGGGACCGCAAGATAGTAACTTTGAAGATATGTTTTACGTTGGAGATACCGCGTTAAATTTAGCTGGTGAGATGGAGCATGGAGAATATGATACTGCATTTTTTGATCTTGATTAGTCGGCGAGATGGGTAATGGCAAATAGAGGCCCCTAGAGTCCCTAAAATAACACGGCTTTCAAGCAAAATTCGTCCCATCTGCGTTGTGATATTCTTGGAAACCCAAGCAAACCGAACATTTTGGAGGTGGCTTTAATAATATCAGAGCAAACTCTTTCGAACTCCAGTCCAATGAATCCCAAACCCACAAAGGGATAATTCTTTAAAAATGTACAAAATTTTGCGATCGTCTCTGGCCATCTAGGATAATAAACAGAAGCCCCTTAACGTCTAAGCGAGATAGAGAATTTGCCCCTGAGCCCTGAATTATCTCAGAATGAAAATAGAACTTTTTCCTAATACCCAAAATTTGTCTATAAATGCCTACATATATCTTCTACAGAGCTATCAGGCTCAGAGTAGAGGTACTAAAATCCCTGGTAGAATATGTGGTAGGATCCAAAATCTTAAGTTCGGGGTTTGGTAGTGAAAATATACGACCGCCAAACTGATTCCAGATTTCACCCTTTTGTCCCTCTTCTTTAGCGTAACGTTGTTCTTGAAGTCTCAACTCCCTTCTTAGACAGATTATTCTGTTTTCACATTCAGTCCCCGCTAACCGAAAATGACAACACGTAGGTCAAACCTCTATTGCTACCTGATTCTAATAGACTTGTCCAGAAACTAGCCCAGGCACCGAAGCGATTACCTCTCCGTTGAATACGGCTCCTCTGCAAACGATATCATCCACAGTCGACGAGAACCTCACAAGATCGGACACTGCTACCGCGCCGATACTGTGTTGTAACAACTGCAAAGATTACACCAACTATAACAAAGAGCCTTTCTCTCAATTCGTACAGGCAGTGTCAAACGGCATTCCTCCTTTAGACCCCTGGTCTAAACCTGTGTCATGTACTGTACATCATCATATGATTGAACTTTGCTCTCCTCACTATACCTTGGATTCAAATGACAAATTGAGTCGCTATTTCACCTGCGTAAGCCTTTCAGGCCAGTACCAAGAGGTGAACAGAGAGTTTTTTAGTCTATTCAAATCCAGAGCGGATCTCAATTCTGCTATCCGTACTTGGTTTACCTGCACCGAACATAAACAACGATATCAAATGATCAGATTCGAAAATGGGGGTGATATTAAAGGCGAGATTAAGATGGGCTACGGAAAGAAAGAACCCGAATTATCTCTTCAGCAGCTGTCAAAGGAGAGGAGGGATGTTATGGTTCGGAAGATCAGTTATGGAAGAAAGACTGAGATCGCAAACGCTATCGACAAACTTATAAAGGCTAGCGAGAAGGATCTTGATAAAATTGCTACAGAGCTTACATCTGGTGTTACTGGAGATACTGAAACGGTTTCTAGGAGACTAAGCGTCAGTACCAAAGAGAATGTGGAGAAAATTGCAAAGAGACTAAGTAGCCGACAAGAAGAGGATGAGAGTAGCGAGGTGGATTTACAGGTCGTGAAACTTAGCGTGTACTTGATGGAGTCAAAGCTGTGCTAATTAGATGCGAAATGGCGACGCAATTGATAAAAATATGAAAGTTATCAACGTAAGCTGGATATAATGTTTGAAAGTGTACAAAAGAAGAGGAAGGAACTTCCTCAAACCGAAGGAGATTGATCATATTAAGAACCAAACTTCATGATTCCTCAATGGATATACATCTTCCACTGACTTCGATACTTTTTGGCCTAGACTTCCGCCTGGGACAAAATTCCTGTCGATACACAACCAAAATACAAACAACTATGTCTGCAAGGGACCAACCTCATCCATTCTTCTGTTGCGTCCAATGCATACCAGAGCCAGACGTCTTTGAGCGTAATCTTCAACCTTTCTTTCACTTTCTCAAATTCGGCAGCCCTGTTGCGACCTCTGAGATACCACCTTCTGGCCACTGGTACATATTCACTAAATTCGAAAAGCAGCAGGACTCACACGCTCATTACATCTTTCGGCCTGGCGCGAAAGGTGGTTTTACGAAAACAATTGAGAGAATAGCAAAATCCACCACCACGTACTGGGAGGAGCACCAGATCCGATGTGAGCTAAATTTGATGTGCGAAAGCCATGGACAATCAAAATTCTTGGTTCAAAAAAGGGGTTGCACTTGAGAGAGGAAACTACCGCGAAGAATTTGTATGAGAGGGGTTTTAGAGTTTGGTACAGATAATGCGGCCCGTGGGATTCCACTCTGGAGTTTGGATAATAACTTTTAATAATTAATATTCTAGGGATCCAGAATAATAAATTTATCCCTTAAATTTTGATCCACAAATAAATCTAAATAGTAGTAAACTTGTGTGATTGGTATAAAAGAACTCTTTTAGATTAAAGATTGATTTTATATTTAACTGCTCCGTAGAGAGGACCTGAAATACTTCCCAGTCAAATGTCTTAGCGGATTCATGATAAATGGAAACTTTCCAAGTGAATGACCAAAACTACCTATTTGCGCCACTCCAAGTTTCTGTTGTATGGCAGATTGGAATCACAACCACTTGGCTGTGAATCGAATAATTTTGTGAATCAACTTTCCAGACATAAATTCCCTCATCCCCGGCTGCATTTATTTTACCCTCCGGGTTCAATGCCACTAGCAGAAAGGATGTCCGACTCAGACCAGCCCATATTATGCTGCATATCCGCTGTCTCAGTCGCTGCCTCAACCAGTATAAGGCTTCACAACGATCCAAATCGAGAACTTCATGAGATTATCTTCCAATCATTTATTGCCTTCGCTACTCGAAGACAGCGAGCCGCAGATCTCATAGCAATTATCAGAGGCGTCGCCCCAGACCCAGTCGAAGACTCTATTGCTTCTTCTTCATCAACGCTTTCACCGACGGCACCGATATTTCTCCCACCAGTATTCCCCACACCGATTCTCACGCCCGAAGCTCTGAGAAATAACCCCTTAACACTCGAGACACCTTTTGTCATCCATATTACTGCCCGTTATGATTTTGGCCAAGTATATTCGCATAGATACTTCGCATGCCCATTGGATCTTCAGGATGACTGGAATGAGATATCACTCGTACAGTGGTTTGCTATGGGAGAGCCATTTAAGTTGAAAGCTGAGAAGCGAGATCTGAAGTGCACTCGTGACAACAGGTTTTTCCGGCTGACTCTGAGGCCGAACCTAGCAATGAGAGGCGATATTTCTTTGATAACAGCGAGATTGGGACAAATCCAACGCGCTCGACAAGCGCCTGGGTGGCAATCAGTAGAGCGTTTGAGGCCAGTGACAGAAATTGAGGGCCAGCATGTTTGGCAAACACCGTGGGGTAACTAGTCTCAGGCTGACGCTTTTGATGATATATGGTGGTGAGGTGCTGGTGTGTTTGTCTTGACTTCCGGTACGCTGCGTTTATGGCTACTAGATCTATATAATGGGTTTAGCGTTGAATATCGATGCGTCGTACAATATGATTGATGTTTGTCATTCAAATAATCAGATTCGTGAAATGCTCTTCTCTGTGGAAATCCCATGAGATACAGCTTGCAAAAAGGCTCCAAAAAGCCGATCTGAACAATGCAGAGCCACAGCCAAAAGAGCTCAGGGCAGCATTCGAGATGACTACTCGCTGCTAATATACAAACTTCTCCTACAAAACACAGCCGCTGAGAATTTTTAATTGTGAATGAAGTCTCATCTTTAGGCTACAATCAATACGAAAGGAAAATATCCAGTACTTTGGAGATACTAACTGTAGCATTGAAGTCCGAAAACATCGGCAGGCCATCCGAGTAAACATATGTAGATCACATGATTGGCCAATCAGCCGAAAGAACCTCGGCAGAAGGTTATCTCTCTGCAGTGGTCATGTTCTAGTGAGCTGTCTTAAATATTTCGGTATTCTGTTCTTATATCACATTTTCTTCTGACCTTATATTCTTCCTACTTTCATTAATGCTCTAAATCTACCTGGGGTTTGCAAACCCGCAGTTTTGACAATGTCCGAATCCCAGCCAACCCCTCCAGACGTCAGTCCAGAAAAAGATATCCCACTACCAGCATCCTCAAGCTCCCCAGCAGCTATACCATCGGTCAGCACCCTCCGCAGCTGGCTTCCACTCTACCTCTCCAAAACCGACCGAACAATCGAGCATCTCTCCAGAATCCTCTCCACCCCTTCTGGAGCCGACGCTTTTCTTCTAACCGTCTGCTATACTTCCCTCCTCACTTCGAAAGTCCTCTCCTCCATATCTCTGGCGCGATTGCATCGGACCGCACGCCAACTAATCGAAAAGGCTCTCTCCCTACCTCCCGACACAACCATCGTGATAGATAGCTCCTCAATACCTGCATCTAGACTTTTAATAACGTCAGAGCGTCTAAAAACCCTCTCGTCTCTCATTTCCGACTACCGCATCTTCGTGAGGCTATGGGGTCTCCTGGACATTTACATGTGGGGGAAAGGAGTACTGGAAGACCCACCAGAGGATAAAATACTTAGGAATATTGCATATATGCAAGTGGCATCGAACATAGCGTTCCAGTATTTGGAGAACGCTGCCTATTTAAGCATGAAAGGTGTGGTGGGCTGGAGCGCGGAAAAGCAGAATAAGGCTTGGATATGGAGTTCCCGATTTTGGGCCCTCCATGTTGGATTGGATTTTGTGCGCTTGTGGCAGCAGAACAACATCCGAAATAGTAAAGGCAAAGCGAAGGAGGGGGCGGAAGTTGTTGGGGAGGACGAGAAAGAATGGACGGCAAAATGGAGGAAAGAAATGGTGGTCAATTTAGCATATGCCCCAATGACTATACATTGGGGATTGGAGCAAGGTCTGTTGAGTGAGTTCTTGGTGGGAGTGTTGGGAAGCGTAGCTGGGGTCGCAAAAATCAGAGCGCTGTGGAAGAACACGGCATAAGGCATGATACAATGGCATTGATGGTTGAAACGACCCACATAGATAGTAGCTAGCACTATTACAATGATACCCATAAAATAATATTAAGATCACGTCTCTAGACCGTTTCAAAGCCCATATCATACATTCCACCAAACGCCCCTCTTGAGTTTTAGTAACAAGGAGAGATATAACTAACATTTCGTTGAATTCATAATTATTAAGTATTATGATCATTATCATTTCATTTCCGATAGTCCATCGATCAATTCTCCAATAAATAAACTTGCAAAAGTATACCGCTTGCTAAATATGTAATGGCAGAAATCGAATACCATACCGACAGTCATGCCGAACGTATAAAAACTCAGATTTGAAAGATCATAAAAGATCAGCCGTGCGGACCAAAAGGGTCCCTTTTCGTCTCACAAATTCCTGTATCCGTCCTCCAGCTGAACTCTTAACCCGAGCATCCTCTCCAACTCGATAACGACTTCCGGGCGGGTGCGGTATAGACCTGCAAACTCCGGGCTGTTTGCCAGCCTGTCGCCTCGGCCGTGCGTTTTGAGAAACTTCGTCAGCCAGTTCTTCAGCCGGTCGTCGACTCTGTTCGAGATTATGATCATGGTGATGATGTGACATGCGTCCTTTGCGTCGATGTTCCCTTCCATCTTCTTGACCTGCCCTAGCGAGTAATCCACCACGGACTTGGCGCCCACGTTGAAGGCGAGGATGTTTAAAGTAACCTCGTCGACGCTGTCTTTATTATTATAAGACTCTTGGTTAATGTACGAAACCAGCATATCGACTACCCGATCCGGAACTGCCTCTTCGTCCTTCTTCTCCATGTACTTAATTATGTCTCCCTCGATCTTTGGCACTTCGGTCAAATAGCTTGCACGTACTGCCCTCGACTTGCCTCGAATGGTAATATCTTTCGTCTTGAAATTAAATTTCTTTTTTGAATTTGAGTTAGAAATGGAGTTGGAGCTTGAACAACATGCTGTACGGCACGAGCCATCATGGCACGTTTGTTCTTGTGAACAACTCTTGCATTCACATCCGTTATTGGACCAGAGAGGTTGACGGAGATAGGGATTGGCATATGGGTAGCCTCGTAGTCCAAGGCTGAGTCGAGAATCATAACCTCTTGGGTAGGGTTCTTCACTACTAAGCCTATGGCCGAGAATTGGGTCTATGGCCATACCGCCTCGGCTCCTTAGAGATAAAGCTTCAGCATATTGGTTTGCGAGGTTGAAGCCATGCCGTCGACCGAATGCTTGGATGGGAAGGCCCGCATCTCTACGCCCCAATGCTGGAGCATAAGAAAATTCCTGGCGGCCACCGAAAGCACCACGATAGCTTGGCATGTCGAAAGCAGCAGCTCTTCGAAATTCTCTCGAGCGATCAAATCTAGAAAAGCCAGGCAAATTCGCCATTCGGCTCAGAAAATAGGGGAACTTCTAGCCAAAGTAAAATGAAAATAGCAGACAGCTAATAGACGTGGAGTTGACAGTTTCTATCGAGCTTATTGGGAACGGGTAAGGAGCGCTAGGGAAAGAGATACTGGTATATGTGCAGGTCGTTATGCAGGCATGTAAAGTACCTGTCAAGACGAGCACAGTGTTACGTCACACGCTTGTGCGGTTGGAAACCGAGAAAAAAGAACCAACAATTCGGTTTGCATTGTATAACGAGCAACGTGGTCCTCACAGAGTGGATGGGCAGAGTTGAAGTCAAAGTACGGGTCTCACAGATCGGTAAGGTTGTACTGCCACAACGCAAAGTTACGCCATAAAATTCCTATCTCACAAACAAATGAGAAACCAACGAGATGCATTATATATTGAATTCCGAGGCGAAGAAAACAGTTGGCACGTTGGTGTGGCTGTTCCTCCACGCAGGTTTCCCGCATGAAGATTATAGCCAACCAGTTATTTTCATTCGATCGTGATGACCTTGGGTTCATATGATCAACAAAGTTCAACCAAGATCATAAGAAGGTCTTGAATAAAGACGGGACGCGGCATACATGTTATTAACACCCAAATCAACCTTGAAACTAGTACTTTGGTCCTGGTCCTCCGTATCCCTCGTCGGGTCTTCCGGCGCCTCTATTCTCATCCTGGTATCTCTTCCGTAGTGCTGCGAGACGCTTCTTCTTAGTGACAGAATTGACATATGTGCCAATAACGAAGCCGATAATATTGAAAAATGGTACCCAGGTGTGCTCGGGAAGGAACTGCTGGGCGAAAGCCAGAGCTAGTGGCGACGTGATCCAGCTGACCTTCATCACCGGCATGAAACCTGCCTTCCATGTCGCATGGACTTGATGAATTGTTTTCGCGCCAGCAATAATGGCCATCGAAATCAAATAGACAGTATTTTGGATAGGAGCGATCTGGGATAATTCTGTTAGAGCTTCTGAGCAAGACCTAGGAAGAGTTCAACATACAACCAAGTTACTCGCCAGGATTTGGAGAATCTTTGCTCTCAGACTCGTGCGACCAGCAAATATCTTTTGGAGTATGCTGATTAGGACATGGCCTAGAGGTGCGCTGATGAAAGCTCCGTACGCAGCCATCTTGGGAACTCGTGTCGTGAAATAGGTGCCATTCTTCGCTCTATCCTTTGCAATCCATGACCCCAAAAACTCTTGGAGGGCGCACAGAGTACCAGATGTAAGCATCTTGGTTCGAAGAGGATTCGTTTGGAGCTGCTTGAGATACGCCTGCACGAGACTGATCAGAAAGCTTCCCCACATTATCATCATGATGATTGATCACATACCGCCAGGTAGCCTGGTTGCCCAGCATTCGCCTTGCCTCCCGTCAATGCCGTACCGATCTCGTCCGCCAATTCATGTTTGCGTCCTTTGAAGGGGTTGATCCCGTCTGCTGCTTGTGCTGCCGCTCCGGTTGTCTGTTGGACTGTGTCCTTCTCGAATTTGACCGACATCGTGACTGGGATTATATTTGGACAATTGTTAACCCTACGTACGATGGAATATTAGCTGGCGAGCCAAACGTGACGCGGTAAGAAGGGTTGAAATGGGCAGCGGCGTCAAAGCTGACAATGTTTACTCGACCGAGCCGAGGTAACGCGAGGATGTTGGGATGCGACAAACAGCTCCGCTCCATCCAACTGAAACTAGAGGAGAGGACTAACCTTTGCTACTGTCCGTACTGTATCTTGCGAACACACTCCTTGGCGACAGATTTGCCGGCAATCGAGAGTGAGTCGTGGTGTGGTAAATAGCGGTGATATGCGAAATTCGCATCAAAAGAAAGTAGCCAGAGAGAGGATGTCTGCCGGAAATCGATATGCGAAGAGATTTGGAAGCGACCGGGAGAAAAGAGGCAGAGAGAGGCAGAGAAAGGCAAGGATTGACTGGGGGCTGGCTGATTTTCCACGTCGTTGCGGCGACAACCGCCCAGCACACCACCACACCGGCACACCACGCACCCTCTTGTTGTTATTGTCAATACAGCGCAGCAATTCGGAGGTGACCGATTTGGTATGCGCCCATATATAATTTGCGCTTTAAAATACCACTCCGACCTATATATTCATCCCGCTTATTGCTTTTTCTTCCGTGTCTCGAATTGTTTCTATTATTGTGCTCTGGAGAATGCTGCAGACACTCATCACGCCCGCTCTGGGGAAGGCCCCACATCTGAGCCAAATAACCAGGTAGCTGTTAATTTATTTATTTATTTTGCGGAATGAGATCATAGTCATTCCATTTATCACTACTGTATGGTGCTTCATATGGACATTACAGAAAACACTTCAGTCTAGCATTACCGTACCCGTACCTGGCGCTTGCCGAGGAAAGCCAAGACGGCCCAGGAGCCTAAGAGCCTCGGAGCCTCGGATCCTTGAAAGCCTGAACATTGGATAGAACGGAAGTTGAGCCGACCATACAGTAAGCCACAGAGAATCACTGATAAAATCGTGGTCATTTATCTTCTCAGAAGTATTGAGAGAATTTGGTATTTTTATCGGGAATTAAGGCCTCCATTCCCTTATTATGTGAAGATTATTAAGCAATATGGTATTAACAAAAAAACGTTGAAGAGCGCTTTACTTCAGAGGTGTCTCTCATAATATTTCTTTCGTTCGTTTCTACAAGAGATCACCTGGGCCGTCAGCTATGTTAGAGCATAGTTGAACCCAAAATACACTTGTTTCCCGCCAGAAGGTTGTTGATGCGCTGAGCACCCGGTCAATTGATAGAGAGCTTTAAGTGTAATGCAACTCTTGGCTTTATCAAAGATGTTTTCCTAAAATGTAATTCTCATTGGGACTGTAAAATAAATTTCAAGCACAAGACATTAATGTGCTCTCTTGGACCACTATTTTGCTAAAGAGAGTTCCCAGTCTGGATTACAACCACCTCGCGGTGTCTTATCTACTAGTCCCACAAAACAGATTGGATTCACTTTATATCTCCTTTTCCCAAAATCAAATTTTCCTTCCTTGTAAATAGTCAAGTCGATTTTTTGCAGAAAATCACGCTTAAGTCAAGCCAATGGATGATTCAAGTTCGACCCCACACGCCCCAAAACAGTCGAGTCTCTCGATATTCCCTTCAAATACTGGGAATAATACTCCAGTCCAAGCAAGTAACCGTAAAGCGTTTTGTACCCATCTCACAATGACGCGTTTGTTCAGCCAGGAGTTTCGTTGCCAGATCTGTGCGCAAAAAGGTCCTTTTGGTTGGCTCTACAGATGTTCAGAAGACGATGAGCTCCTACTAGAAGAGGATATTGAGGGTGATAAAGCAGTGAGTCTTTCGAGATGCGTTGAACCCTTTAACCGTGTGCTAAATTCGTAGTAGGGGAAATTTGACCAGCTCTATGATATCTTCGAGTGGCCGGCTTCCCCAAGGAAGAGAGGTCCTGCGGCAAGAGCTTCTAAGCTGAGCTTCTTTGACGAAATCACCGACAGCGAGCTGAAATATTACACCCCAGAGCAACTCGATTTGATTCTTAATCAAAGAGCTCACGTACGTGCCCGTGCCTTTACTCTCCAAAGCTTCGCTTTGACTACCCGGTTCAATAGCATACTGATAGGAACAGGTACTGTTACTAGCAAACCACCCTGAAGATAACGGTTCCAAGGTAAATCTGCCATCTAAGTCGACTAAAGCTCCAAAAAATAGCACATCGGTGGGCTCAAACTCCAATCGGCTATTCGCACATCAGACAGAAGGCCAAAAGATGCCATGGGTCCCCAAAGCCGGAACGGAATGTCAATTCAAATGCTGTCACTTCTGTCGGCCTACTATGAACGCTCGCAGCTACCTGAGTCTTGATGGAATTGCTAAGGGGGACCTCCCAGCATCAGCGATCCAAGGGTTCGGATTCCATCTACAGAAAAAAAGACCTGTAGCTCTGGTCAAACATGTCTCTAACCTTGGCTTGAGGCCAAACCCTCCCTCTGTAGGTTCTGTCCCGGCCTAAACACTTTTATATTGTCATTCAACTAAACCGAATCTTCAGCGACCCGTACGACCCGACTCTCCAATTCGCCCCAACTATCCCCGGATCCCATGTAATACCAGCACATCTACCAGTCTCGGTCTAGGAATCTTTGCCGGCCCTCCCCGTGCATTCCAACTCACACCGCCCACCAAGCCGAAAAGTGTGACCACCGACGCCCTTCGTCAAGACAAGAACGAAATCGACATCGGCGGGGGCTCCGCGTACTCACCCGAGATCCAATCTATCTTCCGCGGCTTACCAAACCTTCCTCCTCCCTCTTCAACCTCAACTTCTCCATATTCCCCATGCAAGAGCCGACGAGATAGCAGCACACCAGCATCGTCTGCTCCACACATCCCCACCTCGATCTTTCACATCACGTCGATTCCCGAAGAAGAGCCAGTCACCAATTTCGACCCCGCAAGTATAATTATCGCAGAACCCGTCTCTCCCGAACTCGTTCCCCTGCCGCTGCAAACCCAGGAAGAGATCTCGCTCACCTCCGCACCCCTGACGCCGATCCAGGAAATGGAACTTGTCGACCCGATCCTGATGGCGCGGCTGGAGCGAGATGTGTCGGCTGCAAAACTAGCTGGTTGTGAAACAGCGGGGAATGTAGAGTTGAATACTGAGGATGTTATCACGCAGTTCTAAATCCGCCCCTCTAACCCCTTGGTTGGAAATATATCACTGCCGCTGCCGCTGCTCCGCCTGTGAGGTGTGCCCCGCGCACTGAGATAAGCTATCTGTTGTTTGAGTATGAACTGAATACTGAGAGGTGGGAAAAGAGGGAGCTGCGTTTAACAGTAAAACGAAATCGGTTTGAAATCTCCAGTAGAACAGATATGTCATCCGGAGCCAATATTCACATGCGTACCAGATCAGATCGTTTGATATTGGAATTGGCCTCTTGAGGAACCTTACGCCGGTTTTGTGGATGTTGAATGAGATATTCTGGGCGAGACAGAAGCGCAGATCAAATCACTTGGCATAGCGTGGTCATGAAGAATAGTCGAGCTGACTTTCTCATCAAGCGTAGGATATAGGTGAAAAATGCACAGGCAAATGGTACAAATGAATAGAAGCAAGACCATGAACTTTCGATATTTCTTCGTGACCACATTACATTTACAGAATCGTAACTCATGAAACGCTAAGCACTGCAAGCCAGTGCAGGAAAAAAAAATGAGGCAGTACCAGGCCCAGCTAGTTACCCTGTATGTACGTTTTCCCATCATCGGCCGTTAGAATGGACTTGGAGATGCCAGTCCACCGTATCAATCTCTCTACCCCAAAGTATTCATACATTATTGTCTCCTATTAGTTTTCATCTCCATTTCTTTTCTTTTCGCCAATAGACTCTTGAAAGCCCCCAGGCTCTTATCCAGCGTATCCTCATTGGGCGCACAGAATTTGTAGCTCTTCTCCTCCGTTATGATTTGCATGCAATGTGTCTTTGTTTTTGAGACCGGGTCGATTTCCACCGCGTTAATGATGGACGATAGTGGCATTATGAGGACTGGGGAGTATTCGGAATCGTTTTTGTATAGTGCTATGTTCTTGGGACGTATAACTGTCCATAAGTCTTTCCACTGTCGAACTCCACCTTTGGATTTTAAATAGAGCAGGTGTCCTTGCCATACAACACGCTCAGGGTCTTGCTCAGCGTTGAAGCCGCTTATTTGGCTCAGATTCCGATCATCCAAAATGGGCCGTGATGACGGCTCCTTTACTGCGAGAGGATCTTCAGTCACCGATGTGGTGGATACCCCCCGTGCTCGTGAGATTTCAGCATCTGACATATCTGAATGCGATGCAAGCTCATTTCCGGAGTACTCGATTGTATGTGAAACTCGCCTTGCTGCGGTAAGACCGAGGGCTTTCGTCCTGGCCGTTAAAGGTATAGGATCGCTGGGTTCAGGAGAACTGGATCCTAATCTCTCATCATGTAGCCTTCTCTGTTCGTTGTGCTGATTTATTGCCCGGTCGTCACCGACATAAGAGGCTGTCGCATTTCCTCCGGGGCTGGCAAGAAGTAACCCCTCTTCTTCCTCCTCAATTCTTGCTTCTTGACGAATGAGATTTACCCATTCTTCGGCATCTTTTCTCGATTTTGCTTCCAAGTGATAGTTTCGCGACGGTGAAAATAGACCGAAGACATTCTGGCGCTTTTGTTTCGGATCTTTGAGGAAGGCAACGGCAGTGAGGTCTGAGAGCATGACCTTGTGGCGTAGCTTGTCTTCTTTTTGGTCTTTATAGATAGAGAGCGAGTTGGGTCGTAGAACTAGAAAAATTGATTTCCATGCCTAGATATCATTAGCTCCATCCAGATGCCCTTTCTAGTAAGGAGAATTACCTTAGTTTTCCGTGTACGCTTCTGCACAAACCCGCTCTTTAGCACGCGGTCGAACTCAAAACTGCCGTTTTCATTGACAGGAGAGAAAGTATCGAGATTGAGATATGAATTTCGTACTCGCGAGGACGATGTAGGAGGTAATGTGGCGCTGGATGGTGGGGGGATTACCAGAGCTGTGGTACGCTCTGGTATCGCTCGAGGTTGTGATACTTCGTGCATCGGTGTGATTTGGTCATCGGCCATGATTGTCCAAACAGAAAAATCGCCTTTCTCCCAGCTTTAAGAGGATGCCAGCTGCAGAATTTGTGCTGCCTCAATCACGCGAGGCGTTTGCCTAGAGGAAAGTGGAAAATTCGAAGAGGCTGCGATGTCTCTCTTTCGCAGCCACTCGTGCCTGCTAGTCTTTCTGTAGTGAACGTGGGCGGGCTCGATGATTCAACACCTTGAACTCCGGGAAATGGCACCTCCCATAGTCTGCAGATGTCCTGGATTTAAAAAGAGTCGGAATATGGCGCTCGCAGTCGAGGGACGTCTCGCATTGATGCACAGAAGCTTAAATGAAGAGCTCGAAGATGGACCGAATTTGCAGTGTGACGTGAAACTTTGGGTCTCCAGGGATGACGACGGGGAAGAGAAGCGTGAGCCAACGACGTGCTCGAGACCAGTGCCAGCAGTTACAAGGCCGCCTCAGATAAGGGCGAACTCTCTGACAGCCGTCTGAAAAGCTTAAGATGATCCACGGTGCATTTCATGCGCTGGATAAACGAAGAGACGATTGGTAGAGAGTCGCTCTCAGATCCGGTACTAAGTATGGAGGGAAAGCTGGTATGGACAAGAATAGAAATAGGAATACCGCCTCCAGCAGTCACGTGAGACGATCTCACGCGCCGTAGGCATTTCTTACAGTAGAATGGATAGACCCACGAGCGATTCCTTTTGACACATAGATCTGCTGTTGGCCCAAGCTTCCCAAGGAATGTAACAACAGTTTTAGACAATATTATCAAGTCATTAAAACGTGCAGAGCCGCTATTGTATGCGGTTTTAGAAGAATCTCGGTCATGTCGGGGCTAGAACCTTTGTGGACTAGCTCCACATCCTGGAAGGCACGGTGGGGTCGAGCTATCAAATCTCCAGCACAAGAAAATTAAATCCAAGGTTGATAATTTCTTTGACTTCCACCTTTCTGCATGTCTGATCTGTAACATTTGGTTTTTATGATTCCCTAATATTACACATCATATCCACCATGCCGGTGGTGACCCCTGAGAAGCTGGTCGCGTTACAGCGAAATCCAGAAGGCATCAGAAATGTAGGTTTCTTTGCGAGGCGGGGCAATTTTATACGTGCGCTAACAACAGTTGGAGATTTGTATCTTAGCCCATGTGGTGAGTATACTTCAACACACACTGCCAGACTGATGCTGATTATCGCAATAGGACCATGGAAAAACTTCCCTTACAGACGCTCTCATTGCCACGAACGGCATCATATCTCCAAAGTTGGCGGGCAAGATTAGATACCTGGACTCTCGTCCAGATGAACAAATACGAGGAATTACCATGGAATCTTCTGCTATTTCCTTATACTTCTCTATGTTGCGGAGATCTGCACCAGATACTGCACCCGAGCAAAACGAATACCTCATAAATTTAATAGACTCACCGGGGCACATCGACTTCAGCAGTGAAGTATCAACTGCGTCTCGACTATGCGATGGGGCTGTGGTCCTAGTGGACGCGGTGGAAGGAGTTTGCAGTCAGACAGTCACTGTACTACGGCAAACCTGGGTTGAACATATGAAGCCACTTCTTGTGATCAATAAGATGGACAGGCTTGTTACAGAACTGAAGATGACGCCCGGAGAAGCATACATTCATCTGAGCAGAATATTGGAACAAGTAAATGCAGTTCTTGGAAGCTTCTTTCAAGGCGAGAGAATGGAAGAAGATCTCAACTGGCGAGAAAGAGTCGACGAAAGAATTGCGGCTGCGGCTGTCGCTGCCAAAGAACAAGAGCAAGTAGACAGAGAAGCGGCTGGTGGAACTAACAGCGCATCAGTTGATACCGAGAGTATAAATACCGAATTCCAAGAAAAAGATGACGAAGACCTTTATTTTGCACCTGAAAAGAATAATGTTATATTCAGCAGTGCCATCGATGGATGGGCTTTCACTGTCAGACAATTTGCCAGCCTTTATGAGAAAAAGCTAGGAATAAAGCGTACGGCTATGCAGAAAGTACTCTGGGGAGACTTTTATTTAGATCCAAAGACAAAGAAGGTCCTAGCACAGAAGCATCTCAAAGGGAGAAACTTAAAACCCATGTTTGTTCAACTTGTACTTGATCAGATCTGGGCTGTATATCATGCAACGACTGGCGGTGATAAAGGGAAGGGGTGCGTGGAATTTGATCCCTTGCCGTTTCTGTTTATACAATTTATCAACTTAGTTCTGACTTTTCTGGTGTTTAGTGACCCTGCAATGACCGAAAAGATTACAAAATCATTAAACATCACTCTCCCAACTCATGTCATTCGTTCTCGGGATCCTCGAGCCATTCTTACTACTTTGTTCAGCGCATGGCTGCCTTTGTCGACCGCACTTCTAGTTTCGGTGATCGAATCACTTCCGTCCCCACCTGTGGCTCAAGAAGCGAGGCTGCCAGCACTCATCGATGCTTCACCTGGAGCCAACTATGTTGATCCAATTCTTCGTGAAGCGATGGTAAAGTCCAAGAGTTCAAAGAGCGACCCAGTTGTAGTGTATGTAAGTAAAATGGTCTCAATACCAGAGAGCGAGCTTCCAGAAAACAAAAGACGTGGGGGGATGTTAAGCCCAGAAGAAGCTAGAGAGATGGGCCGTCGAAAACGTGCAGAGATTGCCAAAGCGCAAGCTTTAGAAAATGGGTCAGTAGAAGATCCAATTGGCGGACTCACAGAAGCGGTAGGAGACGCATCTCTGGAAGAAAAAGACGATGATGCTCAAGCAGAGCCAGCTCGTGAGCATCTTATTGGATTTGCACGGATATACTCGGGGACGCTGGCAGTCGGAGACTCTGTATACGTTCTTCCACCAAAATTCTCTCCCAAAAATCCACATAATAATCCTGAGCCACAACAAGTTACAATTACGGCTCTATATCTGCTCATGGGCAGGGGTCTGGAGCCTTTGCAATCTGTACCTGCAGGTGTTGTATTTGGAATCGCTGGGTTGGAAGGTCATATTCTCAAATCCGGAACTATCTGCAGTCAGCTTGAAGGTGGTGTCAACCTTGCTGGGGTTAATATGGGTTCGAAACCTATTGTTCGGGTAGCGTTAGAACCCGTCAATCCAGCAGATCTTGATAAAATGATCCGCGGGCTTCATCTACTTGTCCAGAGTGATCCTTGCGCTGAGTATGAACAATTCAGCAGTGGCGAGCATGTACTTCTGACCGCTGGAGAATTGCATCTTGAACGATGTTTGACTGATCTCCGAGAAAGGTTTGCAAGATGCGAGATTCAGGCCGGTGAAGCTATTGTGCCATATCGAGAAACTATCGTCAGGGCAGAAGAGATGAAGCCTCCCACAAATAAGGATCTCGGAAGAGGTACTGTCATTACTACAACAAACTCAAAAAATATCACTATACGGTTAAACGTTCGCCCATTACCTGCCGAGGTCACAGAATTTTTAGGGAAGAATTCAGATGCTATCAGGAGACTCTATTCCGACTACCAAGCCGCGGAAAAAGGGACACAACTAAATGAAGCCGCGGATGATGACGAGGACAGTTTAGTGGATAGCACAAAGCTTTTGTCACTCTCCGAATTCAAGAGCCAACTCCAAAAGACTTTCGAGAGTGTTAAAGGCCAACGAGACATCTGGTCAAATGCAGTTGAACAAATCACCGCGTTTGGCCCTCGGCGAATAGGACCAAATATTCTTATTGACAACACAAAAGAAGGAATATGTGGGAGATTGTAAGCCTGCTAATCTAAAATTTTAGCACCTTTACTGACATTTAATAAATAGTCTTCGAGATTCGACGACAGAAGAAAAAGAGTACACCGTTGGCGATATACTACAAGCTCGAGATTTCAGTGACAACATTAGTTACGCCTTCCAATTAGCAACCGCTCAGGGACCACTATGTAATGAGCCCGTTCAAGGCATTGCTGTGTTTTTAGAAGAGGTCACAGTGGTTCCCACACATGACGAATCTTCTCGAGATAATCTTCACCGCCTGACGGGTGAAGTCATCAACAAAGTACAACAAGCTATTCGACAAGGGTTCCTAGATTGGAGTCCACGGTTATTACTTGCAATGTACTCTTGTGAAATCCAAGCGAGCAGTGAGTCCTATTTCACATTTTTAGATTATAATTCCTAACAATCATTGCAGCCGAAGTACTTGGCCGCGTCTACGATGTGATAACTCGTCGTCGGGGCCGCGTCCTGTCAGAGGCTATGAAAGAGGGCACGCCTTTCTTCACCATTTTATCCCTCCTCCCAGTCGCCGAATCCTTCGGCTTCAGTGACGAGATTCGTAAGCGAACGTCAGGTGCTGCCTCTCCCCAATTGATCTTCCAAGGATACGATATTCTGGACGAAGATCCTTTCTGGGTACCCTTCACAGAAGATGATTTGGAGGATCTAGGAGAGTTGGCGGATAAGGAAAATGTGGCAAAGCGCTACATGGATAGTGTGAGGAAGAGAAAGGGACTTATGGTCAGTGGAAGGAAGTTGGTGAAGGATGCCGAGAAGCAAAAGACATTAAAGCGTTAGAGTTTTGACAAATTAGTTAAGTTCAAAAAGGAACGGATATAGATCATGGATTCGATGATTTTTAAGCAGAGATTATTCAATCATGACAGTATATTCGTCAACACTCAACCGTTGCATGTAAAATATAGACTTCGATCTGGTATTATGGCATTTCTTATTTCCTGATAGACTCGCTAAAAGGCTGTTGCAACCGCAGAAATCAACCGAACCCCTATTCATGGTCGACTAACATTCTTGAGAATATGCGATCGTAAATCCCATGACTCCTATATATCTATATTGATAGTTCAATTCCCATGGCTAGATTATTTCTAGCTTATTTCTAGATTTATTGCCGCCATTTTGCAGATTGGAAGAGATTCTCATACGCCTTCCTCGACTACGAGGCCTGCTACAGCACATGAGTAGCCAGAATGCAAAAGGAGGATGATCGAATAATGTTCTCTCAAATACGGCAGACTGCATTGGCAGTGATATATCTCATTCATGTGCATAACCAGCTGCTGGTTTTTGCTCCTAATCTCTGACTAACAGATGCAATACAAAACCCACATGCACTTCCTTCAAATAACGTAATCCTTGAACTGTCTCGCTGGGACTTCGCGTTGGAACATAATATCAAGTTCCTCAAAGGTGCGACCCTTACACTCTGGGAGGCGGAAATAGGTCCAGAAGCAGGTAAGAAGGGAAATGCCACCGTAAACCAAGCCAGTCTTAGCGCCCAAGTTGGCTTCAGTCGAGTCGATCAAGTATGGCGAAGCTACATTGTAAGCAATGCCCAAAGCAGAGTAGGCCATGAGGGCAATTGCCACAGTATGTCCACGAAGTCTGGTAGCTGAAGTCTCGGAGAAGATAACGTAGGCCACTGGTCCGACAGTGAAGAAATAAACGAAGAACCAGATGAGCAACAAGGCCGACTCTCCATAGACAATAGAAGGGTGGTTTGGCGCAATACCCAAGAAACCAAAGAGCAACATGATAAAGGTAAGAGTGCAAAGCCCGGTAAAGTAGATAGTACGTCGTCCAAAGTAGGGGATAATGAAGAAAGAGCAGCAAGTTCCAAAGAAACCAAGTGCCGTCATCCCAACAGTGAGATTGAATGCCTCCGTTGCAGGTAACCCAGCCAGCTCGAAGAAAACAACGGCGTAGAAAGGAAGGGAGAGACCACAGAGAATCTGAATCGCCCAAGCCATGGCGGAGATTTCAGTGCGTCGTAGATTCACGCCCTTGAAGCAGTCTATGTAGCTCGATCCAGTTTCGTATTCTTGTTCACGTAGATTGGTTCGTTCCATCAAAGTCAACATTTGCTTGACATCGACCTTGTCAGTCTTGCTGATGAGTTGACGCAGCACAGCTTCTGCCTCTGCCATCTTTCCGTGTCGGACTAGCCAGTAAGGAGATTCAGGAATCCAGTAAGTGAATGCGAGAATCAAGACGGGCCAGATCCATTGCACAGCAAACGGGATGCGATAGCTCCAGGTACCGGTATTTGATTCCATACCAGTAACCACTCCGATGGCGATGAATTGTCCAGTCGACCAGCACAGGTTTACGTATGCGGTCAAGATATCGCGAAGCCTGAGAGGGCACACCTCGGATGCGTATGTAGGGGCTAGTGAGGAGAGAATACCCCAAACCGTACCGCACAGCATCTGTCCAACTAATAGAACTGCGAGACTTTGGGAGAAGAATTGGATGAAGATGAATGCAGTAACGAGGATAAGGCAGCCGATGAGAGTTTTCTTGCGGCCGAATGGCTCGGCAATGCTCCCTTGAATAGCACCGCCGATGACACGCCCGACAGGTGAACCCATAGCAAGAGCAGTTTGCCATGGGGTTGTGATTACGTAGCTGCCTTTGAAATAGACTCCGTACCGAAGTTGAAACGACGTTAGGCCATAAAAGTTCGATACGAGACTGGAGTCGTAGCCATCCATAATGATACAAACACAGAAAAGGACCGACCAAACCACAGCCATGGGATAGATTTTGAAAGCTTCCCTGACGGTGAGGCTGTGCTCAACTTCGGTGGCAGCGGCGGCATCCTCGAACATCTCTATCTCGTAATCCTTTTTTTCGCTTCTGATGCCATGTTCGACCTTGAGATCATCAGTCGCCATGTTGGGGGCGGTGTTGTTGGTCTCCATGGTGTTTGCTTGGAGCGGGGTAATTGTTTGAAGAAGAAGAATCGAGGTTGAATGCCTCTACAGTTTTGCGAAATACGGTGGGGATTTCCCCAGACTTTATCATTCTGGGGAAGTATGGGGTTGCATATGTGCGGAGATGTTGGTGTGCGATTTTGTATACTCTATAAGACCAAGGGGTTTTGCAAAGCGGCATGGGGATTGGCTCTTTGCCAATAAGCTGGTCGAAAGAACGCCTTTGTCCCTCCATTTCATCCTGCTAGTAGGCCCGTTGATAGGCGAGTTATTCTGTATGAAGACGAGTCTTTCTTAGCACGGCGAACTAAAACCGCAAAGTATTGCCCATTCTCGTTGGATCCACATCACGAGTCGTTAATAGAGAAGTAACATTGGTGAGCCCTGACCTTGCCTAAAGCACACCCAGGGCCATGGCAGTGGGAGTTCAGAGCACGCTGTACCCCGCAGACAAGCACCCAGACAGACATAAAGACAGCGAAGGAACTTACGCGGCTGAGGTATTATTTAGGAGTGGGTAGCCAGTGTATAGCGATTTTGTACCGGAACGTTAGTCTTTGCTCTTGATATTTTGGGAAGGATTTTCCGTCCCCAAAGTTTGGCTCGCCCCAACATCGAATATTCCAGGACGTGAATTCCGCAAAACAGCTGATTTCAATCAATTTCTTGAGTTGGACAAGCCTCCCCATTTACTTCTTTCATATCCTATTAAGAAGCGCACTCATCCATCTGGCGGGCCAGGTCTCCCGGAATAAGACGTCCAACATTTCTCAAATTTCACTCTGACTTTGTTTCCACTGAAAGTCTCCCTTTTTAAGAACCATTTATTTCCTGAGAAACATGTTACCTGAATCAGTGCTATCGCTTGCAGAGCTCGAAACGGTGGCCCTGGGAAAGGTCAACAAGATTACTCGGGAATACTGGACGAATGGGGCAGGCGACAATTCAACTGTACAAGAAAACGCTACGGCTTTTGACCGCTACCGAATCCGGCCTCGAGCGCTACGCAACGTTGAGAATATCGACTTGTCAGCAACAGTGCTCGGGAAAAAGATGAGCATCCCGGTGGGAATTGCACCATCTGGGTGGCATAAAATGGCTAACCCTGTGGGCGAAGCAGGCACAGCTCGAGCAGCGAAGAACCTGGGGACGGCCATGGGAGTGTCAATGGGCACTGCCATGGGCGCTTCTCCAGCCGCAATATGCTCCCCAGAAGAAGTAAAATTGGCCGGAGGAAGTGCTGTCAAGTTCTTCCAGCTCTACATATTTCAGAATCGAGACTATACCAGGCAACTCCTCCAACGGGTGGAGAAAGCGGGGTATGAGGCAGTTATGCTAACTGTGGACACGGCGTACGTCGGCCGCCGCATCTCCGAGATCAGAAATCGAGAACAGATGCCAGAATTTCTCCGGGTCATTAGTTTCGGATCTCAATTATCAGATGAGGCTTCTACTTCGGACGATCCCTCAGCGGCCAACAGCAAGACCAAAGAAGGCTTCACAATTGACAGCGGTCTCGTATGGGATGAGATAATACCTTGGCTGCGAAGAAATACTAAGATGCAAATCTGGCTCAAGGGAATACTCACTGCAGAAGATGCGGCTCTTGCAGTGGAGTGTAAGGTTGACGGGATCATTGTGAGCAACCACGGCGGGCGACAATTGGAGGGATGTGTGGCCACCGTTGATGCACTGCCAGAAGTTGTGGCGGCGGTTGGTGGGGCCATTCCAGTGCATCTCGATGGTGGAATTAGGAGGGGCCTGGATATCTTCCGGGCTCTGGCACTTGGCGCCGATTTTGTCTGGATTGGGCGACCGGTGCTGTGGGGTTTAGCTTACGACGGCCAACGCGGGGTAGAGCTCGCGTTGGAAATCCTAAAGGAGGAACTGAAGATATGTATGGGACTGGCAGGGTGCAACTCTGTCAAACAAATCAATGCTAACTTCCTTGGCCATGTACGGGAGGGTCGGTTTGTGAGGTTATCTAAACTTTAGAAAATGGCACAGCAAGATACTCGCGATCATTATCACGTGAAAACCCCCTAGTTCTAACTTTATTTGGACTCCTTCAAGTGGAGTTGGTACAGCTACTGTACTCTGTATATACTGCAAGGCACATATAATAGAATCTGCTTTGAGCGTTAGTCTTCAGGTCCCAGGTACGCTGAATTTCAAGTCCTTTTTAAAAAGAATGGTTATTTACTAGAATAGAACACTTTTTCAGATTATTACTGAAATAGATCACGTTCCATAGAAAAGTTTTTAAGAAATAGTTCTGTATATTTACTATTCTTCATAGTAATTATCAAGTCCCTAATACACTAAATAACTCTATTCTAATTATAATTGTACTATACTGTACAGGACATTTCTAATTTTAATTCTTGTTCTAGTCTATGTCGCTCAACCTCTCCCTCAATACTTTCCTAAATAAAGTATGCTCAGAAGCTCTAACTCATCTATTTCCACTGCTTTTCGGTTCTCTTTCCTGTCCTCCGGGGATGGGTTAGTGTTGATTCTTGCGTAATTTTAATAGAACTTATATTAGCAGGTGACGGCGTAGCAATACTTAACAATCTGAGGCAATTAATTTTTGGAGTGTGGTAGTGGATTATGTGACTCTAGGTGGAATTTTTTTTCTAACGAACGTGATCTATTTTAGTAATAATCTGGAAAAGTGTTCTATTCTAGTAAATAACCGTAAAAAGAATAATGGCTTTTGTGAAAAGAATAGGGATAATTCGGCCGGGAGCCCAAGAAAGCTACGCTTCATAACTAGGGGGCTCGCTTAACAATAACCAAGCACAGAGTAAGTCTCGCCTAACCTTAAGGAGTACAGTACGGGAATCATTGGGCATTTCCCCGCTTCTCGAGATAAGAGGAAATGGATTCCGCGCAAGGTGTATTTTCCCTCCTCTTGTTGATTCCTCATGAAGTAATTATTCCGGTGAACCGTGTGAATGTTGCCTCATCCCTTTTCTCAAGCTGAGGGACGGTACCGGATTAATGGCGAGTCGCCAACGACCGCGGCTGCTACGTGGATGGTGAGTTGTTTCCCAAGACTCTTTGGTTTTGACAGACTCTTTTTTATTGATAGCGCGGCTTGTTAGTATACCCTGCCGAGAGGCACATGCAAAATGTGAGTTGCCTATGAGCATACCATGGTTCTTTTTTCAATGCCTATTATTTGCTCAAATCAATATCCCTGAGTTCTGGAATCTAATGCCACCGAGTTTCTCAATCTTCTATTTGCTATACCTTATGTTTAATGTATTTTATCCTGTGAAATTGGCTTAGACTAACGTTATGTTGCAAAAACAAAGGTGACAAAGAGCAAACATCCTGCAGTCGGTGTTTACTTTTGAAACGCAAATGCGTTAGAGTTCCATCCTATCCATTTCGCCATCTTAACAATCCCAGCGTAAAGTCTGGTGATAGAGCACTAGAACCCCAGTCCGAATTTGAATATGCGGAGGATCAAGTCTGGGTTAGCCCCTCAAGCAGTGGTATGCATAGCTGTCAGCATGACAAGTTAATTCGCATCCGCTGATCGCTTTGCAGTAGTGGAGTTTATTTATGAAGATCCTTCTGTTTCAGAAGGCACGCTTGAAGCTGAAGATGCTGCCATATTTTTCTCACATGTCTCAACTCTATCCGAAGAGCGATGTGCAACTACTGGAAATTTGCCGAAGGCATACAAACCAGCTACAGCCCGCCAATCAACCCAAGAGAGCACATCAGGGTCGCCAACTCGCCTTGAGCCTATAACAGATATAATAGCATCTGTTAACAACACAGCAAGGCATTTTTCGGCATCCACTTCTGGATCAACACCAAGTGCCTGTATATGGCCGTCTGGTCGTACTGAAGCGAGCATACAAGAAAGACAACGAGATGGCTCTGCTGAAACATCGCACAGCAACTCGTTTTCAGGAAGCACATCATCATTATCACCGCACACTTCCGCTACTACTCCTGGAAAACGACATTGGCCACTTGCCGATGAGAGTGAAGCCTTATTGCTACGCCATTTCGTTGCCAAGCTATCACTATGGGTAGATTCTCCCTTCGTGACTACCATTCTTATTGTAAAGATGGTTATAAAATGCTCATAAATTTTAACTTTTATACAGTTTGACTATTGTGATCCGCAAAATTCTTTTGCTACTTCCGTCGTTCAACGAGCTGTCAACTGTCCTACACTTCTCTTCGCTATTTTTGCAACTTCAGCACGACATTTGAGCGTGACAAATGGCTACGATGCTTATGTTGCAGATCATTACCACCGAGAATGCCTCGCTTTACTGATTCCTATCATTGGTGATAGTAGTGCCCTTCTTGATGAAGCTCTTTGCGCTGCAACCGTAATTCTACGTCTCTATGAGGAAATATCAGGTAAGTAAAAATGATGTACAAAGAGCGCTCGCTCACAACGAATATAGTGCCTCTTGTAGGAAAGGATACGCAAAGCCACCTAATGGGGACACATACATTTATGCGGGCACAGGAATATCAGCTTTCTGGCATTCGGCAGGCAGCATTTCGGGTAGTGCTTCGGCAAGAGATAGTTTTTGCCTTTAAAACCCAAAGTCCACTAAAGTTATTGCCAGAATATGTCCAAGTTGATCGATCCATGGATCGAACAGACGACTGGACATTGGCATTTCATATCATTGTACTCTGTGCAGAAATTTTGAGTTACTGCTATGGGCACGACCCAAAGTTGGCCGAGGAATGGGATGAACTTGCCGGCCGGGCTCAGGCCTGGGCCGATTCAAAACCTACCTCGTTTGAACCTTTATATTATGTTCCTGGAAGAATGTCCGAAAGTCAAATCTTTCCCCAAATATGGCTTTTGAATGAGTGCCATGGTATGCCAGTCTTCCTATAGCAAGCGAGAATCCATTATGCTTATTTATTCCTTGTAGTTGCAGCTCATCAACACTACTTGATATGTCGAATATTGCTCGTAGCCCATGATCCAAGAAAACCTCAATTAGGCCCTCGGAGGGCTGAGGCAGTTGAATCTACCAACGTAGGTAGCCTCTCACTTGATATAGGCTCATATTTGGCTAACAGCTACACAGCGTATCATTCGAAACCACGTACGAGATGCATGTGGCATTGCTTTATCAAATTCCCATTGTATACCAGCCATGTTTACAGCTAGCATGGTCATCGCAGTGTGTAAGTTTTTCTATAAATTCAAATCACAATGAAGCGATGTGACTCATCCTTAATTTTATTTGTAGGTGGCGATTTATTCGTGGACTACGAAGAGCAGAGGGCGATGCTAGATATTCTAATCAAAACCGATGTGGATTTAGCATGGCCGACAGCTAGTGCACAAACCTATCTTCGTCAGCAGTGGGGCTGGGAGCAAAGCCCAGAGAGCTCAACTAGCGTCGATGGAGTGGTCAGAACTTTAATAGATTAAACATAATGGAAATCCTTTGGGCGCCAGGCCCCAAAACGTTGACTAAGAAGAGGAGATATTTATGCTTCTTAAGCTATGCTTGAGTACGAGGATGGGTGAAGTTTATGCATTTGAAGGCTAACATATATGCAAATTAAACATGATAATCATTCTATTGTATGTCAAATTGGAGACTATTAACATGTTTAAAGTGGAAGAATTACAGCAATGACGCTCAACAAGTCCAGATAATGTTCTGGGCTCAATAGAGGAGATCGCTTCTTCATCTACACAAGACTGGGATATTCTTAAACACCGTCACCAAGCCTATACTGATGTCCCCATCTCTATTACATCCTCGTCAGCCAGGTATCATTCATCGCAGAGTCGAGGAAAGTGGGGCTCTAACGTACCTGATCCCAAGGTTTAGAAGAATCAACAAATCGCAAATCCGTTGCAAGTCGAATGACATTATTAGTATCATGATTGACCGTAGATGCGTGGATCTGTGTATATAAAAGTCAGTCATCGCTAATGCTGAACGATTGTGTGGTTATAAAGCAAAATATTGCCTAACCGTGTAGGGGCTGTGTAGAACAACATCGCCTGCCTCATAATCCGAGACTAGCCATCGCCGATTATAGGTACGCCCAAACTCTGCAGGTCCCTCGGAAAGTAACCCAGTATCCAACATATTTTTGTTAAACGCTGACTTTGCCTCTTCGTCAGACAGACCGCTTGCTTTGGCTTTTGTTGTGAAGTTGTCTTCTAATTCCTTCCCGAGATTATGGCCTAAAAGAAGTAAATATTAGCAGAGCTTCATCCAATTATTGAAAGGAAATTCAAGCCATCGTATTACCATTCTCCAAGTAGATTAATCCACCGCCTTTGAGACTAATGTCTCCCATGGGCACCCAGACAGTAATACTAGTAGGCTCGCCATATCGAAGAAATATCTGATCGTAATGCACACCGATTGCTTGGGCACCGGGGATATTGTTCCGTAGAAGGGTCCTTTTAAATGGCAAAGTATTTGATGACCAACCGGTAAAACGAGCCATGAAATCTAGTAGGACTGGATGCTTGCAGAAGTCTTCCGCATACCAGTCTTGTCCATGAGCGTCTAGAGCCAAACGGACAAAATCTGTTGTTTCTTGTGCCGGATTTGTATTCGCTCCCGCGGCCCCGGCACCGATTCCTGGGAACAGAGCAATATCTTTTGCCGCGTCGAAAATTCCTTCCCCTGGCGCAGTGCCTTCTTTGAGGACGCCGCTTGGTGAGATGAATTTGAAATAATCTTCTCGAACTTTCATCACGGCCTCACGTGGCAGGAGTCCTTTTACAAACAAATACCCATTTTCCTTATATCGCCTTCTCAATTCATCAAGTGGAAGATTAGGATCGGAAGGTTCCAGGCGGGCGATTTCGGATGGGTGGAGGGGGCCGTCATTGACGGCAAGAGGCTCCTCTATCGAATGTGGCATTATTTATTTTATGGAGATTGATGTTAAGAAGCAAGACTCGAGGTTTTTAACCTGATAAGGGGGACTGAGATTGTAGAGTAGTGGTCTAAGTCGATATTATGTGCACGTGTTGCGGACGGCTTGTGTCCTGCAAACGCCCGTATTTATTTTTCTCATTGAATCTGACACCATAACAATCCAAAGTGGTGGTCACCACGGTATACTTCTTATTTGGCAATATTGTGGAACTTTCGATGGAGGGGTTTCCCACGGGCGGAATATATTTCCATATTCAGATCCAATGGCGGAGAAGTGGAATCTGAAAAGCGGCAAAACGTTCCTAGAACTAAGTGAGAACCAAGTGCAGTTCTCTGCGATCCCAGTCCGAATACGAACTATTGGCTATCTTCTCGACAGCACATCTAAATTTTGAGCGAGTGACTCCGGTATCTGCTGCTCTCTTCTTGAAATTTGATAATGATAATTATCCTGTGAGTTCCAACATATACACAGTTTCTCCAAATGGTTCATTGTTCCTCTAGGGTCTCCTGACATTCGCCACCACAACAAAATGGCAAGCAACGAGAACCAAACGCTCTTGATTACCATCCCGTTTGAGCCGTTTGAGGAGTGCTATGCCAAGTTGAAGAAACTCCAGCCTGATCTAGAGATCCTGCATTACAATACGAAGGATACCAATATTGTTCCACCTGATGTGTGGGCAAAGGCCACCTTCCAACTCACCCTCTACCTCTTCCCCCAGAGCCGCGAGCAGGTGCCGCGACTGAAGTGGGTTCATCTTTACAGTGGGGGGATCAACCAAGCAGCCCATGAGCCACTGCTCCAGGACCCAGAGATCATATGGACCCGGAACGGGGGGGTGCATGCGCCGCAGATTGCCGAATGGGTGATCAGCACGCTGCTGGCTTACTTCCGCCAGATCCCAACGCTGCTGAAATGGCAGGAATCCGGAACCTGGAGAGCCCAGGAGTATGTATCCCGCGGCGACATGCTCGGCAAGACCATGGGTTTTCTGGGGTACGGAGCCATTGCACGGCACACTGCTCGCATTGCAGCCGCCTGCGGGATGCGCGTCATTGTGTACACGCTGCATGAAAAGTCGACGGCTGAGCAGCGGCAAAGTAAGACGTTCACGCCCCAGCGTACGGGCGATCCATCAGGCGAAATACCGGAGGAGTGGCACCATGGTGATCTGAATACGTTCCTTTCCTCCTCGCATATCGATGTCCTTGTCATATCGCTTCCTTCAACCGACAAGACACGGAAGTCTATGGGCAAAGAGCAGTTCGCGAAACTAAAGGGCTGTTACGTAGTGAATATTGCACGTGGAGATATCGTCAATACAGATGATCTTGTTGAAGCCCTCAACGATGGTACACTTATGGGTGCAGCCTTGGATGTCACAGATCCGGAGCCTCTACCTATGGGCCATGCCCTCTGGTCGGCTAAGAATACAATAGTCACACCGCATGTGTCTGGAGTCTCAGACGAGTATATGCCACGCACCATAGAGATTCTTGACGAGAATTTAAACAGGGTTAAGGCTGGCAAGGAACTTATTAACCTGATTCTGCGAGGAGACGGGTACTAGTTCAAGAAACTGTAATTGGTTTTGCCGTAGGGTTTGGAAGCATAGGCATAAACTACTAGAAAAATTTAAACATATCAATGGCTTTGTCTTAAATGTTTTTGTAGGATGATTAGTGCAGAAGCTGTAATAATATTTGCTATGACAAGATTCTATAATCTCACGTATTGCAAGCCTTTCATGATTTGATGTCCGATCTGCGCGGCCTAGAAAGTCTTCCAACTTCGTAGCAGCTCTGCATTCCAAAAAATTTCTCCTTCAATCTCTCTCTACTTGGCGAAGATGTCGTAGTATGGCTTCAGGATATCGCGTGCAGGCACGAGTTTAACATGTGGACTAACCTCCAAACCAAAGCCAGGTTTATCAAACTCCTCGGGCTTAACAATGCCACCGGTGGGTAAGGGTTCCTTTACGAAGAAGTCACCGTAGACAGGAGCGACGCTCTTGCCATCCGGAGAATAGGCCACATATTCGATGAGTGGAGAATTGGGCTGCGACATGCAGAAGTGAACAGTGTAATGGCTTGTACCATGGGGCACAACGTTGATGTCATAGGCTGCTGCATGTGTGGCTATTCTGAGGAGCTCCGTGAGGCCACCACACCACATGACGTCCGGTTGAAGTACATCTAACAACCTTCCTTCAACCAGCTTCCGGTAGCCGTACCGAGTATACTCATGCTCGCCTGTGGCCCATCGAATCTGTGGGAGGGCTTGTTTAAGGAGGACATAGCCTTCGGTGTCGTCTGGGCTTAGGACTTCTTCCCACCACTCGATATCTAAGTCGGCGCATTTGGTGACCAACTTGATGGCATAAGAAATATTCAGTGACATGTAGCAATCAACCATGATTGGGTAGCCCGGCCCGGCCTTCTTTCGATGAGCCGCAAGGACATCATAGTTCTTCTGGAGGCTGTTGGGTTCGCTGGGGCTATACGGAAGCGGGACCTTACCTCCCCAATAGCCTTGCTCCTTGGCGATATCAGGATTCGGGCCGGTGCAGTAGGCCGTCAGATAGTCCTTGGTCTGGCCACCGATCAACTTATACACTGGCTCTCCTCTTATTTTCCCCAGCAGGTCCCAGAGGGCCAGATCGATGACACTAATAATCATCATCGTTATGCCTCGGCGGCCATAGTGCTGAGATCCTCGATACATCTGATCCCAAATCATATTGGTGTCACGCGGGTCGGCATCGATCAAGAATCTCTTGAAGTGTTCTTCAGTCAGGAAACATCCCACAAACCCGCCGTGTCCAATAGCAAATCCGCGAGTCCCATCTGATGCCTCAATCTCTACACAAAAATTTTTCAGCACATCTACTCCCCAACTGTCTCTATTGTCCTTATATTTGGTGTACTTGGACATCGGATTAGCAATTTCCTGGGAGTAGAGCCATTGGCCAGGCTTTTCGTCGTTTGGCTTGTTCTGGACAGGTGCAACTAGGAAAGTCCGCACTTCCACGATCCGAGGATTTTCTTTTGAGGGTGGCATGGCTCTTGCACGTTGTAAATTCGACTTTGTAGATATTTCCGTTGTAGTGACAGAATAATGGAAAAACTTTACCTACAAGTCCTCAGAAACCCTGCATAAGTTTAAGCTGCTTGCTGACGAGAGGTTAAATGCCAATGCTACTGATTTTGAATTCGGAGCACAATCTAACGGTCTGGTGATGTTGTAAATTTAGTGACAAGTGTTAGATCAAGTAACTGTAGTGGGAGCCGTTCGACTCTCTTGGAAAAGTTTGGCGGAGAATTGACGAGTGGGCTATGAGAAGCTTAAGCATCGTGAATGCTTGGGAATTTGGTTAAGGTTAGAGGTTGTGGTGGTAAGAGGTGGGGTGCAGGACATGGGACGTAGCATATTTCCTGATGCGGCTTTAAGTTAGAGCGAAGCTGAAGCTAAGTTGAGGATCGCTGATTTGGGTTAGGTACCCGTACCCCGTATAGGATATGGTAACATCTAGTGCCGGGCCAAATTGCGGAAGAGCGCCCTCTACTGCATAATGCAATGTGCGCTGGAGGCTAAAGAGTTTTATGGGGTTCCAGGCTTCGGGAGGAAATTCGGAAAGAAATCTTCAACTTTAACTCAATGCCCGTACCTACTAAAGGTAAGTCAGAAGTGGTGAATATTCGCCTGGGGATAACTCAGATAGGAAATCTTCAACGCTTCCCCTAGATATCAATTAATTAACTATTTTGATAATTCATATCGACCGACGGCTTCATATTCTAGTTTCGATATCGAGCCTGCAGGTTGCCTCGATCGTGGATTCGATATGAGCTGATTTGAATCCACGTCTATTTTATTCCTCTTGTTAACATCCTGCTGTCAGATGCCCACCTCACCAAGATGAGTATCACATCTACTCCGGCCCCTCGCCCATCGCAGGCACTCGTTCTGCCACCTCTCGTCCTCGGTGGTGCCGGGTTCAGTTACCAGACCAATCCAGATCCCAAATCGCTTCCAGTCTGGGATATCATCAAGCGGGCATTTGACCATGGCATGCGTGCCATCGATACCTCGCCGTACTATGACCCGTCGGAACAGCTGCTCGGAGAAGCCTTATCACAGCCCGAGGTCACAGAACATTATTCCCGATCCGATTATGTCTTGATGACCAAGGTCGGTCGGATCTCAGCCGACAAGTCCGATTACTCCTCGGCCGCGGTTCGGCAGTCGGTCACGAGATCGCTTGAGAGACTGCGCACCCCTTATCTGGATGTAGTCTTTTGTCATGATATTGAGTTTGTGACGGATGAAGAAACCCTTGAAGCAGTTGGTGAGCTGCTTGATTTTGTTCGACAAGAGAAAGTGAGGTACATAGGCCTCTCAAGTTATGATATTGGCTTATTGTCCCGGAGCGCCGCTCTCGTCCGTGAGCGATATGGACGGCCGGTGGATGTCATACAAAATTGGGGCCAGATGACTCTTCAGAGTTCGCGGTTGGAAATGGAAGGATTGAAAGCCTTCGAGGAGGCCGGGGTTTCGTGTGTTTGTAGCTCTAGCCCTCTCGCCATAGGGCTTCTGCGGTCGGAAGGTGTGCCCTTGGGGAAATTGGGAGACTTCCACCCTGCTCCTTCAGGACTTCGGAAAGCCGCAAAAGAGGCAGCGGACTATATGAATGCCCAAGGAGAGAGTTTGGCAGCTCTTGGCTTGCGATACGCTCTCTGGCGAGCCCAGGAAGTTAGCCATGGATCGTTTCGTGTCTCCATTCTTACGGGCATTAGCACTATCCCTCAACTGACAGAGAATGTTGATGCTGCCACGAAGATTTTAAAGCCGAGAAGTGGCACTAATGGAGATCTTGCTAACTCGATCCTTGATGAGGCCCAAGTAAAGAAAGACCAGCCACTGTTTGAAAAAGCCCACGCTATTTTAGGAGAGTGGATGAATTATCGCTTCTACGAGCCTAAATAGAATAGAATTTGCTGATTTTTAACTTGGCCTTTTGGTTCCTTCCTACCTGGTGTACTGTTCACTTTCAGATAACTCGGGCGAGAGCTTCTCCAAGTGGGCGACAGTATGCTCTTTTTACCTTAGACAAAATCAAGGAACTTCCTTTATCCATACCTTCTCTGCAAGCTATATCACTTAATTTCCAGTACTCAATCGTAGTTTTCTCTCCCTAACTTCATTTGTTACCCAAAGTATGCTGCTTGTGATCTCACTGGCAACGCATTACCTTCCTTGTTTCTCGCTTTCTGCTTCTCCAAGTTTCCAGTTGAACTTTACAGAATTTTCAAAACCCTGAAATCACTTGTATGAATCGAGAAGCTACAATATTTTAGCTACACTGTTCTTAATTTCATTGATTTTTCTGGTCAAAAAAACAAGCAAAGCATTGCAAATACAAATTCCTCCATATTCAGTGGTCGAATTCAATGATGGCTGTGCCCATTTCCTTGCCCTCAACAATATAGCCGAATGAAAGATTTTCTCCTTTATCTCCGAACTTCACTTTGATTTTGAATTCAAATTGATGCACCATTCTTTTTAGCTTGGAATTGTATCTGAACGCCATGCTATCTCCAAAATCAAAGTCTTTGTTGAAGGCTGATACAATCTTTCCCACCATATCGACTCCTGTGGTTAATTAGTTGAAGGTTCACATTTGATGGTTCTCGGAGCACTGACCAAAATCAGTACAATATTCGGGTGCATCTGTCAAAGCACATGAATACAGTAAAACTCTGTGAATTTGCTTCACCCCAGGTTCGTGGGACATAGCGAGATCCACAGTTCTAGAGGTATTTTTGGTAATTTCATCGCCCTGAATACTCTCGCGATCAGCTTCCTGAATAATTTGTAGTTTGAGAGTTATTTAATGAATCTCATACCTTGGAAATTAGCCACATCATTCTGTTCCTGGAGTACTTAATATCATTAAAATGATTATGATATGCGTATACTTCTGAGTCTATACCCTCCCGGAAAGGCAACCCTACAGAAACACCATAATACCGACGAAGATGCTTCACACGGGGCGCAATTCCTTCTAGACCCCGCAAAGTAGCTCCAAGCACAACAGCAGATTGCCTAGAATCTATTAGCATAAAGTGAGGCAATTGAATAGTCGCAGTGTGACTTACGGGTGTTCCGGGCATATCAATGTCATATTGCCATTTCGTTTGCACCAATCTGCCAGAGCTTTGTTGAGGTATGGAGATTCGCCGAATCCTCCAACTAAAACAATACGCTAACCAGCCGTAGGTATCAGTAAAATTCACTTAGCCGTCTTCAAAATGCCTAAGGAAGATATACATCAATAGTGGCATACTTTTCCTCCCTTGCCTCTTTCACTTGTTGACCAACTAAACTTGTAATCTCAGCAATGACAGGGTCGAAAAGGCTTTGCATATCTTCACTGCAAATTCTTAGATTCCGATTCTCTGTTCACCGAGGAAACTTACTGTGTGAGATTCACAACTCGATCATCATCATCGTAATACTCAGAGCTTGGGAGATCAAGATTTAGTGGTCCAAGCTCTCGAATTTCTCGACTGTTGTTCAATCCGAAATCTCGTTTCAACATCTCAAAACATGTCATGAATTTACTACCTGGACCCTTTTGCCCAAATGCTAGATTATCAAAATTCGAGCCGAATCTCTTTGAAAGCAAAGCATGTAGATTACGATCAATGTATGTCGAGCCGCATTTACCACCTACATAGAACATCAGGGTTTATTCTCAATATGTTTTCCTATAAGATCTGGATGTGACTTGCCGATACCGATGCAAAGCTCATCAAAATTTAGGCAGGGTTGTACCTGGGTAATTGTGTACGTTGTTATATCAACAGTCCCACCTCCGCAGTCACATACGAGGATGTTATCGCTTTTCTAATTTTCTCAGCTATTCGCATCGCTATGGGATTATATTTAGATGTACCTTGATAGGGTTTAAAGCACCAGGAATAGCAAATTTCTTTAAAGTTGCAATAGCTGCGGCTTCTGGCTCGGCGATTGTGAAAATCTCGTCATTTGGCCCACTCCCGAAGCCCGCATTTTTGGCAGCTTTTAGAGTAGCATCTTTCGCCTCTTCTGACCATATGGCTGGCAGTGTAATCCAGCATTCCATTGGGGTATTTTCATAAGTCAACGCAGTCATTTGCTGGCACAATCTGCCTGATACATATTTATACACCTCACGCAAGAAGTCCTCACACACTCCTGCCGCATTGCGGAAGTAAGGTAGCTGTAGCATTCCAGGGCCGACCATATTCGAAAGAGCGGGATCATCATGCTCACTCACAGCCGCATTCTTATCAAGCAGGAGTTTAGTCCATGAGTAAGAGACTAGTTTAGGGTAAACTTCAAAGCCCCACTTGTTTGCGTCAAGTTTTGGGTTTTCGAGGCCGTATGCGATTCTCGTAGGCGTTTTCCAAGACGCATAATGATCTCCAGGCCAAGTCGAGATGATACTGATATCCTCTATGCTACTTTTGTCCGTGGTTACATAGCTAACACCTGCAGCAACGTTAGCGATGCACAGTTCCATCAGGGATCTGGCCTGCATCCCTGTGAAGGTCGTGCCGTAATCAATTCCAATAATGATTTTGTGCTGGGATCTCTCCTTGAAAGGCATCGTATTCAGCTCCTACTTAGTGGAGTAGATCACTTCAGATCGCGCGGAACGCCTGTAGTGGTGGCGGGCGATAATGGTTTGTGTCGATGTTGGTTCCAAATGTGCTGTTATAGGTAGAAAGACTTCTTTGGGGAGATGGATTTCGAGTAAAGCGACGGGAATGTTCTGGTAACGGAAGGAGCGGAGAGGGAAAGTTAGCTTGCTGGGATGCCCTAGCTGGCTCTCGTTGCTCTTGCTGAATTTTCCTTCCCAATAGGCGCTTGCCAGCAAGTCGGTTCATTCCAGTATTAAGATGGGAGTTTGGAAACACCAACTTTCCGAGCCGCGACAGCTTCATCAATTTCTCGTTAAACTTTGAAGGCCTGTTGTTCGCCGAAGCCATGTCGCTGCACGGAAATCCTAGCAAGGTGCAACAGCCGCCAGTGGCAGTAAGTAGAGAATCCAAAGCCACGATCTTGTTCTTTTTCAACTCTCTTTATTAGACAATGATATTTACAGCGTTCGTGTTTAGGAGAGAGATGAATTGCTCGGCCCTGATATGCAATGGGAAGAGCCTCACATGAGTAAACAACGTGACTGCTGGAGGGTTGCCTCTGAAGAAGTTCAGTTCGAGACATCTTCAAAAAGCTTGAGTCATAGAGATTGTGGATCTTTGGACATCTATGAACAAGAATTTGCATCGCCACACCCTAAGTCAGTCCAATCGAAGTCATACCCAGCCATGAAAGACGAAACTATGGCCGTCACTGAGGCTTCAAACATCGTCAAAGTTGATGACGAAGAGCTTTCAGCAGAAATCCGAAATCTTGTGAGAACCACATCGGCTTCTGAACATACCAAAGCTGGTAAGTTCTGCTTTGAACTCTGTCACTGTTGAGCTAACATGAATCCTATTATAAAAACAGGAGAATCTTATGGTTTTAAGAACATAATTGGCTTGCTCTTTCACAGTGCCAAATCGCCTTCATCGAATTCAAACTTGGAATGTCAGGGGAAATTACAGGACTTACATGGCCGTGTAGACCAGCCCATGCAACAACAGGTAAAAGGTAGAGTGAGCAAACAGAGTTCAAGGGAGGTGCCAGATGAAATCGCAAAATTGAAGTATGAATTCAGCCAAAGACTTAAGAGCAGAGAAGAATACTTTGAATCAAAGGAGATAGAACTACGAGGTCACATTGAACAAATGCAAAGTCAAATCGACAGCACGAAAGGTAAGCTAACGGACCACATCCGCACATTGCAGGCCAAGATTCAAGAAGCCGAGTCCGAAAAAGAAAATATTCAAGCACAATATTACTCCTTCATTCGCAAGCAGCAAGAAGAGTCGTTTAAACAGATGGCATCCGCGCGTTGGCTTCCCAGTGAAGAAAGTAAAGTTATGAGCGACCTCGACAGGCTCAAGAGAGATATGAGGAGCTGGGCAAAAGGAACGTCGATTAATAACACGGCTTCAATCCAGTCACTTCACGAAAATGATTATGTTGCTCTAATGAATGATTTGACAAATGTTTGTCTGTTGAAGAATGGCAACATTCTTGCAGGATTGGCCTTGCCAAAAGCTCCAACACTACTGCTGAATGCCCTGCTCGCCCACAGTGTTTACACGGGATTGTTTCAGAACCCGTTTTTCTTCCTCGAGAATGGATTCCGGCATCGTATGTCAGGGTTGGATAGCATGCTAAATGATATCTACCAAGCCACCAAACCTTGTGAGTGATTTAATGAGATTGAGGAGACTATCTTGGCTGATTTGTTAGCAAATCAAGAGGATGCCCATATCTGGCGTTCTCAAACACTAAGACTCTTGCTCCCTCCATTGCGGGATGATGCCTCAACTGAAGAAAATCAACTGCGTCACTTGACCGAGGGATTGATTGTCAAGGTCGCAGACTATGAAGCTTCGAAATTCCTAGAAGGCCCCGCTCGACATCTCGTTAACGAGGAAGCTAAAGCCGACTGCTACAGCAAACTTCAAACTATTTATCGAACGGCAGGAGAGCTTTCGTATATGCTGTGGACAAGAAGAACGTCAATGCGGTGTTACACTTTATGCAATATCGGCCATCAAACTTTTGACCCCGAAAGTAACATCTTCATTCCGCACAGTTCAGTCAAATATGAAACTCATGAGGATCAACTCAAAGGCAAGCCCATCAGCATTATCGTACATCCAGTCTTGATGGCATATGGAACGGATGACGCTAAGGGTTATGACCAAGAACGGGTTTGGGCACCAGCGGAGGTGTGGCTTGATAGCAGCACATCACTTGATTCGTGATTTTATGGAGATTTCGATGGCGTTTTTTTATCGATGAGGATTTGAGCGTTCGTGGGATGACTTGACATTTATTATTTGCTTTGCATGAACGTTTCGCGTTCTACAACAGAAAGTAGCTTTGATTCTTCAGTCCCTGATAGAATTTTCGCACTGATTGCGTGGCAGTCGACCAGATAGCAATGCTACTTCCTTTCATTTCAAAAATTAAGCCTCCCAACATTTTTTCTAGTTCCAAGGCTTTATCAACCTCAGTTGGTTTTACGGTTGAGCTTGTGGATGATATTAGGATGAAGGTTGAGATGACAGTCGAATGAGGGATGAATAACTGTGAACCATTAGAATGAGTAATTGCTCCTCTCAAACCGAAAAAAAATAAAAATTGAATCATGCCTTTTACCAATTGCCTTTTAACGCAGAAGCAGCTTTTTTTTCAGCCTCCATCACCAATTAGCAAACTCATTTTCGTAGCAAGTATTCAACTCACTCAAATCCAAATTCTTGGAAACAGTAAATCAACCAATTACACAAGATTCAACTTAATGATCGCTGGGCTACAGATACTAGATCTGTAAATAGTACAAGTATGGATACAATTGAGCACTATTATACAGAATCATCGCCTCCCTCTTCTTCCAGCCTTTCCAGTCTTCCCAGTCCTCATATACTTCTGTAATGACTGGTACTTGGGTCCAGTATGTCTCGCCTCCCATCCTCTGGCCTTCTCTTTCGGCTTTAACGGCTCAATCCTCTTCCTCTTGAACTCGATATCCGCACCTTCAACACCAGCCCTCTCCATCACACCAGTAGTTCCTTCATCCCATATGGAGCGGAAAATGCTCGCTCCGATAGGTTTCACATCACATTTCGCCACGAATCTCCTGAGGAGAAAGCCATCTCTGGCAATATTTTTCTTGAGTTTCTCAACATTCAGGATTTGGCCAGGTTTTTGTTCCAAAACAAATACAGAATATCGGTGGTATGGAGATCCTTTCTGTGCATAAGGTGGCAGCCAAGGATGGATCAGCTGCGTATCTGTAGCTTTGGAAAGGGGCAATGAGGTTTGGGTTGGAGAGATAGGGATATTCGCTGCAAGATAATGACATCTCCAGTTGAAGTTATCCTTCTCGATAATTGGGATATCCGAATCTATCACAGCAACGGAGACAAGTCGCTCCCCCTTGTCGAAAACTTGAACTTTCAGACGCGCTGGAACTTCGCTGACTCGAGAGTCTACAAACTCGCCAGGCTGAACGCCTCGTTGTCTAAACGCTAGACGAACATCGGCGGTGGGTTCGAAATGCGGGAGAACATCTGGCACGATGGATAGTTGGTGGATACGTTGGACGATAATCTTGTGTTGGTATTCGCGCCATTTTCTGTCTGCTAGGTATCGGTAGATGGGTTTACTCATATCCGCTAAGAAAAGATTCAGCTCAGTCCAACAAACAAAAGCAAGAATAACATACCATCACCGTCCTCAAACTTCTTTTTGATCATAGGATCATTGATATCGGCTTGAATCTTCAAATATTCCAAATGCCGCCTCATACTATCCAGCTTGATCTGCTTTTGAGCCTCCCCGCCCTGGAAAGTCGAAGCATCCACAGCCATCAAATTTGATATGCGTAATCTCTCGGTCTGAATCAATTTCAACTTCTCTTCCCTATCCGCATGTAAGACTTTTCTAGCTTCCTGGAAACATTGGTATGGCAACAGCTCGAATGGGATATTATCACCCGTTCTCACTGCAGCACGTCGACGACGAGAACCAATTGGCAAGATACCACTCCGCATCAGCTTTCTCTCTTCCTTTGAGGCCGTCACGGTATTAGGATTGAGTACCCGTTTAGGGGCAGCTGTTTCCACGATGGCTTCATCATTCGATCGGGATGAGCTCGTAAATGATCGAATTACTCTTGCAGAATACACCGGCGACTGGGTGTTCTGCAGGTACCGTGCCAATGGCCTTACGGCCTTTTGGGAGGTTGACATTGTTTGGGTGATGGTTGTTCGTGATGGAGCTAAAAAAAATATTGAAGCATCCAAACTTTAACGGAACTTCCCGGGCTCCCGCAATTTTTCCGGACTAGCTTCAATTGACCTCCCTTCGTACAAGCAGACCTTCTACCCTCGACGTCGCTTGAGAAATCGACAATATGGCTTCAAAAGGGCTGCAGGGTGTCTCGAGGAGCTTAAAGACTCTTCGGGCGTTTACTTCTGGGTCGAAAGACCCTTTAACGGTATGGTCACGATACCGAAAAAAATTTCTAAAATCGTACTGATTATGATCTCTAGCAATGCCTTGCACCTCGATTCTCGAGGTCAATGGCAACAGAGACCTCAATACCCTCTGCCATCTCTCGAGAATATGATCCTACCTTCCTCCAAACTGCCAGCGATCCCACATCTGAGCTTTTAGGTAAAACCTTTCCTGTCCATAGTTCCTTTCCGTCCTAACAGTCGTAGACACGACCGTCCTCACAACCATCTACAAGTTTCCTACAATGGAACCCCTCCGCTTCGAATCTTACAGTAAGAAGCACCTATACATGCCCCTACGCCGTGATATCCTCCACCGCGCTGTCATCTTTGAGGGCGACGCAACACGCCAGGGAACGGCCAGCTCCAAGACGCGCTTCGAAGTGCACGGCGGCCACCGTAAGATACGGCCTCAGAAGGGAATGGGCATGGCTCGTCTCGGCACCAAGCAATCGCCCATGTTGAGAGGAGGTGGAAAGTCTTTCGGTCCGCACCCAAGAGACTTCGCTACGGAACTGCCGAGGAAGATCTACGACCTCGCCTGGAGGACTGCACTGAGCTGGAGGTATCGGAGAGGAGAGTTGATTATTTGTGAAGACGGAATGGATATCGAATACCCGAAGACGAGATATGTGAAGGATATTTTTGAGCATAATCACTGGGGTAACGAGGATGGCAGGTCTTTGGTCATCACGGGGAGCTTTCGGAAGAATCTGTTCAGAGCGCTGAGGCATGCAGGGGAGGACGGAAGGGTACAGATGGTTAGTGAGATAGATGTCAAGGATTTATTGGAACTGGGGAGGATAATCATTGAAAAGAGGGCGTTGGACGAGATTTTGGAAGATCATCAAAGCGATCTACTCTCCAAGGTCAAGCGCATTGTGTAGAAAATATGTATTATAGAGGCTAGTAGATGGATATATGTTTAAAAAGGTGTATGGTATCTGACTTTCTTGTAGTAAAGGAAGTTTGAAACAAGCAAAGCGTTCTTGGAAGTTTAGACCGTTGCTCTTATTACATCATGTTCCCGCCTTGCCGCGTCATCTGATACTGACTCCTACTCACCGCGACACCCAAGTGGGAGGAAGAACTTTCCAAAATTTAACTATCACATTAAGTTTCCAGACCCCTCAAGGCGATGACTGGCCATCAGGGCTTTCAGATCTCGTCATGATTCAAATCGATGTTGGTGGTAGCAGCTATCGTGTGTAGTAACGCCCACGGAACCGCCTCCTCCATTCACGGATTATTTTTAAAGGGGGAACTGCTCGGGTTGTGCCACTTCTCCTGAGCGATCCCACGATAATCTTCACCGTCTCCATCACATTACCGTCACCTAATGCACCGCTAGTCGAGCATGAAACAAACTACCCAGTGGATAGAAACCCTCCCGGCACGCCCGTCGTCCAATCCTTCAAGGTTCCTTTAATTTCCCACCGACGCCGTGTCTATTGTCAGGGCGTTCGCTGTAAAGGAAGACGTCATAGAAAAATCTTTGTTTACATCGGACAGATTTGATCCCTTGCTCTCATCGCATATATAATCATCCCTTTCCCTTCGGAAATTCACGCAGATTCTTTATTCCCTCTATTCATGTTTTTAGATCCCAAGGACCGGCAGAGGAGATTCTGATAATACTCAGCGCATATTCCGCCCCTCTCAGTCACGCAAAAGGATTCGAGCCTGAAAATTTTATACTTCTTTTATTTTACACACTGGTCTACAATATTATAGTAGTAGAGTACTGTAAGGTCAACGCTTCCTCCTTCCCCCTTCATTGATTATTTATGCGGGAGCTGGCAAGGGGAGGGGAGGCAATAAGTGCAACCTTCTCCCCCATACTCTCCTTTCTCGTCACGAACAGTGATAGATGCAAAGAGTGTGGCAAGCACCAAAAGTTGTTTCGGGTATCATTCCATCTATAGGTACAAACCTAGCCTGCCAAAACGCCGAGCCGTTACCGTCACGCACAACTAGGAAACCAAAATTGTCAAATATTCCACCTGTCGATACACGTTAGGAAGGCGTTTGCTGGATTGAAAGCATCTTATTATTTGCCAGATAAGTTTCCGGATCAAATAAGTCGGCAGGACCTTGCATTTTGATCTGATGCAGATATGGTAGGTCTTGGGTTGATATTACCTCCGGAGGTGGTGATGCTCCGAAGGTGTGCGTGCAGTCTTGCTGATCACCTCCTGCTTGGAATAAGGAATCTTGAAGAACAATTGCCTCGTCTTGCGGCGATTGGTAATACATATCATAAGGAGACTTGTAATATTGCTGATCTTCGGGAGGTGTTCCAAGACTGCTAATTGCAGAATCAAGTCTTCTATGCTGTCCACTAACAGAATTCTGATCAGAATTGGGCAGCGATAGTGATTGGTCTCGAAAACAGTCGTTAGATAATCCAGTTGTCACCAAGGGGTGACATTTCTGTATTGAACCCTGTTGGATAAAGGGATTTTGACGCGATTGCTGGAAAGTAGATTCTTGCTTTCCAGCGGGAAATCTTGGATCCAAAGCCTGCCCCATGGTGCTCGGGGAACTATTGGCCATAGTCATAGGTGAAGGATGGTCCATTGTGAAACTTTGCCATGATGAGTGTGAACCTTGTTGTCCCATGGGGAGGCCGCCACCGTTTGATGAGTTCGAGTGCTCTCTCGACATGCTAATTTCGTCATGATTTGCCGACAGTTGGTTCATTTGGATACTTTGGCTCAGCCCATCAGAGTCTTGCTGTTCCATGACGGCGTCACCGCAAGACGAATTCAAGTTAACCAGCACGATTTCTTGCAGAGCTGATGAAGGGTGATGTGAGTGTGTGCCTGTAGAGCTTTGCAGAGAGAAGGGTTGATTCGTACGCAATGTGTCAACAAGGCCATCATTGACCAGCTGCTCAATCTTATGCTTTATACCTTCATGACCACAATTTTTGTGCCTGAATATTTCTTCTGCCAATTGTTTGATTTCCTGCTTCACCATATTTATGGAGGTTTTCAATTGGTGATTTTCACTAGCAAGTCTCTCGCCTTCCTCTTTCATGTATCCATTTTCTAATTTCTTCTTCTGTCGGCATTTCGCAGCGGCCTCACGGTTTCGCTGCAGTTTTCCCTGCTCCTTATTGTACCTTTCTTCTTGAGAAATGATCTTTTTCTTCTTAGACGGCCCTCGAGTTCTTTTGGGAGAAGGAGTAACTTGATCGGCACTCTGATCCCTTTCCCGTTTTGTACTGCTTGGGCTGCCGGTAGATGGCGCTATGGATGGGCGAGAGCTGTAACTCTGTGCTTCGGACTGTGCCTGAGAGTTATTGCTCGAGACACTGCCGTTATTAGAATCTTCGGCATGATAGTGATGTGTTGTTGGCGGTAGAGAGCCCGAAAGTTGGTCAGGCACAGGCGGATGTTGGAAGAGATTATGTGCAAGATTGCTATCTGTTGCTCCTTCAAACTCCATTTTAAAGCCAAGGGTGCCGTCTAAACCGAGAATTTGATCGAGATCATCATTCCAAGGCGGCAGTCCAGGGGTGAGCTTGGAATTGGACAGAGTAGAACCCACGGTACTCAGGTCAAGAAGATTGCTGCTTGGGCTACTGAATGGCCAGAGTCTGGCATCGGTGGTATTATTGATGGCAAGATCAAAATAGCCATCGCCCTCTTGATTCATGATGAGAGGTGTCAGAGAGGAACTCGAGGAAGCGGAATAGTTTTGCCTCTGCTGGGAATGAAAGAGATGTCAGAGCTTTCAATAAAACTTCGACATTCGAGCTTGCCCAGGCCGACAACAAGGGCACAATATCTACCTCGGTAGTTGAAAAGTTGATGGAAGGTGTTTTGATATGTGGTAATTTGTTGGCAAAGGCGGGGGTGTTCTTGGACTTGGAAGAATGCCTGCTCTGGGGATGGACCTCAAGAAGCTTTGAATAGCGATGCCTAATACCGCAGAACTAACCATCAAGGTATCGCTACCAGAGCTCTGCAAAGGGAGAGTTTCTATGGATTTTTAGAAACTCCGAGTCAGTGCAAGAGCTAGAAAAGGTCGGCGGTTAGCTTGGTCTTGCAGCTATGGAAACGGCAACGGTAACGGTAACTTGCCTGGTCGTTATCGAATCCGGTACAGAATATCAGGTGCAATAGTTAGTTGTGAGGTATTGTAGAGTCGCAGCTGTCTTTCCGAGTTGTCCCAGGGGTGGTGAGCATCCAAGAAAAGATCAAGTGACTGATTTGAGGCCGTGCGACTGTTTGCGAAACTGGAGAAGGACGAAAATAGGAATAGAGTTTTATTAAGTTTGGGAGAAGCTGAGTGATGATGTCAAGACCGAGCCGAAGTGGAGAAGGCGATGGAGATGAAGACGGGGACGGGGCCGTATTGGCACACTGGCACACTGGCACACTGGCACACAGGGCCGTTGTAGGCGTGGAATTCACTACGCTCCACTCCCACTTCCACTTCCACTTCCACTACCCAGCCAAATTGGACCGCCCTGCCGCTACTTAAGCCTGGCGGGGATGGTGGATTAGGCCTTGTGGAGACGACGTTGGGATGGTGCTCGTATCCAAGCTCTTTGCTCGAGTCGAGAGATTGTCCCAAGCAAAGCGACCACGACGAGATAGAGTTCAGGGGGCGAGGGTTGGGGGCATTTAGTCGAAGTTCTCTGCCGCTTTGTCCCTCGTTCAGGTCGGTCGGTCGGTCGGTCGTTCTTTCTTTCGTTCTTTCTGCACCGGCTACCAACAGACAGACAATCAATCCATCAATCATCACATCAACCACCACAACTTTCTTTCTCTTTTTTCCTTTTCCACCGAGGCACAATCTACGTACATGACAACTCGCACACCAAACCTTATCTACGGGACTGCACAGCTGCTGTTCAGGCTGGATGCCATGTGAATCGTTTGACCCGATCCTTCTCCAGCGTTGCGTGGCAGACATCCGCCACCATACTGGCCAAAATGATGAAGAATGCATGCAAATGACGTCGGGGCGGCCGAGGCGATGGAGCTTTATTGACGGAGTTCTTGTTTTTCTTCCCCTTCTTTCTCTGGGAGCTGCTCGCAGTTGAGAGGGCTGATATGCATATGCGTCTGCTTCTGCAGCATGCGAGGGCCTGGAGGGGGAAGTGATGGCGCGCAATTGTTTAACACCCTCACACTCACCTCCCCCTCCTTCATTGCATGGATGTGCTCGCCACTCAGAGTCAAGCCAAGCTCCAAGCTCCAGCTCCAAGCTCCATGCATCCTAAGTACCGCGTCTTTAGCTTCGGCCTCGCTCTCCTTGTGGGGACGGAGGGAGAAAGAGGGCGCGATGTGAATGTAACGTCCCCCGACCGTCAGAAAGTATAATCCCCAGCCCCAATCAGTGTCTCCGGCGAGGCAATCTTGATGGTTTATCTTCCGCGGACTTGGGGTTCTCTGGATCTCCGGAACCTTGGGATAGCACGCCGCCGTCGCCATCGCCGTCGCCATCCCCAACTCAAACCGAAACCTTCCACCCATGCATTGCGTACAGTAGCACAAGAAAATGTAAGTCAGTACCTCCACACGTTGGGCTGCTCATCCACTGACGTGCCACCTTCGCCGACCCTAAAACATGAAAGTCTTCTCTGTGCTGTCCATTCTAAGCTGGATAAAGTCTAGAAGCATCGTTCTCCAACTGTGCTCACCAACTAGGCCAATCTCATCTAAACGTTCGGCCTGTGCCCTGCTTCGGGCCCTTGCTCGTGCCCCCCGGCGTGGCTATCGCGAAAGAGTGTGGAATACGCCGGCAGCCACCATCTCGCCGAACGAAGAACCGGAAAATATGGCATTCTTCAAAATCCCATGTTGGAGCGAAAAGCCAATGAGGAGAGGAGCCTGACCTCCCTGTCCGGACGATTGATCGCGGGCGATCCAACCCTAGTCCCGCTTCATTTCGCTGTGAAAATTACAATTAACATCGGAGCTTTTTCTCCGGTGGTAGAAAGGTTGGAATGCGATGTTTCTTCTCGCGAAAATAATATGAAATATCAAGATAGTCCTGCTAAGGATTGAAACTAGAGCTATAGACATGACGTCGCGCGACAGGAATCATCTTCCAACCTGTGACCATCTAACTGCACAACCGTTCTTAGAGCGTCCAGTTTGCGAGCAAAAGGAATTGATAGATAACTCCAAGTGGTTGACATCAATTCTAGCTTTGAACAACGAATATAATTGCATAGGACGGTCAGATTCTCTTCAACAAGCGTGTTACAATTCTACAGAGCATAAAGCACTTTACATTCCATACCCCGCTTTTATGATCGGTTATCCTTTTACACGCAACCATCCACCACATGCTTGGGAACTGCCTGATAATGTTGTCAAATGAACAGTGCAGAAGTTCACTGCCACGAGCTCTTTGTCATTCGCTTTCGTATGTATCATGGTCGAAAGATAAGCGGTTGAAGTCTCGGCATGTGAAGGCGTGGCCTGAGTGTAAGAGACAGATTCGAGAATTCTTCTATATGAAATGTTTCATTATGAATCTCATTATTATTCCCTTTTAAGCCCGAAAATCTAACGGCGAACTCGGCAAGGCCGCATTCCGATGACATTCTGGGTAGCCGTCCCCTGGGCGTTGACGCCACTAGTTTTGCCAGTACTCTGCCCTACGAAAAAGTTGGACCGAGTCACTAGAGATTCTCCACAGCCTGTCTAGTGGACCAGTTCTGTGAAACTATGTTTACACTGCTCATCCATGTTTTACAGTATAGAGTACCATTTAGTCATCGCTATCATACTGCCAAGAAACATGCACCCATCAACACACGAGATATGCCGAGAAACATCTAGTAAGTCAATTTTATTATTGGTTAACAAGCACATGGAATTTCACATATCTGCAACGGTAGATGTACTGTACTGAATTTTCAAGGGTCTTCAATCCTATCTCCACCAACCTTCTCCGTCCCGAAACACGCCCGAGCCGCAAATTCAAAATCCACGCTCCCAACCTAGGCAGTATAGGTCAACCCTTTGGTACTAAGTATCGGATCGGCTTCTCTGTCACTAAACTATTATTTTCGATTTTAACTAACTTTTGGCCTTCCCAAGATCGAAAACAAAGTTTGGATCCAGCAGATATTCCATCCCCGCTAGACCCTACGGCATCGTACGATGAAGGGAAAACTAACCATGCATAGTAGTTCTATCCTAGCGAAACCCCTCACTTAGCAAAAATTTTAATAAGGTTCGTCACAAATAGACGAATCGCTCAAACACCCAGGGGAGTAACCCCTCTGTGGTGTGACCCGAGTACCAACAAGCACCCGAGTATCAACAAGCAAACTTTCCATTAACAACTCAACTTGTCTACAAAATATTCATGCCTTTCTTGAAAATCCAGCTCGCCAGCCCTATCGTTATCTACGTCGCATCAATAGTTCCCCATTACTTACTTGCATCTACCGAGCCCCAAACGCTAATGTCTTGTCTTACGGTGGAAAGTTCCGAGAAGACGGGCACATGCATGTGATAGGCATTTTCCACCAGCTACCAAGGGCAGAAAATTTTTTTTTTTTCTGAGAATCTCCATATTCATTTTGATTCGGTGGCTGCGATCGACGTTGGAAGCTTAGGATGACTTCTACCCGATGGTTCTGGAGATGCCCAAAAAAAAAAGACGGTGAACCTCGCGGAAGCAAGAAGTGTCCCGCCATCAGTAGAGGTTAAGTGTGCAATAAAATTCCCCTGTAGAATATCAGTTCATTTTCAGATGTAGCTTTACATACCCTCAAATGGAATCTTGTCTTCCTGAATTCTGTTGCAAACATGCTCTTTGGCATGATCTAGAGCTCTGTGGGTTGACCGAGAACGTCAACAACTCTACAAGCTAGATGGAGAGCAATGATAAATTTCGAGAGATTCTGGATTTTCCCACCCATCGAATATGTGCTATGTGAATCAATCAACTGGCGGGTTGATAGGAAAGTTGCTGCCTCGAGCATACCGTAAAGAGCCGACATCTCTAAGAGAGCCAACAGAGGCAGATCAATTGGTTCGACTATAAATGAACTTATAGCACAAGAAATTATTGAGGAAATTATCTAAAACTAAACAGGAAGAAGAAAGAAAAGAGCTTGAAAATAGTAAATATCTTTCTCTACCTCTAAATCCAAAGCGAACCTGGCTTGAATATATCACGTGATTGGATCTCACATCTAATATCTGCGTAATTGGCAGCAATAGCAATCCGTATTAAAGCACGAAAATTCACCTGACACCGCGACGCGACAAAATCGCGTCACCCAAACTTACTTCAACCTCATCCAAGTCCAAAGACTACAAACAGCACCCATCGCACACACATTCCATCCTAAACCAGAACAAACCACTCGCACATCCAAACCTCAGAAAGAAAAATACAGACCCAATGGCGGAACCCATCGCCACCCCGCGCATAACATCGCAATACCTCGACTCCTTCACCGACCGCACCGTTCGCCTGATCGGTACGTACCATAACCCCTCTGCCCCCTTCCCCATCCCCCCTCGCCCCCCCGGTTCCCCGCATCTACAAAACTTTCTAACATTCTCCCGTTTCCTGTCTTAGGCAAGGTAACGCAGCTGCGAGGCGAGACTGCAACGCTCGACTCCGCTGGCATCGTCACCGCGCACCTGAACCGCGACGCCCACCTCACGCTGAGCCACGCCGTGGAGATTGTCGGGAGGGTCAATCCCGACTTGAGCGTGCGGGTGCTGAAGGCTACGGATTTAGGGCGGGATGGTGAGTTGGTTTCCTTTCCGTTTCCCGTTCGCCATCTTTTTTTGATATGTGCGAGGAGATGGGAGGGAGAAGTGCGGAGTCGTGGTGTGGTGGTGGCTAACGTGCTGAATGTTGGCTTAGTTAACTTCGATTTGGTGAATGCTGTTGTGGATGCTACTCATCGTTATAAGGAGATCTTCTACACATAATGAGATGGTGGGTGTTTGGACCTGGAAAAAGGCGTTTTGGCAAAAGGGGAATAACAGGCTCGTGGTACTATTGACGTGTTAAGGATTGAGGGTGGTATGGCTGATGAGATGCCATAAGATGTGATGCGAGGGACTATGGCAATGAGACGAGAATTATGAATAGCCAGACTACATTATATGATCAAACTTGAAATCTGAACTGATGTCTAATCTGTATTTTATTTTTATTTTATTGAGCTGTTATCTTTCTCAGTAAGGGCTATGTTCATCAGCTCGTCTCCAAATCTTATCCGCAACTCATAACCCATCTCGCTATGCATCCAAGTTCGCTCTTTTAGAAATGCTGTTCAAACTCCATGCCCGATGCAATCAATCCCAAAGTATATCGACGTAATTACAAACTCCGCGCTATGCCGAGAAATGGAAGAAAACACAATTCAAGTCGTCTTATCCTCCTCAGAATCTTTCATTTTAGTATCCCCTAGCTTCTTAGGTGAATCTTCCGGCTCCTCTTTCACCGCCACTTCATTTTCGGTGCCTAAATCCTTTGGATCAAATCGGCCAAAGTCATCCCAGTTGATCTCATTAATCGCTGCCATCGGATCCTCATACAGCTTGAAATTCAACCTCGGTGGAGAGCTTGGCATCGGAACATCTGTCGAAAAGAAATCCTCCAAATTAAAATTCATGTCCACATTGCCATGGTTTCCACTAACACTTGGAAGATCAGGTAGATTGCCAAAATCAAGATCAAGACCATTTCGTGCAGGCGATCCATGATTGTTGGCTTCAGACATAAGCTGATTCAGGGTAGCTGTGAAAGGCGACTCAAAACTACCGTCATGATTCCTTGGGGATCGACGCCGGCAACTCCCTGGTGTTTTTGAAGGCGTCCTAGTGAACAGGAGGAGCTGTCCCGGGGACTTGGTAGATCGAGCAGACTTTGTAACACTCCGTGTGATAGGTCGATGGCTTGGGGTAGAGCGAGTAGGTGTCTTGAAAGCATTGATTGGAGGTGATTTATTTACAGGCGTTGTTGGTCGAACTATCCCTCCGCTTACCATTTCCTGTTCGAAGAGTCTCACGAGCTCAGCATCGGCGTCATTTTCTCTAATTGCAGGTGGGCAATTCTCTTTGTTCGGCGCCTCAAGACTTAAATCTTTCGGCGAGTGGATATCAGTTTCCATAGTCGAGATAGTTACAACGTTAGTCGTGATTTCTCCTAAAACTTTTGGCGAACTATCCTTCCTAGGAGATGGAAATAGCAATCTTCGAGTAGAACCAAGGTCGTCTTCAACATCAATTGGGCTGTGTTGAGTTCCTACCCATCGAGCTGGACTTGACTGTATTGCTCGTCTCAAAGCTGCAGAAGCAACATCAGACGTCATAGCTTTTAATCGTTTCCTGGGCTGAGAACTACCAGATCGTTGCCGAGCTTCGAATCCTGCTGGTCCTGGAGGTCCTTGATATGTCTGGTTTTGCATATTACTTGTTTCGCTTGGAGAGATTCCTCGGGGTACCGTAGCATCGCCCTGCGGATAGTATGCTTCAGACTGAGGAAAATTGGCCTCCGACTGAGGAAAATTTGCTTCGGATGGCGGGAAGTTCGCTTCGGAGGTAGGTAAGGGAAAATTCCATGTCTGCGAAGGCTTCGGTTTTGACGGGCGTTGAACGGGTCTTTTTTTATCGCCAGCTTTCGGCTTGTCCGCTGCTCCACCGTTCTCCCAGCGCGATTCCGGCCGTTGAGTTTTATACTTTGACATCCAAATACCACACGCTTCATTCTGTTAGTTCTAGCTCATATTATTATCTATAACTACTTACGATTGCATAGAAGAAATTCTTTGTAATCCTCTTGTTTTTCTTCTGGCAGGAGAAACTTCTTAATGAGCTGGTAAGAAGTTGGCTTTCCCTCGCTATTGCGTGTCAATATGGCAATTGCTGTCACACGGCCTGGCTCATCTGAATATTCGTAATAACCAGGCTCGCCTTGTTTTTCTTGAGACCATGCCTTTCGCCAAGTTGGTGTTTCGATAGCACCGCAATTAGAGCAATACGGTGGCATTTCTCCATTTGCGATAGCCTGTTCTAGCTTCTGCTTAATTGATGCCTTCTTCGCATTCAAGGTGCGGCTATATGGGGGTACATTAGGAGGCATGGGCATTTGTGGCATGTCAGGCATCAGAAGCATGATAGCTTCTGTAGCAGGGTGAGGAGCTTCCGACCATGTTTGAGATCGATGGAGGCTTGAAGGTGGTAGAGCAGGATCGCTTGCAGGTATTGCCGGAAGAGTAAGAGATCCCATTGAAGCTGTACGAACTAACATTCCAGAACCCTGTCTTGACCGAGGTGCAGGTGGAGGGGCCGTAGGCTGGCCCTGCTGCTGAAATTGAGGGTTTAGTTGAGGATCGGTGGCTTGAGGCTGGGAATCCGCGGGTTGAGAGCCAAATATACCGGGTTGAAAGACTGGAGGTTGAAATGCCTGTTGTGGCGGAGGTGTTGCTTTAGACGGTTGACTCATTGTAGATCGACGGGATTGAGTTCGATTCGCGCTTTTCAAAGGCGGCAATGCCTGCCCATCTTCTGACATGATACTTCCAGCTCGAGACATAGCAGCCCTCGCCTTTGCTTCCACTTGTCTAGGCTGCTCAATTGTTGGCATTTTGGTTGGTAGCAGTTCCATCGGACCAGGAATCTCCTCTTGAATGCGAAACGTGTCATGAATCTCGATATTTGGAGAAATTGCCGGTCGATTTCTCTCACATTCAGGAGATATTTCCATCAATTTATTATTTATCACTCGTGTGACTTCCTCATCTTCCCCAAAGAGTTCCTCCATTGATCCACTCATGAAACCCGAATCTGTTCTAGGCATTTGCGGCAAGACCGGGCTCGAGCCACATGGTGGGCTAGATGGTAATCGATTTGGCGTCCCTGGCCTCGTTCTCATGAGTGGAGGAGAAGATCCGATATCTGGCGGTGTTTCTCCCGGACTAACATTTCTCTCTGGGGAAGGATTTGCAGATTCGATTGAGTATCGAAGCTGGTCTTCCGGTGGCTCAAGACGAGGATAGGACAAGGTATGCGATTGTATAGGTTTTTCGGACTGAGATGCGGTCGAGCCTCGTCGAGGCCCACTCTGGGAGGGAAGACGATCGCGAGTAAAATGTTGGTTTGGTAGGTGGGGAACTGGTGTTGGAGCCCGTGGAATATCTTGCAAGTGTGAACCGGCAGCAGGTGCATTGTTGGGATTCATAGCAATGGGCCTGAACATCCGTAAAGATCCTGAAGTGCCGGCTGCAACTCGAAGCGATTCTGGGGCTGCGGCAAATGCTGTGTTAATATTCTTATCCACCTTTGTTACCTTCGCTCGCCTTTTTGCAGGTGGGTTGTCATCTCCGTCAGTTCCCTCTTCATAGCCAGAAGTATTACCGCCTGCGGTAGCTGACTTTGGCTTTCGGGCTCTTGGCCTCTTGACCGAAGCTCTCGAAGACGGCCTTGACGTAGTGGCCTTGCCGCCAGCTGCTATACTGCCGCTTCCGGGACTATCAGCGTTCAACGTGTTACTGAATGCGTCTATGATTGGTTGCGCTTGCAGACCAGGGCTAAGGAGTTGATTAACCACCTCCATACTGCTTCTTTGAGTCATGTTCGTGTTGGCCTGGGGTGCTGCCTTGTTGGCCATTTGAGCAACGTTCTGGTTTGATTGAAGAAAAGAGGTCCACTCGGGTTCAAATCCAGGTGGCAAGCTGTTGCTCATTTCCCTATATTTCTCTATCGTGTTGAGATATTCGCCTTGTAATATTGTAGGGACCGGAACAAGCCTCAATTTAACTTCCAGTGTTTCCTTCACGCCATTGGCAAAGATGCCCAAAATATTTTTGCATACACGTCCAGTAATTAGCTGCCGTGACTGTTGGGCGGGCTCTGGTGTCGGTGAGGTTGCTGCAAGAGCTCGTGAAAGCATCCCTTGTCCTACAAGAGGATTATCATATTCCGAATAATCGTACGCGTAGATCGTGTAATCCAGTCCGAGTCTAGGGAGAAGTTCCGGACTACATTGAACGATAGCTTGTATGCAGGTCTTTAATTCGATCACGCCGATTGTTGTCGTCTCGTCCAGCGCAATGGTTTGAATGTCGAGAACATGAGGCCACCGTGCCAGACAATTGGTCTTGTTTTGGTCATCAAATGTGTATAGAACTTTCACTGTAGAGAAGACACTGTCAGAATTCCTCCGCACGACTTGAATTTTCCAGAATACATACGCCTCATCTGTCTGACTGATACGCCATCCTCATTTTCGCCACTGTTTGAGGCCATTGGAGCTGTAGGAGCTTGAGTATTTTGCCATGGATCGGGACTGGGGAGAATACTAGCTGGAGACGACATTGCAAGCCGTTGCTGGCCGCAATGTCAAATCAAAAGCTTTAAATACGTCGACGAGCTCATGAAATGCTATGGACGGTGTCGTGAAGTCATTGAGTAGAGGTGGAACGGTGCAACAATTAATAGGGACGAGTAATTCAGGTGGCTAGTTGTAGCTCGCGTCGCGATGTATTTACGCGTAGGAGAAATGTCGGCAAATAGCTGCGAGACTTGGCTTGGGGTCGTTTAGCAGGGATACTGAACAACGTGATAAAAACAGATGGAATAATGGTCTCCAATATGAATCGAATCGAGAGTTTCAAGTTTATTAGAGTGTGTCGTTCATGTACTTATATGTTGTGTACAATGTATGGAGAGTATGGAGTACTGTAGTCTTGAAGTATTGACTGAGTTGAAGTATCCAATGATATCTCGCGTATTGCTGCAGGGGAGTGCTCTAGCCTAGGCATGAATTTCGGCCTGAGGCTTTAAAAGAACAACAAATATTGCCTACTTGCAGAACAGTTTCAAAGGGTGAGATGCAGCACACCATCAAGAGGAAATGATTCATAGATTTTCGAGTGGGGCGGAAGGCCTTTTATATGTTCGCCAGATGAAATTCTCATGATACCGCGCTTAATTCATGACTCAGCGCTTTTCAGGGTGATAGGCAACCAACCCCTCCAAATCACATGATATTCCCTCCTTTATCTTCAATAAAACCTGAGATGGGCTATTCGGTTGAAGTCACATTATCATTTTGCGACCGCAGTTAGTAATCTATCAACAACCTCAACATGGCCGCATGATTAAGCGTCCATACAAGATCCACACAAACTATCATACACAACATTTCGGCTCACACCATACTTTAAGATTCCGAAATCCCCTCCGTAGGCCCCACTGGCGTAGATTCTGTCTTTTTTGGGTGGCGTACTTTCAATATGGCGGTGTTGTTGGGGCCCTTCTCTGTTTTTCTCTTCAGCACTTCCCGTACCACCTCTTTGACACCCTGCTTTCCCTGTGTCTGATTCACATAATGTCTGACTACATCATTTGCAGTCATCTCATTCGTGCTCACGAACGCGAGTATGTCTCTCTCGTGAGGAATACTAAATCGAGCGTGTGGGTACTTATCGAAATCTCCTTGGTGTAGTAAAGGCAGCCGTTGGGCACCTTCGACCTCAAAAAATGGATCGGCGACCTCGTCTTCAGGTTTTATATCTTCAAGTGAAGCCGGTTTCCATTTTGGGTTCATGTCTTTTCGTATGAGGAGTGCATCCACCCCTTCAGTGAAATCTGGATGGCACATGAATTTTTCTGCGATTTGGTGTTCGCGTTGAAATGTTTCCGTAATTGACCAGGATTTGCCGAGTTGCATCTGACGAAGGGTCACGTAGACAGCTGTCGGCGACCTTTTGTGTAGGGTGGCAAGAGTTTTCTCCGCCCATTCTTTCGTCTCCCCAGTTTCAGCTTCCAGCGCCTCCATAATAGCAGGTACACTGGGTTGGCTGAAACACCGATCGATAGCATCTCGCAGTTCACCTTGTATTTGCATTGGCACGTCGTGTGGTAGGCCAGTACAGAACTCTTCAATAGTCGAATTAATGATGTCTAGTCTCTCAGGTGTTTGATCGTAGTCCTTAAATCGCAACTCAGCAAGTCTTTTTTCAAGTGCTGGCAGGGACGTAGAGTGGAGATAATGTGTTGCAATTCCAGTGTAAAATACGTTCACGCCCTTCAACCTCTCGCTCGTAAGGGCAAGGTATGTACCAACGGCTCCGGGCATCCTAGGTAAGAAAAACGAAGCTCCGACATCGGGAAAGAATCCAATCGTTGTTTCTGGCATGGCGAAAAGAGTCTTCTCTGTAGCTATTCGCATGGGGGCATGAATACTTAATCCAACTCCACCGCCCATGGTTATACCGTCCATAAATGCTACATAGGGCTTCGAATACGTTGCAATCAAATGGTCAAGCTTATATTCGAGAGCGAAATAGTCCGTCGACCGTGCCTGGCCCTCTTTCCCCTTTTTGTTATCTTCTGCCAGAGCTGCCACATCTCCACCAGCGCAGAATGCTTTTGGGCCTGATCCTTTGATCACCACCACATTGGCCATATCCGACTTCGCCCACTCCTGTAACCTTGGCACAATCTTTCGAATCATGGAACCGTTTAGGGAGTGAAGTTTCTCTGGTCGATTGAGCTCGATTGTGCGGAGGCCAAATAGGGTGTCGAAGAGCACATCTTCCTTTGCGTCCCCTTCCAATTCCTTGATAACTTCCGGCTGGGTTTTCGAGCTTGCAGACATCTAGAAACTCATCAATATAATCTATTCTAATGAATCCTTTAGCTTCCATACCTGTGCCCTTCCCAGAAAAGCTGGATTCTGGACTTTGGCTCTCAATGGCATAGCTGTACTTCTGGAGCTGCAACGAGCAGCTATCCCAGCTCTCTGGCAAAAGAACTTTGTAAACATCAAGAAATACAGCTCTCCTAACAAAAGTACAAAGAAAACGGAATTGTCACTAAAATGAATGCGGAATGAAGTGACAATTACGCCATGTAAGTCCTGATTTCACCGACCTCGGGTTCAATTTTCGGGCTCGGCTCACGTCTCTCATAAATTTAAGGTTTTGAGCTAGTCTACTATTGGAACCATCGCGATTTGACATTTCGACGACCGCTTTGCAAGGCAGGCAAAAAAGAAGTTATCAACGTCTAGAACAAGAACAACATGTCGGACGCAAAGATTCAGTATGCCCATCATGTCCACCCTTCATATGCAGAAGCTAATAAATCTCTAGAGAACTGCTAGCAAAGCCACGCAGCGACCTCACGTGCGACCGACCTCCCCTCTCCTCCTCCATGGCTCACTGAATTTAAGCTGACCTCCTTCACAACAGAGAATTTGAAGTCGCGCAACTAGAAGAACACGAATTCACCTCGGGCCCTCTCTCGATCCTTCAAACGGCCGTGCGATCACACACGCAAGTTCTCATCTCATGCCGAAACAACAGAAAACTTCTCGCTCGCGTGAAGGCGTTTGATAGGCATTGTAACATGGTGTTGGAGAATGTGAAGGAAATGTGGACCGAGACACCAAGAAATAGTCAAGGAAAGAAGGGGAGACCTGTCAATAAGGATCGGTTTATCAGTAAGATGTGAGTGTGACCAGTTATCCTCTGCGATTGACCATTGTGGGATGCTTGAATATCCCAACTGGTGTGGTGTAAGAGGCCGTTTGCTAATCATATTTTCAGGTTCTTGAGAGGAGATTCAGTCATTTTGGTGCTTCTCAGCTGAGGTTTCGATATGGTGTTTTCTATGTATGGGTGGCTCATGGAATTTCTCAACTGGTCGACTCATAGTGGTTCTCTAGAAATGAATAAACGGCGTCGAAAAGTGGCTGGATATACCAATTAACTTGTCAACACTTCATTCATGCTGATTTGTGATATTTCCTTTATTGTAAATGGGCTAGTTGCACTCAAGAGACTACTACTCCTACGTTATTCAATATCCATTGAGAGAGGGTTCTATTCTAAAGACTCTTGCCCACTTCAGATTATCTCAAGTAGTGCAACAGTTCATGAGATTGGTAAGGAAGCAAGGTGATATCAGAGTTTTGCCGTAACCGTTCGTTCTTGGCGGTGAGAGAATTTACGGTCGAATTGTGGCAAAGAAACAACTGGTAATAATCACTTTGGAAGTTGTTGCATCTTATCAAGCACTAAAAAATACCTTTCATTTAGTTGTTACTAGTGCATTCAAATAAGTTGTGATGGTTATGAGTATCTTTATCTCTTTAGATGTGTTAATGGATCCCCTTATAGCACACGCCCCCAATTCATAAAACTCCCTACGCTATGCAGATTGAAAATGAAGTATGTAATCTCTTTGGCCCATGTTTAGAAAGGTTTCGCAACCTTCCTACTCTCGCTGGTGCCCGTTTCTGGGTCCTTGTATTCCTTCCAGCTTACGGGATACATTGTGTTACCAGCCTCGCTCGTCGCCATAATGACACCTAGGTTGTTGCTCGCAGTGGAGAGATAATAATTCGCTTGGTCGCCAAGGGAGATCTAGATTTTCAGTGAGATTCCGTTCTGAAGATTTGACAGGCTTTCTTACCACAACTGCTCGCACAATGTCTCCTGGCCGAAAGCTCTCGAAGATCTTGACCTTGTCCTTCTCTGTTGCTCTAACATCCTGCACTCGTATTAACCCTTGCCACTCTCCATCCAACACCGTCTCTCCCACAACCAGAATGGCAACGGTGGCTTGTCGTGGGGCAATCCTTGTCACCCTGCAGAGCACCATACTATTGACTTCCGGCAAAATCTCCGCTTTCGCTTTGCTTCCAGCATCTTTTGACGTCGCTAGGGAGATCTTTCTTTCGATTGAGAGGGTGGGAAGGACTACGGGCGATACAGGAGTGATCTTGGTCAGGCGCTTTTGAGGGCCCGCCGCCTTTGGAGGGCTCGTCTTCGTGACGGGGCCGAGAATGGACGCATAGAGGTTCGCATTATGGATATGAGTACCAGGACCAGGCAGGTATTCGCTCGCAGAACCAAGCAACTGGCCAGGCACGGCAATCGATGTTACTTGCGCCATTGCGAGGGGTGGATAGTATTACGCTGCCTAGGTTCTGAAAAAAAAATCTGAAGCGAGCTCGGCGGGGTTGGAAAAACGGTTGTGGGAAGGTTTGCCGAATATTTCCGGGGAAGGTACAAAATGTTTTAGAGACACAGCCTGTAGCCACGAGAGCTGCCGTAAACATTCCGAAAGAGAACCTGTCATTTATTCGGCTGTATCTCTTTAGCTTTAGTTATTTCATTCCTATACTACATATGACTAACCGCTGTCTGATCTTTGAATAAAAATATGTCTCGAATATTACTTCGAATTAAAGTTAGTGAATCCAACGTCCGTACCGGACACTATGCTGTACCACTGACGGCCTTTGACCATGTGGGGCCCAATCACAACCCCACGGTACCCCGCTTCGCCGATCTCAGGCGATAATAGATCCAGAGCAATCAGTAGCTTCAGAAAACATCATACGCCACGTTACCTGCATATCGTGCGCTTGTGGAAGAAGTTAAAGAAGCTTCTAACCCCCCTGATAAGCAATCATCTCAGTCATTCCTCTAGTTGAAGAAATCAATCATGTCGGCCAAACATTTCATCAACGACCCGACTCACTTGGTGAACACGGCACTGCAGGCCCTCACTATCACCAATCCTTCCATTGCTCTCGACGCTGAAAACAAAATCGTCTATAGACGACCCGGCCATGCCCCTCAAGTTTCTATTGTCTCGGGTGGAGGAAGTGGTCATGAGCCGAGTTTTGGAGCTTTTGTTGGTGAAGGATTACTCTCGGCAGGTGTAGCTGGGACAATCTTTGCCTCCCCAAGCGCTGAGCAAATTCGGAAGGCTATCATGTCACGGGTCGACTCCGAGAAAGGAATCCTTGTGACTGTGATGAACTATACTGGAGACGTTCTTAACTTCGGTATGGGTGTGGAAAAGGCCAAGGCGGCTGGCTTAAAAGTTGAAATGCTAGTAGTTGGGGATGATGTGGGTGTTGGCCGGTCGAAGGCCGGTAAGGTTGGAAGAAGAGGAATTGCCGGAACCGTTCTTGTGCACAAGATTTCTGGAGCTTTAGCTGCAAGAGGGGCTAGCTTGGAAGATGTCTACAAAGTGGCCAAGTTGACTGCGGACAACATTGTCAGCGTCGGAGCCAGTTTGGATCATGTTCACGTGCCAGGGAGAGCGCTTCCGGACCCGAAGTCGGATGAGAATTTGGCAACGGAGGAGGTTGAGATTGGAATGGGAATTCACAATGAGCCCGGGAGCGGAAGAGCGGTCGTTACTCTGCCCGAGTTAGTTACTACGATGCTGAAACAGCTCCTAGATCAGAAGGACTCAGATCGTGCATTTCTGAATGTCAATTCCAACGAGGTTGTCCTTTTAATCAACAATCTAGGAGGCGTAAGTGTGCTTGAGCTCGGAGCTATCACCACGGAAGTTGTCACCCAACTGGAGAAGACTCACAATATCAAGCCGGTACGGATTTTGGCTGGAACATATATGACTAGTCTCAATGGTTTAGGTTTCAGTATTTCAATTCTGAATGTTGTGAACACAGATATTGGTGGGCCAAGCATGTTGCAATTATTAGATGCTCCATCAGAAGCTGCTGGGTGGACAGCGCCGATAAGAAAAGAGACATGGGAGGCGAAGTCGACTCAAACAAGAGATGGGTCTACCTCTAGTGGTGAAGAAATCAAATCCAGTGGGTTAAAAAACAGCCCTGAAACCATAAAGTCTGTTTTGACTTCGGGCCTGGAAAGGGTAATTGCAGCTGAGCCGGATGTTACAAGATACGACACTATTGTAGGCGATGGCGATTGTGGAATCGGTTTAAAGAGAGGTGCTGAAGGTATGTTCGTCTTCCCCCTCAAGTTCATCATTAACTCCAAATAGCCGTCCTGAAGCTCATCTCAGAAACCAAGCTATCTGGTGATGTAGTGGTAGATGTAAGCAAGATTGTACAGGTAATCGAGGTCACTATGGATGGCACTTCCGGAGCCTTATATGCTATCTTCCTCAACTCTTTAGTCCACGCTCTCCGCCAACAAGCCTCAGCCGGAGAAGCAACAGCAAAGGTTTGGGCAGCGGCACTCAAACAGGCCTCCGAGTCACTCTCCAAATACACTCCAGCGAGACCTGGGGACCGCACGTTAGTCGATGCACTACACCCATTTGTCGAGGTCCTTACTTCGACAGGAGATGTCAAGAAAGCCGCTGAGGCATCAAGAAAAGCAGCCGAGGGGACGAAAGGAATGAAAGCCAGTCTTGGCCGTACGGTTTATGTGGGTGGATCCGGATTCGAACAAGTACCCGATCCAGGAGCTTGGGGCTTGAGCGAGTTCTTCGTCGGGGTTGCTGGCTTGAAGCCCACAGACCCCGATTATGAGCTTATCTGAGGAAGCGAAGGGATAGGACGACATGAGAGCATTAGCTTCTCTGATCCGAAATTTTAAAAACTAATTTCCTTCCGGAAAATCGACTTTTGACGCCGAAAAGCGATATTTACGAGTTTTAGCAAGCATACTTCAGAAAAACCCCATGTATACGATCTTTCTATTTTTGCTCAACCAACAATATCTCATAGCGTATTCTTTCTACATGATTCAAATAGCCTAGTACACTTTAGAGAATTAGGATTCATTTTAACCATTGATGTTCAACTAGCGCTAAAAAAATCAACGCCATCTCTGTTTCGTCACTGAGAATGCCTAGGAGATGGCATAAATCAAATGGAATACGAGCGATGATCTAGTATCTCTGGATGTCCTGCACTTATCCCAGGTGGTACTAGAGAATATGGCCTCTTTCTCTCATGATTCAAACCCATACCGCTATAAAAGCGTTGAAAGACATTTCGACCTTCCGAGCCTCAAAAGCCACAATCTAATTCCATGCCTCATAAGTTTTCTAGAACCGCCATATGGCCCCGGTTCGATATTCAGGGAGATGGGGTCTCGGGATCAGGAGCGGCTGATCTCCTCTGTCGGCCCTTCAAACTAAATTTGTCTTCTAAAGTAGACGAGCTGGAACGGCCACAATACAACGATAAATTTCTTGGAAGAGACGAATCAGACTCTCTTATGAAACGGCCCATACTCTCACGAAGGAATTGTTCCTCGATCTCGTCATCTTCGTCTTTGACGTCTTCGTTTATTCGCTCTTCCTGAGTAACCGGAAATTAGCTTCCATTACTATACCATTTTTTTGGATTAGTGACGTGCGAGCAAGAACCAACCTGGGAGTTAGCTGCCATAAGCTCCAATCTAGCAATGATCTTGTCATAATGTTGGATTTGCGCCTGGATTTCCTGGGTGCGTTTCGACGACTGCGCTTCGATCAACCTAAACCACCGTCTCAGCATTCCCTCCCCGATAAGACCTCACAACTCTCTCCTAAAATAATTACGTCCCGAGAAGAGGTTAGAAGGATTTTTTGGGACATACCGAATAGCCCAGGCAACGACGAGCAGCATGTTGATACCAACCAATAGCATTCTACTCATAAAGATCCCTCCCGGGCTGTGCATGAGTTCTTCATAGCCGATACATTCGAGAATGTATTTATTGGCCTTGGCCAGAAGGAGCGAGGCGGGTAGTCCAAATAGAGTGTCCCAGAAGACTGTTTTTAGATGATTTTTTTCTTAGCTGTCGTTCTTGACGTGTGTGGAGAAATATAGATATTATGGAAGGGGGACACAAACTAAGAATCCAACCAGGATGGTTGATATCAAAGATACCTCTGCCAGTCGATGTTCCAATGATACACTCACCCTCCATCCCTTCACTATTGTTCTGTTCCATGTTGTGAAATAGTTCGAGTTGTGAGGTTGTGACTTTGAATGTTCAAAGCTGAGGAGAGGTGAATTTTCAAATTGGGGAAATCTTGAAAGTCAATATCCTTTTACAATCTTGTGAGCTCGCTATTATCTTTTATCAACAACTAAAGTAATTCACTATTCTATTTTTTTTATAGATTCTGGCCTGAACCTCACCAATTAACGACTTAAAATCAGAAAGAGTAGAACAGTAATAGATGGAGAGCATCCCGTTTCCCAGGAATTACAAGAGTGGGTTATTACTAGAAGTTATTTGCAACCTTAGAGCAATAAATAAGTTATATGGAGCATGCACAATATGATGAGGCAGAACACAGCTTCAACAGGGACTAATATTCAGCCTATAAAAAACTGTTGAAAACCAACATGACAATCATACAATAACACCATGGTAAGAATGCTAACTCAAGTATTCCCCCTTTTCCAACATCACGGAGAACCCTTCTTCCAAAGCATACAAATCTGATTAATTGCTGATTACCCTAATCTAACTTGTCCCGCTCTTCAGTTTCCAGTAATACCATTTGTTCCACCCATATATTATAATCACTTCCTGCAATGGCTTCTTTGATGTCGTGGATCACAGTATCTGTGCTTCCTTCAGAATCACACTCATGTGGACTCATAGCGCCATCAAATCCGTGTAAAACCTTGCGAATCTTTTCCACCATTTTATTCTCGTCGATACCATACCCAGTATCTGACTGGTTAATATGATTTGAGGCTTTCGAGGACATATCTTTTGAGGTTTGCCGAGAGTTGGTTCTTGAAGGCAGCTTCGTGAACATCTCAACTTGCTTTTCAGCCGTTTCTGCCCTTGTCTTCCAAATATGGATCTCTCTATTTGTTTCTCTCAATTGTTCACATAAAGTGCCGATATCCAAACTATCTCGAGTATCAAGCTGTTGTCTTAACTGCCGAATTTCCTCGTTCTTCGAAGAAATCTGCTTTTGTAAATTCCTAATTTGCGTAAAAAGCAACGAGTTGCTCCTGCTTGGCAGATATGGGCTACCTGATGGACTAGCGAGACTGGAAGTGAAAACTTCATTGAATGTTGAATCCGGATATACAAAATCAGCCGCATCTACTCCGGTGGTCGATGGAGGACGCGAGAACTGCAAATGCTGAGCGACAGAAGGAGGCTCAGGTTGTGGAAGACGTTTTATATTTTGAAAACTGCCAGGACCATCGAACTTTCCGACTTCAGTTGAAGTTAGAGCTCGCGAAATATGAATAGGTCTTGGAAGCAAATCGATTTGATTAAAAATGTCTGTAGAAGATGTAGACTGGAATGACCCTTGGAAAATTTGAGTTGGAGCGGAGTTCGGATTCGAGGAGCTAGACTCCAATGACGAGATGCACTGATGAGTCTGCAGAGGTTCATAACATCCCTGGAGAGGTGTAGAAGAATTTGGAGTTGATGTAGATATATTTGGAATTTCATCCAAAGACTTGGAAAACGGTTTTGAGGAAGTGGAGCATACTTTTTCTGTAATCGGAGATCCACATTTCCAGGGTGTTGTATGTTCTTCGAGAGAGCTTGTAATAGCTAGAACGCGACCTACTCTCTGAGATGTTGGAGATGGGGCTCGAACTAAGCTGGAACCCTTACACGGGCTTGTGGGCTCTTCCCATCTTTGTCCCCGGCTTACTACTATAGGAGTCCGAATCGACTGAGGTGTCTTTTCAGACTTTCCTGATTTCTGTGACCTCGTTGGTGAAGATGGATTGGTTGTATATGGCGCGATTAGGCTTCCTTTAGGAGATTCAAAACGATCGGCAGTACCATCTACAGCCTGCTTTAAAGGTGACTTCTTATGTGATCCAATCTGAAGAGCGGAACAATGAGAATTCCCGTTCGGACTATTAAACCTTGCAACTAGAGCTGAGAACTTGGAACTCGGTGTTCCAGGCGGCTTAGATGGACTGCACTTTACTAGAACGCTTTTGAGTGATGCAGTGTTCTCCGGCGTCACAGGATCCTTGATGTCTCCGGCAGACCTTGATGCCTCTAGACTTGGTGGAATACTCTTTGACTGAGGATCTGGGTAAGTTGATGTGACTGGTTCTTGGGACAGAATTTTACGGTCTGATGCAAAGGGTGATTTTGACTGATCAGAATCCATGGTACCATTGGACTTCTTTTGCGAAGGGCTCAAATTAGGCGCCGGGCCATGGAGCATACTTTCGAAGTTTGGAGAGAATCGAACCTTCAATTCAACTTCCCTCTCAGGTTTTTTCAAATTGAGGCTCTCATCAGTATCTCGCTCCGAAACTTGGGTTTGGGTTTCCATATCATCCACAAGGGCCATAGCTTGAGCTAGGTCGGCCAAAGAAGCCATATCTTCTTCATTAGATACCCTCGATAATGGATCTTTGCTGCTTTGAAACTTTTTAGTCACATCACGATCTAGTAAATTTCTCCTCCGCTTAGGATCCTCATACAAAGACCTCGAGATCTTACGTGGAGATCGGCTAGATTCATGTGTGGGAACACCTGGATCACTAGCTCCTAGACGCCGTTGGGGCTTAGAGACATTCTCTTCGATTTCTCCTGATAGCTGCCTTCTTGATCTGATCAAATTTTTTTTTTCAGTCGATAATGTTGGTGCGACTTGCAGTGATTCAAGGCCATATTTGGATTCAAAGGACCGTTTTGCTTGCGCAACCAAGCCTCTATTCTCTAGCTGAAGAAGATGACTTGTGGTATGCCCGTTGGGTGTTGCCGTCGACACCCCAAAGTCATGATTGGAGGGTCCTGCAGCGGATACATCTAAGTTACTGCCAAAACCAGCAATTTCTCCCCTCTTCACACTTGAAATAATCGCCTTTTCACCGTACTTCGCTTGGACTTTTTGATTCTCTGTCAGTCCAACTTTGTCAGGAGGAACTGACTTGTGTAAGGCCCTCGGAGTATATGATTTGTTAGAGATCGAAGCAGTCTGTTTTGATGAAGATTGTGGCGGATTGTTCTCCTTATCTGAGGAATCAGAGCCATCTGAGTTTATTTTCTTCCCTTGAAATCGAATTACTGGTTCAGAGTCCTCCTTTTGATGCTCTTCTACTGTAGGAGAAAGAATGCTTAGTGACCTTCCTCCAGAAAGTCGCTGAATCGAGAATGGTCTTGCTTTGGACCTTTGCTTCCTAATTGTCAAAGAATCGAGATGTGGAGAGGCAGAGTCTTGGCTATCGGATAACAAAGCCATAGGCCCATTGGATGCTGTAGCAATTACAAATTAGCAAAATCTAAATATGCTGTGACAAACTCACGTCGAGTAGGAGTCGGAGAAGCACTTCTTTCTCCCAGTACAAAGGAATTGATATTATCCCAATCTGGAGGCTTTCGGATAGCAAACGATTCTGATGCCGAAGGCCGCAAAACCTGTGCTTTTCCGCCCCTGAGAACCAAGCTTTTGCAATCATTAACTATCTTTAGAGCATTAAAACTCTTCATGTGACGAATGACATCCCTCCAATGCGTGATAACCATTTCCGCAATACTGTTCGCAATTTTGACTTTGTCAACGTGTGTATTAAATGAGCTTCCTTCGTCTCCACTCTTGGGCTTTTTCTTTCTCTCTTTTCGTGACTTCGGTGGGCTAATTGGGAGTAAGACCAGGCCACCACGAGGATTGGCCAGACGCATAGTGTAGTCTTCTAGCAAGTCTCCCACAAGGAGGGGGCCAAAGACAATACCCAGAGGACCATATCCCATAAGATCTGAAGTGGGTAATGGTCGACCTCGTTCGTCTTCTCTTCGCGAAGTCTCTGCTGCACGACCTATCATACAGAGGAGGCCAAACACTGCACAAATTAGTTCCCTTCTGTACTGCGAACGCAATGTTGCTATTGCTAAGGCAATGAGCCTTGCTCGAACTTTAGTCTCTTTGGTCCTCATTAACTCAGCATCACCATAAAACTGGCTCTGTATTGAGATGAGGGCATCGAATACCGGCAATGAGCCCAGTATGCCTCCGGGTAAGCCTGCAAGGAATTTTTTGAATGCCGAAGCCACATCATGTACATCACATCTGATATGTTCTGGTAGAGTCGGGCATCTGACCGTTCCCGAAATAATAGAGCCAGTTTCGTCCATAGAACAATAATGGCTGTACAATGCCGCTATCGTATTATGTGAGCCGGGGATTCGAAAAATGCCTCTTGTACTGGTTGCTAGCATTTATCAGTAGGGTTTATCAGGTATGACACGCTCACTCACCATGCTGCACAAGGTACTGAGCTGTGGCGCGAAAACATGTTGGCACTGCTAGACTTCCAGCTGCATATTCTGTTGGCAAATAGAGGAGACTAGATCCACACAATCGGACCAACTCCTGCAAGTCCTTATCTTTCAGCTTGTCTCTTTTTTGTTTCAGTCTCATAGATAAATCACTGATGCTTCTTTTATGTTTCAACGGCTTATCGTTCCTCGCCCTGACGCTCTGCGTAGAGGAAGTCCGTCGCAGAATTTTCCGTGAGAACCAGTTGTCCGTCTTCGTATTGCTGGTTTCTTCCTGGAAACAGGACATCAGTAAATATTATATACCCAGCCGTCTCCCACGTACGAGAAAACCTTCAGAGCTTTGAGGGACGATTTCTCGCACACCATGCTGGCCCAAGAGTCAGCAATAATCGAATCATGAATATCATTTTCTACTACCTTCTTAGCTAGACGATTAAATTCCTGGATAAAGATGGTGCGATCGTCAACTTCATCTTGATCGGAAAGGACATCTCCACTTGATGATGTCCAAGTATTGCTGCTGGGCATTTCCCTTCTGGACCTGCCTTCAGCACATGTCTCTGTCAATATAGTTGGACTTGCATGCTCAGCGTATGAGTGAGCGCCATCATGAATACTGGACAGCGAAGTGCTTCGGTGTGGAATCTTGGAATTATTCAAGAGTCTCTGGGCAATGGTCATGTCATCAAGGAATGGTTCGTGAATATTGGTTTGTGCCATTGATAACTTTGTTGAGAATGTACGGGAAATAAGACCATTATTAGAAGATTACATTTGACTGTGTAAAGCCTTCTGATAATTTGTGAAAGTTGAGAATTTGTAGAAGAGTTTATAAATCGGCCCGCCGAGCAGCTTCTCCAATGCACCTGCCATCTCTCGAAAGATGTTAGCGGTTCAAGACGCGCCTTCCCTCCAGGAATCATGACGCCAAAACAATGTTTGGTTACGTTGTCGTTTCAGAGATTTAGCCCTAATCTTAACACAACTCCTCGCCTTCAAGAAATATATTACGTTCGAAACAACGGCAGTGGTATTATCAAAAAGCGGCCAAAGGAGATCTATATGAACCTTGCAGCATGGTAATGCTCAAGTCTTGTTCCGTACGCCTGTTCGCTATGCAACGCCTTCCTAATCGTGAGATTCCATTATGATCCAACCCATTTGTGCTTAATCATCTTCTCCATACAAAAGCACGTATTTCAGAATGTCTGAAAGGGATATGACTCCCTTCAAGCGATTCTCGTCGTCAATCACAACGAGCCGATGAACTCTAGACTTTCGAATCGTGTCGAAGATAGAATCTAATCTATCTTCCTCGCCACAAGTGTATATCCCAGCAAAATCTTCTGCTCTTTTTAACAATGCCTCACCGACACTGGTAGTAAGTTCGTCGTATGCACCCCCTTTAATGATTGATATAACGTCAACAGCTTCGAATACGTTGAGGACATGCCTGCCGTCGTCAACAATCGGCACACTTGAGATGCTATATTTGACCATCATGTGAATGACATCAATCACAGGGGTCTCCATAGTTGCCGTCTGCAAGTCGCCGTATGTTCCGAGGCCGATTTCCGAGACACTCTTCTTTAACATCTCCGTTTCAACAACGTTGACGGCTATAAATTTGAGTAGCCTGTACTGGGTGATTACACTGACCACCATCTCCCGACCTGTCTCATCATCGACGTCAACAAGAGGAATACGTCGAGCCCGGGTTTTCAACATTTGACGGCATGCTTCGTAGAGAGGACGCGCTGGATGCACAGACAACGTTTCCAGTGGGAGAACGCCAATAGCTTTCTCGATATCTAGAAACTATTCAGCCTAGTCTTTAAATTCATGCGGAAATGATCTAGCCCTACCTCTCAAGCTGCTCAATCGAAACTGATCTATCTGGCTTAGAGCATCTGGGTTTTGCCAGTAGTATTGAACAACGTTCATATAGTCAGAAGTTGTGAGGAGGCCAGCAAAAGTTGAGGTATGCGAGTCCCACAATGGAGCGGAAACGATGCCTTGTAAGTAGATGGGTCAGAAGAGAGCTGGAAAAGAGCAGGAGAGGAGATTGACTTACCATTTTGAAGTAGGATTGTCAAACTTTTCTTTACCAGCAGGTCGGTATTTAAAATGATGAGCCGAAAGGATAGAGGCAGGACATCGTAACTTGTTCGGATTTTCAGGAAGTCTCGGATTGCAGTCTGCAGTAATCACTCATGTCAGCCTTGTGGGGTCTGTGATGTCTCTCTCCGCATCGACCATCCCTTTCATCACCACCGGCAAGCTGATTTGAGGATTGTTAAGGGACACTCACTAGACCACTCATCTGGTCCTTGTCAACCGCACTCATAGCCTTGTCCTGCATCGCGCGATTCTGGCCTCGGGGAAGAAGGAAAGTGGAAGGTTGGGCAATCAACGGCTCGTGACCATATCCAGCGACGTTTGTTGGCGATGGGAAGGCCTCGACGGGATTGGGCGCCGCGACCGCCCGGTGGTCTGCTCCCGGATCAGACATGGATGATGGATGACATGAAGTGGAATCGAAGAAGCCGACGGGGGTTTCGGGGAGAAAGTTAGCCCTCTTTAAGACGTGAGCAGGAGCAATTGTCAAGCGTCCTCAGATGGCGTTCGATGAGTCTCCAGCGATGCAGATCTGTTTAGGGAGAAGTTGAAGGAGAGAGATCAACGAGCGTGGGGTTGAAATTCACGTGCGAGAGTGGGGACCTCGTGCCGTCCAGTGCAGCCCAGTCCAAACCTGATACTGAACAGTTACCGTACAAAGCAATCCGTATTCGGACCCTGTACGCACGGTACAATAGTACAGTACAACAGTGAGTGAGCGGACGGAGTGCTTGATAGCATTGAGACGGTGGATGCCTTTATGCCTTAGGCTTTGACAGTACCGTACTCTACTGTACTGTATCTCCTCCATTATCTGCAGTCCAGCACAGCACTCTATCCCTCCCTTCCGCCTGAGCCGAAATCGCTGTCCCTCCTCGAGGCTGAGAAATAAACATGGCCTGACTGCAGCGTCACATGATTGAAAGTCGCTGCCTGCTTTGTACCTAGGTACAACAATATGATTATACGACCTTATATTTTAAGGTATACTCCAGTTCCCAAGAAGTTGGTTAGGCTCCCCGGTGAGTCATTACAATATACAGTCCTGATCACTTATGCTATACAGAATGAACAGTCCTCGTGATTACCAAGGTCGAGAAATCACGGATCTACGGATCTTATTATGACATATGGTAGATGTCTTGCCGCTGCGGGTTGCGCCCACTCCCCACCGTACCGTACCGCGAAATGAGGTTACCAACTCCAGCACCCAAGTAGAGTATTGCCAGACAAACGCCTATCGAGCGGTGGGGGGCAGCCCGGATTGGGATCTGATCCCGAGCACAAACGGTAGATAATAGACGATGTCTCTTGACCAGCATTCAGAGACATGGCGGGTCGTCTGATATATGATATATATTTCCATGTGACGAGCAACTGTTTAGAGTAGTGTAGTGTAGTGTGCAGTGTAGTGTTTACCGTATCGTGATCGTGACTACCCTGAGCTAGGGACCAAAATAACATCACTAGACGATACGAAACGAAACGAGTGCTGCCTTGCGTGCCTGCCCTGGCCTGACATGGCCTTGCGTTGCTGGGGGGCTTGGCTCCCTTGGCGACTTCCGCCCCGGCGTACCGTAGCCGTAGCAGCATCTTTGGTTGGGTTTTGCGTAAGGTTAACCTCGCAGAGCTTCATACCGGACTCTTGTCTTTTGTACGCCAAGCTCGACGATCTTCTCTTACCAACGACCCCGATCCCCTTCTTGGTTCTTTAATCGCCTCCCCTTTTTCGCTTCGTTTCACTGTTTATGGCCGTGGCGCCTCTTTTTGTAATACCTCTTCGAACGTGACACTCCCTGTCGGATTTGCTTTGTTTAACTTCCCAACTCGCACCGAAAATAATCAATTGACTTCGAATACCATAACCTTCCAGTCCTGCGGGACCGACCTCTCGAGATGGGTATCTGCAGCTCATCGTGCTGTGGAGGTAGGCACACTCTCGAAATGTCCAGAAAGATGCAGTCCGGGCTGATGAAGTTAATCACAGGCAAATCTCGCGATGGCCTTTACGAACCTGTCCTCGCCGAGAGCGAGAGAGAGGCTGTGGCAGACCTCTTGCAATACCTAGAAAACGTACGATGAACCCCCTTACATGTCTGGAAGTTGTAGCTGATGGTCCTGCAGCGTGGCGAGACTGATTTCTTTTCTGGCGAACCCTTACGAGCCCTCAGCACCTTGGTCTTTTCAGATAATGTCGATCTTCAACGTAGCGCGAGTTTAACCTTCGCCGAGATTACAGAACGAGGTACGTCTGTGCAGTGATAGTCAGATGGACGTGATTCTTTTCAGCAGAGTGTTTATGAGCACAATACGAGATCCGTATCAGAATCTTGGTCCATGGATGAGGCTCCCTTGTAGATGGATATGTCCTAGGGCTGCTGGACTATAGACATCAAGACATAGGTCGTGACTGGTTCATGGAATGCTGACTACTATAATAGATGTCCGCGAGGTTGACCGTGACACTCTCGAACCCATACTGTTCCTTTTACAGAGTCCTGACATCGAGGTACAACGGGCAGCTAGTGCTGCACTTGGAAATCTTGCAGTCAACAGTGAGTGTCTCTTCGTCCTTGGAAAATCTTGTGATTCTTATTAAACTTGTTTTAGCTGAAAACAAAGTCGCTATTGTCCTTCTCGGTGGCCTCACTCCTCTTATCCGTCAGATGATGTCCCCAAATGTGGAGGTACAGTGCAATGCGGTTGGATGTATCACGAATCTAGCTACACACGAAGACAACAAAGCAAAGATAGCAAGATCGGGAGCTTTGGGACCCCTCACTCGTCTGGCAAAATCGAAGGACATGCGAGTTCAAAGGAACGCTACTGGAGCTCTATTGAACATGACACATTCAGGTCAGCACGGAATTTTGATATTGCCCTTATACATTACTGACGTATTGTAGATGAGAATCGTCAACAACTTGTCAATGCCGGTGCCATACCAGTTTTAGTTCAGCTTCTCTCCTCCACCGACGTCGACGTACAATATTACTGCACCACCGCGTTAAGCAATATCGCTGTAGATTCACACAACAGGAAAAAACTCGCTCAAAATGAAAATAGACTCATCCAATCATTAGTCAATTTGATGGACTCCTCATCCCCGAAAGTTCAATGTCAAGCTGCTCTGGCCTTAAGGAATCTTGCCTCGGACGAGAAATACCAACTGGAAATCGTCCGGGCTCGGGGTTTACCTCCTCTACTTCGACTCTTGCAATCATCATACTTACCTTTAATTCTTTCGGCCGTTGCTTGTATACGCAATATTTCGATTCACCCGCTTAACGAATCTCCGATCATCGACGCAGGCTTTCTAAAGCCATTGGTTGATTTATTGGGATCGACGGATAACGAAGAAATCCAGTGCCATGCAATCTCGACTCTCCGAAATCTTGCTGCAAGCTCTGATCGCAACAAAGCACTTGTTTTGGAAGCCGGGGCAGTTCAGAAGTGCAAGCAATTGGTGCTTGACGTACCTCTAAGTGTACAGTCAGAGATGACCGCTGCAATTGCGGTATTAGCTCTAAGCGACGAACTGAAGTCCCATTTATTGAATCTGGGCGTCTTCGACGTACTCATTCCTCTAACAGATTCACAAAGCATCGAAGTGCAAGGGAACAGTGCCGCGGCGCTTGGCAACCTTTCTTCAAAGGGTATGTTAGAAAAAATTATCTCTCCTTTTTTAATATCTATTAATAATACATTATAGTTGGCGATTATTCTATCTTCATCCAAGACTGGACGGAACCAAATGGAGGTATTCATGGATACCTTAAGCGATTCCTCGCTAGTGGAGATGCCACATTCCAGCATATTGCAATTTGGACGCTTCTTCAACTGCTGGAGTCGGAGGACAAAAAGCTTATCAGCCTTATTGGAAAGTCTGAGGAGATAGTGCAGATGATCAAAACGATCGCTGATACTCAGATCGAGTCTGACGATGAAGGTGAAGAAGATGGCGAAGGAGAAGTTGTACAACTTGCGCAGCGCTCCCTCCAACTACTTGGGCAAAACAAGCCCTCGCATATTGAAGGATGAAGATGAGTAGTTATAGATCATATATTTTGTTGGCATTTTAGGGCTGGAAGGCGAGGTGTTTGGCGTAAGTTACCAGGAATCATACTTAGTAGCGAGCATTCGCGCGCAGCTGGGGACAGTGTGCGGGCTTCTTGGCCTGGGACAATGGCAAAATCGAAGGCGAAATCGGGCTTCACAAACCTCAACCTACATTTATCTCATACCTTCTCCTCGACCTTGTTGCAATTCATACAGGACTTTCCAGGTATTATTCCATGTAATTAGATAGAACCTTTATGATATCCACCTTTCAAAGAAAATGTACTGTTTATGGGCTTTAATTGATATTCTAACATTTTTTGTATTACATTTCCCTTTGATGAAGTTCCAGTAATGCTCCGCTCTTGATAATACTCATACACCCTTTTCAACTCATTGCTATCCTCTGAGGCTTGTCATCTATCCACTTTCCCTCACTCCAAGGTAGTACTTTCGCGATGACCCTGCCTCTGATCAAAGCCATTGGTAGTGGCCCAAAATGTCTAGAGTCCCGGGAATACGGTAGATTATCTCCAATGACCCAGCAATGACCTTTAGGAATCTAGTAACAATTAACTCCAGCCTCAGTAAATGGGTAAATTTCAATACCTGAATCATCGAATCACCCGTTCCCGGTGTATCCCTCAACACATAATCACCTTCTAAGCCGAGTACCCTTTTGATGACCCCTGTTCCAGGCTCTACCACTGAGTCGAATGAGACAACATCGCCGACTTGGACTCCTCTCCCTCGTCGATAATACTTGGATATGAGAACCCAATCTCCAATCACTTCTAAGGTAGGCAGCATAGAAGCACCTCCGACAGAACCCAGCGAGTATCCGTACTGCGCGAAGACATGGGCAATGAGAACCGTCTTCAACGCCGCACTCAGCAATCGAAAAGGATGACCAGCATACCGATTTATTAGAGGGTTGAAAGGTTTTAAAATGTTTGGAAGGAATGGCATGGCATTGATATCGTTTTTGATGTTGAGAGTTGATGTCACGAGATTTCTTTCGATCCTACGATTATCCGTACCTCCCGCCTCCCTAGGTCAACTTTACGCGAGACTTTTTTTTGAACCTACTGCTTCATTAATAGCTTCGAACCTTTTTTCCACGCGCGTCCAGGACCTTTATCGAAAATGAGAAGCTCGACCTGTGCCTTTAGCACAGCTGCAGCTCTCCGCCGTGTCTTCATTACCCCAATTGAACAAGCTCATGTTCAATTCCCGCGGCAAACCTCTCCTTCAAAATTCGCGTCATGTCCTACTGCCACCACCAGCAGGCAACTCCTCTCACAGCGCCGATTCTACGCAGCGAACTTCCGCTCCCCAGAAAAATCCCGCTTCCCTCGAAATGGCGAGATTACATCATGGTCTGTTGTTCTTGTAAACGAGAACGGAAAGCTCGGCCAGCCACAATCCACAAGCCAAATCCTCTCCTCTCTCAACCTCTCGAAACAGTCCCTGGTGGTCGTGGAATCGGGTGGTCCAGGCTCACTACCCATATGCAAGATTATGGATAATGCGGCCATGAGGGAAGCAGAGAAAATGAAATCGAAGCCTCCTAAAAACCCGGGGGCGGTCATCAAGAAAATCGAATTGAACTGGGCACTCGATCCGAATGATTTGGGGCATAGGATGAACAAGGTGAAGGAATTCTTAGAGAAGGGGAATAAAGTCGAGATTGTATTGGCCCCGAAGAAGAAGAAAGATGCAAAGCGGCTTACTACTAAGGAGGAGGGGGAGGCTCTCATCGCCAAAATTTGGAGTCTGCTGCGAGACGTGGAGGGTGTGAAAGAGACCAAGCGGATGGATGGAAAACTTCTTGAAACCGCTGTCATTTCATTGGAAGCGAAAAGGGTAAAGAAAAGTAAAAAGGGTTTGGACGAAGAAAAGGGCAAAGTGGTTTCATAGCCCTTTGAAGCTCCTATAAGCTTAGTCTCGGGGATGAAGAATGTGTATATTGTGAATACTGTACATTATCGACAGTTACTACCGTGCCTACCCTACCGGTCTGACTATTCTCTGTGATGGGGAGAATATACTACGCAAGAGGAGGATATTCAGATTTCCATGTTGAATCTGAAAAGTTTGGAAGAAAGCTTCTGGAAATCTTGTACAAGTAGATAGACAACTAGACAACTAGATATTAAATATAAAAAAAGAAAGAAAACATCTGGATCCAAATATCAAACTTCTTTTAATCTAAAATTAGTCTGGCAGAAGGTTCGTAAGATACTTACTTGCTTCACTAGAGAAGTTAATATCCAGTCATGTGATCTGGCGCATCTAAGTTACAGGGGTCCTTCGGAGGTTTCTCAAAACATCTGGTCCCGCAGGCTCAAAATTCCTGCAGCAATGGCAGATGTACTCAAAATATTCTAGTTGGATAAAAGACTTCTTTGGTCAGGCTAATACAGTCAATTCTTCATCAACATACTCGACAACAATCTTTTTAGGAACCGACAGTTCTGCTCGAGCTTTGTGAGTCATTATTCGTCAAAAATTATAACCAACAACTTCCCTTTGTGGCATAAAGGAAAATCTTACTACAACGCTACGCATTCTCTCTATCCGTTGATCTCACTTTGTCATTTTAAAAGGCGACCAGACTGTGAGCCTCATACACCAATACTGTTGTCGGTCAGCAGCAGTTGAATAGCTATTCAATATGCCCTCCTCCGAGCAACCTGATGAGGCCGATCCTGCACAACCACAATCGCCAAGTAAAGCGCCAATATCGAAACAAGCAAAGCCCGAAGATGTCGTAACGCCTTCCAATACTCCAAAGTTGTCAGGCGCGGAGTTGAAAAAGCAAGCAAAAGCAGAAAAGGCAGCAAGAAGAGCTCAAGCTGTACTAGAAAAACAAGGGAATGCTGCCGCACCGGGCCCATTACCAACGCCAGGGAAGCAACAAAAGGCAGAAGGGCAGAAGGGCCAGCAGCAGAAACGGGGCGGTCCAGCTGCGGTGGAACCGAAGAATATACCAATTCGAGGAGCATCGACATCGGTGACTGTCCCAGCGGCTCCAAAGAAAGAAGACAAGACAGTGGAATTTTTTAGACATCTATATAAAACCCGGAGAACGACTATAGCAGGGGCTTCCAAAGAGATTCACCCTGCAGTCCTGGCTCTGGGTTTGCAGATGAGCAGTTATACGATCTGTGGGAGCTGTGCGAGACTTGTCGCTACTTTACAAGCGTTTAAGAGGGTAAGCTGCCGGTGCTCAACTTCCAAAGGCTAGCCTTATTTAAGATATACTAACTTTTCCCAGGTTATAGAATCATACACCACACCACCTCATCACTCACTGAGTCGTCACCTTACATCACACGTTCTCTCTCCCCAAATTGAATATCTATCCTCCTGTCGGCCGCTCTCAATATCTATGGGAAATGCTATTCGATGGCTGAAGCTGGAGATATCGAAGATCGACATCAGTGTTCCAGATACAGAAGCGAAGGAAGAGCTTTGTCGTGCTATTGATGTCTTTATCCAGGAGCGTGTCACCTTCGCTGATCAGGTGATAGCACGGAGTGCTGCTGATAAAATCAAGGATGGAGATGTAATCATGACATATGCCAAGAGCAGCATTGTTCAACGAGCACTCATAAACGCACATGAGGAGGGGAAGAAATTTAGAGTTATTATCATTGACTCCAGACCACTGCATGAAGGAAAGCATTTGGCAGCATCTCTGGTTTCACTGGGGATGGACGTCAAGTATTGCTTGATAAACGGGTTAAGTCACAACATTCAAGACGTGACTAAAGTATTACTTGGGGCTCATGCAATGATGAGCAACGGGCGTCTATTCTCACGGATAGGAACTGCCCTTGTTGCTATGGAAGCCAATGAAGCAGACAAACCAGTGATTGTTCTCTGCGAGACAATCAAATTCACGGAACGAGTAGCTCTGGATTCCATTGTTCACAACGAGATTGCTCCAGCAGATGAGCTAGTGATACCTGGTGGGCCACTGGAGAAATGGGAAGACATAAAGAAACTACAACTCTGCAATCCTATGTATGATGTCACTCCTGCAGAATATATCCAGATGATTATTACGGAGTCAGGAAATGTCCCTCCTACTTCGGTACCAGTGCTGCATCGGTTGGGGAATGAGAGCCAATAGATAGTATAGGGGTATCGCAAGGAACAAAGAAAATGGAATTGGTTAGCTACGGCGCTCGGGAATTGGGGGGCATATACCAAGCTTGACCCTTCTAAGGATGAGCGTGACGGCTCGCTCGTCTGGTGTAAGATCGTGTAATGATGACTGTCTTGAACACCTGAAAGAATCAACCATTTAGAATCATTCTCGTAATCATTTCAACTTGAAATATTTGATTTTGAAAAATCCTATTTATTTTCTTTATGAGCTTCGGCCCCTATCTCATTTATTCCCAGGTCTTCCAGGTGCCGAGTTCCATTGTGACTTTGTACAGAGGTTTCCGCTTTCTCATCTCCATCTTTTCCCCCGCTCATCCCATCCACGGCTTAAGCTTCCGCCTCAGCCTGCTCCCGCTCCGCCCTCCTTGCCCGCTTCTCTAATAGAGTTGCCCTCCTTGATTCTAAAATGATTGCTTGATTTCTGCTCACACCCTCCAGCCAGTATCCAAAGCTTGCTCCCACGCCGCCGAAGACTGGATATGCCCATAGTGACCCCGTGTTAAAGAAAGGTCGCATCTCAATACCGAGTTGCCAGATTCGGACGGCAATGCCTATATTTTGAAAGGGTATAATTAGCTTTCAATCTAGTAGAACGGAGGTAAAATACGTGAAGGACGTAGGTGTATGCTGAGTGCGGACGTACCGAAACCTCCCCAGAAGAGGGCCTTGTGAACCATTGTGAAGTTTCCGTGAGCTTCCGTGGCAGATATGAGGGCCGAAGAGAATACTCGCACGAAATTGGGACGCGGCTGAGTATTCGATGTAGTGTTGTGTCTGCAATGGGTAAAACTTCTCCCTCTCTGTCTGAAGATGAATGCTCGTCGTCAGGTCCCATTTGACGCTAGTCGGCACACAACACGTGACGTTACCTCGTACCTTGCTCTATTAGGAAACACATCTTCAACTCAAACCATTGGACCTTCCTTCCACATGACAAGCCCAATCGCACCACAACGCTGACGGCTGGAATAGAGAATGGCTACCGCGATGGCCTACAGTAAAGATTCTACAGCGAATGGGAATGCAGGCCCGGCGAGAAAGAAGCTCAAGACGTCTGATTTACCACTGGCTAGTGCGACTAGGGCTGCTATCGAAGGGCTGGCACACACGTTTAAGAAGAAGGGTGGTTATGATACTTTAAGAAAGCAGGTCTGGGAAGATTTAGAAGGCAGTGTCAGTTTCATCTTTTTCCTATCACGGCGGTATAGATTACTGATTTCCTTTGATGACAGGACTTCGAAGCCGAGTTTACACCGTCCCTACTCAATGTTGCCGAAGAAGAGCTCGAGAAGAACGCATCTCAGCTCCTGAAGCTTGATCGGGGTAAAGCTACACTGTTGATCGACGGTGCCATCGAACGTGCTGGTGTTTACCAAACAGCAGAGGCACGCATTGACTCTTTGATTGATGCTCATATCGAAGAGATTGAGACGGGCATCAGGGCTCTGCGAAGAGAGGATATCGGAGAGGAGTCCGCTGCTACGGAACAAGCTAAAGGTGGAAAAACAGACGAGCAGTATGCCGAGGAGGCTGCGAATAAGAGAGCTGCTAGGGAGAAAATAAGACAAGATGCCAGGGATGCAGAGAAAGCAATTGCGGATGAGAAGAGACGGGCTGAGAGGGCTAAGAGGAAAGAGGAAGAGAGGAAGATTGAGGCTGATCTGGAGAAGAGGAAAGTAGAAAAGGAAGCCCGGAGACAAGCTGAGAGGGAAAGGGAGGAAGAGAAGGAGAGGGAACAACGAGAACGTGAAAGAGAGAGGGAAAAGGAGCGGGAGAGAGAGAGAGAAAAAGAAAGGGAACGAGAAAGAGAAAGGGAGAGGGAACGAGAACGAGATCGCGACCGGGATCGGGACCGTGAGCGTGAGCGTGACAGGGACAGAGACAGAGACCGCCGCAGTGATAGGGACAGGGAAAGGGATAGAGAAAGAGACCATGACGATCGATATAGAAGATCTGATGATGGCCCAAGTCACAGGGACTCCATCCGAGAATCCACAGAGCTGGCGAAGGAATCTACATCAAACACCGAACTTACTAAAGAAGATCTCCAGCGGCTTGAACAAGAAGCTTTGGATGATCTTCTAAAGGAGGGGAAGCGTGTTGCTCAACGGTCAAGGCATCAACTGGAGGTTGAAATTGATGAGAGTCTTGCTCCGCCTCCTCGAAAGGCAATGCCTGCATCTGCTATTAAACCTATCTCACGAGATTCGCCGGTCAAGTCAGATGCTAAGAAACCGTTGGCCCCTTCAGCTAAACCAAAAGTTGAAGAAACGGGTTTCAAGACTCCTTTGGCACCTTCTGAGAAGCAAGTCGACGACGACAAAGAAGAACGTAGACGAAGCCCCAGTCGTGATAGGGCATCAAGCCGAAGATCTAGGAGTAGAAGCCGCCGCCGCCGGGATAGTCGAGATAGAGAATCCGAACGTTCGCGAAGAGACAGTCGCGAGCGTGATAAGGATAATACTCGATCAAGGAGAGATAGTCGTGACCGAGATGACCGCTATAGTCGCGACTACAGAGATGATAGGAGGCATCGGGATGGCAGAGACAGGGAACGTCGACGGTCGAGCAGGGATCGCTCACGCTCTCGATCCCGCGATAGACGTAGAAGCTATCGTTCACGCAGTCGCAGCCGTGACAAACAGCGTGACCGGAGTCGGGATCGTGTACGTGCAGCAAGCCCTCCCCCCCGAGACAGTGACCTCGAAAAGTGGAAATTAGCTGAAGCCAAGAAGCGTGAACAGGAAGCCAAAGCATATCTAGCAGCCCAGAAGGAGGCTAGGGAGAAGGGTTTACCTATTCCCGGATGGACTGATAGGAAGAGAGACGATACTCCTAGGCATAGCAGGGATGACGACAAACTATCTAGCCCTACTTCGGCCAGAAAGAGAGATGTTTCGAGAGATCGTGAACGCACGTCTCGTAGATCTCGAAGTCCGACTGCTAGACGCAGTAGCCGAATTGAGAGATCTACAAGTCCTGTAAATATCGACCGTTACGTTCCTAGTTCTTCGGTCAGCAGGTCCAACCGCCGTGAAAGCACTTCAATTCGAAGCCCAGCTCGAAAGCGTGATAGAAGCCGGAGCAGAGACCGGGATCGTGATAGAGAGAAGGATAGAGAGTCTAGGCATTCCCGTGACGATGAACGTCGACGATCTCGTGATGATGTTACTAGGCATTCTCGTGACGAAGACAAACCTCGTCGCAGAAGTCGTTCCCGAAGTCGCAGCCGGAGAAGAGATAGGGACCGCACAAAGGCTCGAAGTCGAAGCCGTAGCCGTAGTCCTTACGTGAGAAAAGAACGAGATTCTCGACGAGAGCGTAGCAGGAGTCGAGATAGAGATCGGGACCGGGACCGGGATAGGAGGCGTGAAAGGAGCAGAAGTCGAGACAGGGATCGGAGACGCGAGAGGAGTAGATCTAGAAGCAGAGATAGGGAAAGGGATAGGAAGAGAAGTAGGAGCCGGGGAAGCCGGAGGGACTCGAGGAGGGATTAGAGAATAATATGCCAAGTATTTTATGATTGTAAGAGTACGGTATTGTAGGATTTAATAGCATCAGGGCTTCAAGTTTGGAACACAAGGGATACTACGGGATCTTGATAAGGTTGCAGAACTAAATATCTGGTATAATATACTTATTTATTCGGCTACCCTTTTATTGCTGGAAGCATATAGTGCGAACAATTCTAATATTTTGTCAATATTTTGATTTTCTGAGAAAGCCCAGGGCCATAAAATACAAAATAGAGCCAGATCATACTCTAAGTTCCTCTTTATTTACACGAAAATAAGAGGCGTCTTCCATCCGTACCCTCCAATTTTCTATGAATGTTATACAATACAAAGACGCTATGCTGAATAAAATTTAATGCATCAGACTAACATTTTGATTTCCACGATATGAGATACCCGCTCTCTTAAAGGTGTTACACATTGCTGTAATCTCCCATTTCATACCTTACACTCGGCGATCTTGGTCTCCCATCTATTTCCACGGCTTTGACCCCCGGATCTATAACGGCCGGGGGCGGGTGTACCATCGCCTGCTGCATATTTAAATTGAACGAGGGCGTTCTTGAGTTATCGCCCAGCTCTTGCAATTGGCCTCTGGATGCGTTGCGTCGCTGGCGGAGGAAGAAATATACCCCTGAGAAGAGGACGCCAATTGCAGCTAATGAGGTACCAATTCCGATTCCTGCCTTTGCCCCTGTAGAGAGTCCTGCGCTTGCTGGAATGCTGCTCACTTGGGAGGGCGAAGGTGAAGTAGAGGATGAAGATGCGGGGTTAGATTCGCTACCAGAGGACGGTGGGGAGATGCTGTTTCCACTGGAGGGGTCAGAGTTTGTGGAGGTAGAGCCTAATGAGGTGGGAGATGAGGTGGCTGATGAGCCAGTTGATGAGCCAGATTCTGGAGATGGTGAGCTTGGGCTCGAGCTTTGGGTTGGGCTACTAGTAGGAGAAGGGCTGGTAGGTGGATTGGATGCTATAGACTGTGAGTTAGAAATTGGGATTGTGCTGCCGTCTTGGGATACTGTACCAGTCGAAGAGCTACCACTCGAAGGGCTTTCTGATGAATCGGGTGGTGACTGTCCCGATGTGCTACTACCTGGAGCTAGAAGATTGAACATAGTGGAATATGCGATATTTCCTGAAGTGTCCACAAGTTGAAGCACATATTGCCCTGGTGCTTGCGTAGCATAAGGAGTCCAGACAATGTAAGAATCTGAGACGTCCGCTTCATTTCAAAGTCAGTACACCAAGGCCTTGTAAAAAGGAGAATTTAAAGCCCACTGGTAATCAAATCTGCGGTCGTAATAGAATTGGAATTTCCATTTTGAAGATTCAAGGTTACGGTTCCTGAAGCTCCAGCCCACGTCACATTGTAGGGCGCCGCGTCTGTTATTGCAGAGATTGGTTCTGTGAAATGAAGAGTGGTTGCTGATGGGTTGGTTCCAGTAGCTAACATTGTGAATTGCGGGGAGTACGTTTTTTGCCCCGAGGTGTCCTCGAGAAGAAGCACATAATTGCCAGGAGTGGTTGTCGCAAATGGACTCCATAACAGATACTGATTTGACATGCCGACTGTATATACACAAATTAATTGAGAGGTTTCGATTCAAACGGGACGACTATTTCAACTTACACGCAATCACGTCTACTGTAACCAAACTAGTTGAAGGGCCATTCTGGAGGGTTAATGTCGTGGTTCCCGAAGCACCGGTCCACGTTACAGTAAAGGGTACTCCGGCAGTGAGGCCAGAGAATGAAGGGTTCGTGAAAGCAAGACCTGATGCTGCACATCTCCCAATTGAAAACACCGTCCAAAGAAATATTTGCAGCAGCATTGCTGGATTGGAAAAGAAACTCATCAGGGCAAGAGAAAGTCAACTAAATGGACCAAAACCAGAACGACCGTGAAAACGACAACATCTAACGACAAGAGAAGGAAAGATGCTGCCGCGACTTACAATATTTACAAGCGGAGAGAGTAGGCTTTTGACCTGGTGACTTTTAAACTGAGCCTTTTCTTCGCAGGGGCAGAGGGTATCACCATGTCGCAATGGAATTGAAGATTTGCAGGGTTGATCTGTTCCCGGGAATGTTTGGAATCTGCATGCGGCGCAGCTGTGGTCTCCCTATTAGCGGGCTCGTCCAGTGTGAGCAGGCGGTAAAATTACCAAGTGCAGAACTACTGTACTCATCTTATTATCATGCGACAGTTATCGAAGATCTCGTGTTTTACGATAAGTATATACTTTATACTTCGTATTTCATTGCCAGAGCACTCGCATGCTGATCTTTCAAACAAGATTCCACTGTCGAAGGAACAATTTCTCTCAAGCTTCAAAACGACGAGCCAGCGGCACTGCCCAATTTTTGGCTGTACTCCGACTCAAAATAGACGGTCAAACTCGAACTTGTCAGGAGAATTCTTCAAACAGGAGGATTGGTAGGCTGTGCTGACTCGACGTTCAAAGTCCCCTGTTGACAAACCGCCCTCGTTTGTGGACAGTACAAAGTCCCTCCCCCCTGAAGACCCCACCCCCTAATCCCCCACGCGAAGACCCGCTGAGGTATGTGCGGCGCGATCATTTGTCTGTAAACAATAGGAATAGCTTGTTACATATAACAAAGATGGTTGTTGATTGTTATAGAGGTGGCTCGATCCGGCCACACAGTATCATATCTGTAAATGGGGGGTTTTCTCTCTCGTTTAGGAATAAACCATTTGTAGAAACCTTTTGATAACCAGCAGCTTCCTGCGGGAAGATTCTAACCCCCCTCCTTACAGGATTTGGGCCATATCCTATCCAAGCACCCCTTTGACACATGAGAGAGAACCAGCAAAATCTAGAACGGTCAACTCTGTAACGAATGCGCTGGTTGGTGGGATCGTAGTGTTATCAATGGCAGGAATTGGAGAAAAAAATAAGTAGAACGTGTGGAAAGTGTCGAAATCTATTCAATACGTGGACAAAGGCGCATTTATTTGATCCTCGACTTATATCTCCAATCTGCCTGACGAAACAATGATAGCTGAGTCCTGTTGCGTACACTTCTGAAAGCTATATACCGTGTTAATCTATAGCAAAAGAAGATCGGATATGTGAGGATGCCTACTTTAAAATATGAGTTTATCTCCTTTTGCTATCTCGAGTCCTAGCCTCATGTCGCGTTCCGACCGCCGCTCCAGTAAACGAGCTGGCGATGAATACTAGCAGTCTCAACGACATTTTGAGTACTGGAGTGACTAAGATTTTTCGCTCTTCGATAAGGTCGGGATTCACAGTGATAATAAGGCCAATAACGGACGCCAATAATAAACCTAGCAGAATGACAATGAGGCAGATGGCGACTACAATGGAATAAATCGCGATTCTGACGGAAGGCACCAGACCAGCGGCAGCCTGGATTTCTTTTGAGTAAGGAACACCCATTTCTGGCAACAATATAATATTTTAAACTCTTGGCAATCGAAGATTCGAGAGGCGCAATATGTAGTCTGCCGGTTTCCTAATGTAATATCTTTTAAATAGTTTGACAGATAGGACGACAGAGATGTCCAATTGTTATTGATTTTCAGCCGATTAAAACCTTATAATTGGCCGAGAAGAGAAAGCGGGGTTTTGTGTGTTAGCAGGCATTTTTGATAATACTTAAGTTACTCGTCCGCACAATATCAGTCTAGGACCAGAGGCAGAACAACGCATATATTATTCCGGGAAAAATTCCACTTATACTATAGCACAGAGTATATTGTAACGTTCATTCTACTTTTGAAAACAGAAGTCTGGCCGTAAAGATTCAGCCCCTAACACCTCGCTATGCTAATGCCAATGTAAATGCTGAAAGTGTCCAAAAGCCCCACCCTATTATTCATTACCCAAATTTCAAACCATTAATAGAGAGCTAGAAGGACTGAGATTTTGATTCCCAGATCCTTCACCACCGTTATTATGTACACCCGTATGCTGTATGTAAGGCGGGACAAGTATCGCCTTGGTTGGATGATATTCCTGCTCTTTATCCTGGCAATTCTCCTCCTCAAAATCCGATACACTTGTCGCGGTGCTTTCTTCTAGAGTGGCCATGGTGGATTCTTGGTACTCACTCTCCGAGAGATCATCATCGTCGATGTCGGGAAGAGGAATATTTGAAGCTACAGCTAGCTCCTTTGATTTTGGGACATCCTCAATTAATTCCTTGATCTCTACTTCAGGAGGTTCCAAAGCTGGCGGAATTTCCGCGTCGCCAACTGTATATTCGGTAGCTGTGCGGAGCTCACCAGCAAAAGGCACTGGTAAAGTCTGAGTTGCTGGCTCAATGCAGTCGTAGAACAGCATGAAAACACCGCCTTGATTCAAAACATTATCCTCGCCAACTTTTGTGACATCATCGTCACTCAGTCGCCACCATTGTTCCTTTTGATCCTTTTCTTCAGAATCGATCACTGGATGTTTTCTGTAACATATGTAATGGCCATTTTCATGTCTCCCATAGTGTGTCACCACTGCCCGAAGCTCATAAATAGGTCCTCGTAATCTCGAAGGCAACGCGGTGCTAGCAATCATTGGTTTGTCGGGGTCTAAAATCCACTGCTCAGTAGCGACATCATCCTTGGCACCAGAACTTCCGAGACACCAGGATCCCAAGTCGAGGATCTTTGGAAACCTAACTATAGAAGTGTTCTTCCTCAGCTCACCGGTAAGTTCATCAAAGAGACTTCGATTCACGTGTATTACCAATGACTTTGGAGGCCGTGCAATTACAGCCTGCCGGGATTTTGTGGATGACACTCGGCTCTTTGGAGGAATTTTACACTTCTGAAGTAAAGTTTTATCCTCATAATCATCGTCTTCTAATGCCGCATTTACCATTTCAAGTCTGTTTTTGCATTGCTGGTATATCAGACTCTCTGGCGAAGCTTGAGTTCGTTCAAGAATGGTTGAAAGTTGGCGCTGGGTCTTCAGCAGAGTACATTTCCCACATTCAACGCCATCGATCTGTTCTAGTTTGGTGTACTCATCTAAGCATTCCGAGATCTCGTATTCCCATGATCTACCAAGAGGTACCGTCAGACAATTGAATGGGATCATCGAAAGCCCCTCTGAGAACCCACATCTCGTACATCCAACGCGCTGAGCAATTAGTCCTTCCAGAGGATTCCGATATGTAGATATTGGCAAAAGATCTGAGCTTTTAGAGCACACAGCGGATGAATTATCTGACCCGAAACTTTGTGATGGCTGTAATAGTTTTGCTGCTTTGCCAACCTCCTTGTCTATCTCGTCTAGGACCTTTGAGTAATACTCCTGAGCATCCTGCTGCTGCCAGCTACTCATATTCTTCAAGGTCGCTGGTGTCCAAATTCTCTGTCCATTATTCGAGGGATCATTTAAAGTCTCGATCAGCCCTCGTAGTGCCCCCGCCATCTTCATATCTACTTTCTCGGCCGATTCCTCGTCAATCATCGGGTTCTCGAGATACCCTGTAAGAGAGTCCAGCGAAGCCAGCCCTTGGAGAACGCTGTTCTGATAGCAGGAGTTATCCCAGTTCCCAAGACCTGCTGGTTTTCCATCGGCTGCTTGAAGGACATTCATACCAATACTAGGGAGTGTCGATAATCGCCTCCTACCAGCCTGCGTCACTGATTCTATAATCCCCCCTGGCTTGTCGAGACCAAGTATACGACGCATGACTTCGCTCTTTGAAGCATGAGTCCGCGGAATACCTATCAAGGCCGGATTTGATATTCGGAGTGGGTTTGAGTAGGATTCGACGGCATCGAGCAATCGAGAAGGTGTCAGGTAGACTAGAATATTCCAGAGAAGCTCCGGAAGAGGCAATAGATTGTAGTCAAGGATATAGAGAATATGGTATATGACAGGCACAAGACAGAGCAGCGTTGGAACGACAAGGCTGGCACGTATTAAGGAGGGCGCGGCGAAAAGGTCCTCCCGATAATCTTGGTGGTATTCCTCGAAGAGATTTGGATCATCGAAAAGGTCGAGTGGATTCTGATCGTAAGGATTCATGGTAAGGCATATGAGCTCCCTCTGACCTGAATATTCGAATGGAGTTACCAAAACTGTGATCGTGGATTGTAGAGGAGGTTCCTTGGGGGAGTACTTTGTTCAAGGCTTGAAGTGAAGTACGTACGTACAACCGTAGAAGGGCCAGAGCATGTGAACAAGGATACGACTCAGCAGTGGAGATTTTGCCGAGCGCCATGACAATTTCTGGGTCCAAACCAAACCCCACATTCACACAAAAAAAAACACTCCGACTTTCACAATGGGCAAGACAGCGCCCTCAAAGCAGAAAGGCAGTAAGTGCTCTAAGACTGTTTGGTTTTGTTAGAGTCGTTTGGTCCACTAATATATACCTAGGCGCATCCGTGCGCTCCCGCGCTGCAAAAAGAGCAACTTCTCCGGGAATTGACCTCGATAAGTCGCTGAAAGATGCCAGGCCACCAGTTGACACCAAGAATTCGCGTCCTTCGGTCCTGGCTGTCCATCAAGGAGCCGGAGTATCCAAAAAGTCCAAAGGTGGAAGAAAGGCGGCGTTGAGTTCGAAAGCGAAGAGGCGACAAGAGAAGGGCTTGGATCGTGCCGAAGCAGTGATGGACAGAACGGAGAAAAAGGTTGAGAAGAGCAAAGGAAGATCTAGAGTTGTTCAAGAGAGATCTAAGGCCTGGGATGAGCTGAATAAGAAGATTTTGGAGAAAAAGGCGAGAGGCGAAGCGTTGGAAAAGGCTTTTGAAGCGCTTCGAGAGGAAGAGAATGATGCGAGTACCGAGGAGGGAGAAGAAATTCAAGAGGATATCGACGTCCAAGATGCGCCTACAGTTGAATCTATGGCTGCTGAAACTGTAGGAGGACAATTCATCACTCTGCCGCAGCCTAATGAAGACGAGGACGACATCTTGTGAAAGAGGCGTTTTAAAATATGCTTTGTTTGGGGCGGGCGTTTTACTAGAGGGCATATCTGAATTCAGGGCGGGCTTGATACCACTAGGCAACAGAGGGATAGAACATATTCATGTTTGTTGTTACTGACATGGCTAATGCTTGAAATTGTATAAGCTGGGGCAATATTCGATACGATGTCAAGGTTCCTCTATTTAACATATGATTTCAAACCAGTGTAAGAACTGGTAGATGAAGTCAGTCTTCTACCATAATCTCTTTAAGAATCATAGATACCGAATCAAGTATTTAGTCGCAAATGGTTCTTTTACCATTACTGCAAGGCTGAACATCAATCTGCGGTTTTATTTGATATTTTAACCCCTGTATGTGGCGGGAAGCCTAGCTGAAAATTCCCTAGTTCTCAGCCTTGCCTGAACCTCACGCGAAGCCTCCCAAAATTTTGACCAGTCAATTACTATAATATTACAATCTCCCCCAACTCTCATTTCACCGCAAACCGCTTCGAAATGCCTCCCAAACGCATGACCGCAAACCCTATCAAGGCCCCAAGATACCGGCCAGGCAAAGCACTCGCTGAGGAACCGTCGTCCTCTGAATCAGAAGCTAGCGATGATGATGAAGCACCCTCTCAAACAACCAAACCAATAGCTGCCCCTCCAAAGGTCACAACCGCAGGTGGCATTACGAGTAATTTAAGTAAAGTTGATCTCAACGAGCGGCGGAAAATAGCTGCTGCGAAAGAGGCTGCCAGAGTAGAGGAAGAAAGGGCACTTAAGGCCAAGGAAGAAGAAGGATTCGTAACGGAATCGGAGAGCGAGAGTGAGGAAGATGAGGAGGATAGTGAGGAAGATGAAGAGAGCAGCGAGGAAGAAGCACCAAGGCGGGTTTTGATGCGCCCAACTTTCATCAAAAAGGATAAAAGGAATAATGCTGCGGCGAAACAAACGGAGAATAAATCGGAAGAAGACCAGATTGCAGTTGAGGAAGCCCGGAAGAAAGCTGCTGCCGATGAGCTAGTGGAGGAGCAGATTAGGAAGGACGTTGCAGCAAGAGCGGCTGGGAAGAAGAATTGGGATGACGATGAAGAGGAAGATGAAGTTGATGATACAGATGATGTTGATCCAGAAGCGGAGTACGCGGCATGGAAACTAAGAGAGTTGAAGAGGATTAAGAGAGAAAGAGAGGCGATCGAGGAGAGAGAAAAAGAAAGAGAGGAGGTAGAAAGGAGAAAGAATCTGACGGAAGAAGAGCGGAAGAGAGAAGACGAGGAATTTATTGCTATGCAAAAGGAGGAGAAAGATGGAAAGGGAAAGATGGCATATATGCAAAAATACTATCACAAAGGAGCCTTCTTTCAAGATGACCTGAAGGCAGAGGGATTGGATCGGAGAGATATTATGGGTTCGAGATTCGTTGATGATGTGAACCGGGAGCTGTTACCACAAGCTTTGCAGATGAGAGATATGACAAAGTTGGGCAAGAAAGGGGCTACGAAATACAAAGATCTGAAATCGGAGGATACTGGTCGTTGGGGCCAATTTGATGATAAATCTCGGAGGGGTGGCCCCGGAGGCTTTACTAATGACGAGCGGTTCATGTCAGATAGAGACCGTGACAGAGGAGGTGCTAGTGGTGCGAATAGCATGCCGGTAGCTGAGCGAAAAAAGGTCGTTGGCGCTCCTGAGGGCCCAAGAGCTATGCGGGAAGGAGCTGAGCGATCAAGAGACAATGGTGAAGCCCATCGGGCTGGAAGAGATGATAGAGAACGATCCCGCTCTAGAGATGGTGCTGATAGATATCGTCCAAGAAGAGATCAAAGATCACGCTCAAGATCCAGATCACCTAGGAGAGATCGAGACGATCGAAATCGTCGAAAACGAAGCACTTCGAGGGATTTGGATCATTATGAAAGCGACAAGCGCCGAAGGGTAGACTCTAGGTAGCGCTAAAATATAAACCATCCCTGTTGCTCTACTGTTCCTTATCTTATCCCAAAGCCAAACTCCAAAATGATCATAAACCTACATAATCATACCCTTCTCGTTAACTCATATCCTTATAATATCAACCCGTGCCCTTTTGAACACCTTATGTGCAATTACTGAAGATCCTTTTTCTTCATCTGTCATTGAATACGGGTGGACTGTCAGTTTCGCATAAGTGCCAGCTGCTTTCCTTTTCGATAGATATCCAGGATTGACAACAAGAACACTTTCCACAACCTAGCCGAATTAGTCTATCATGTACATATTAATTGGGAGTTCAACTTGCCCTCGCAAATGGAGGTAGTGCACTAGGCACAATCAAAATATCAGGTCGCACAGTAATCATTTCTCCTAATTTCATATAGCTAGGGTCAAGCATCGTACCAGCAGAAACTCCTTCCACCGTTCCCGTTCTAGGCAGAGATTCTCTTTCCACAGGAGGGAAGAGAGGAAAGAAATTGCGTTGCTCGATCAAATATTTTGGTAGTCGAGCAAGGAGAGAATCATCCTTAGGTTTCCCACCGATGACCTCAGCAATTCGCAATTCTGTGAGAATATCTTGAGAGGATACTCCAACGGCAATTTCGTTCAGTGAAAAAGTCATAGGATTTCCAATAATTCTGACCGACTTTGGGAGGCCCAAGTCTTTTCGTGGAAATGGTTCTTGTGGCCAGGACACGTGTTTGCTGATTACATCTTTGACAGACGGTACTAGGAGAATGGTGATGTGTGGGTTGGCCGCACATAGCTGAGTGAAAGCTGGTGATATGAGATATTTGAAGACTGTTGCCATTGTTGCAACATCAGGCTCAATCATAGCATCTTCAGGAAGGTCAAAGTCTCCAGAGGCAATTAGAGGATGGTCGATATCAAGGAAAGGGCCAGTAAGAATGAGAACATCTGCATAAGAATCTGCTGCCTGACTGCACAGAGCATGAAGGGGTTCAAAGTCCAAATTGTCGTCAGCGGTGTAAGGCCCGGAACCTAAAATTATGCTGAGAGGAATAGGATCTGAGTCGGAATCCATTGCATCAGGACCTCCCTTCAACCTCTGTAAGTGAGTTTCGAAGGCGGATGGCGCTGAAGCCGCACTGATCAATATTGGAACTTCCAAAATTTCGCTCACTTTAAACGCCTCTCCAGAAGCATTAATTCCCTTTAGTGCAACTATCTGGCCAGGAAAGAACTGAAAGCCTTTTAGAGCATCGGTATTCAGGGGAATTCTTAGCCCCGCGCCCATACGCCTTGAAGTCTCCAATACTAATGAAGACGCATTCAGTCTACCCTCTAAGGCGTCTGAGGCTATTCTCCCAACTGCCACGATTTCATTTGTGCTCTGGCTTGCAGCACTTCCAAATACCGAGTCTTCAAATTTATACTCTGCTTGTATAAGATCCATAAACTCATCGATTCGATCGTCCAGAATTTCCGAGGCCTCGGAAGATTTCATAGCCATTGGTTTATAAGAGAGCTTCTTGGCATCGGAATGGGCAGTAAGTTTGATTCGAGATGAGGGAAATGGTGCTATGGGAGGCTCCGCCGAAGGCAGATGTTCGTTGAGCACCTCAACTGCTTGGCCAGCATTCGGCCGATCATTGAAAGAAGTTCTATGACGTATTAATCCTGGAAAATCTTCACAAATCTAGGTACCTACGCTGAAATTTGTCCATTTGGTTCCCCAGGTTTATATGGTGTTTTGAAATCTGGAGGACTACTTGCTGGCTCCGCCTTTGTTCTAGATATCGAAGGGGTTTCGAACTTGCGTCTGCCGCTGCTATTTAATTTATTTGTAAAGGCACTCCGGGGCGTGTTAGGGACAAGGCCATCCAAACTAATAACAGGTTAACAAGATGTTATAACAGAGAAACATCCCGATTCTTACATTCCAAACACATCGTCGCTGCTCGCAACATTTCTTGGTGTCGCACCTCCTCTTTTATTCGATTTCAAATCGTGTGCCTTACTTCGTTTCTCGCGCTCCAATGCTTCCTGGATGTCCTCTTTTAGAGCTCTTGCGGTGTCAATAGTTAATTTGATATAGTCCGAGCCCATCTTCAAACTGTAAGACTCCCATTTATACCATAGCTCCTCTACATCGAGCGAGTGTAGGCGCATGATGGACTTCAATTCCGTGAGGACGTCAGGTTCAAGTTCTACTCCGATAGGAGCAAATCGTTCTTTGAGATCAATATCCACGGAATCCGCCATCTTTGAAGAGATGAGTGCTTGCGATAATTGCAGAGACTGTTGTCGGGTTATTCTCGTGAAGTGGAAGACGCGTCGCGTAAAGAGGTCTGCGTTTTACGCGTTTGGAAGTCACGTGGCAATAGTCCAATTTCATGCTGTCCTCCTTTTTCTTGCCATGCCTTATAGCTACGCAGATAAGTACGAACGTGCATTTAAATTTGAAATTGACGTATTATCGACAGATCATATTGAGAAGCAATCTATTACTAAAGGATGGTGCAAATCTCACTCAGAATCTGCAACATTTCCAAGCGGCTCAAGAACTATTTGAGCATCTGCAGTTGACTTAAATTCTAGAAGTAATTACATTCTACTGAATAATTCAATATAGTTACGATTAAGTATAAGATGAAGGTAGTCAGGGCCCTTTTTCTCTTTTTCAAAAGCTATGAACTAAGCACTCATCCTCTCTACTCTTAGAAGAAATGCTGTCAGTAGGTTAAGACCAACGATCGAATAATGGCAGCTGAGACATTACGAAGGCGAACTGAACCCAAATACTCTCAGAATCACAGAAAAATTTAAACCCCTGAATTTTTTCTTTTTTTTCTTGCTGTAGATCTTTCTATTTTCTTTGGCGCGGAGCTGTGGAAGCTCATTGCATAAGCGAGGCGATTAAAGGGGTTGTCGGTTCAGGCGGAGAAAGGCAAGATGGAGAGGACAAGGACAAGTCCAACTAAAACCTTAAATTAATCTCCAACTTCTCCGTCCGGAACACGACAGCTTCTCCCCAGACCCTCGAGGTACCCACTAGTTCCATTCTGTAAGCGCATACAAATCAAAGCAGATCTTCATCCTCCTTCGGCTTCCTCCGGGTTGAAGATGCACATGCTTTAGAGAATAAAACATCCTCTTTAATAGTTACATGTCGGTGGGGCGAGAGAAAGGCAATCTGAATTCAAGTTTCGGAAATCTATCAAGATCTTCTATGTTATAGTTCTGGTTCCTCTCTTTCACTTCTCATATTAAGGTCCGCGTAGAATGACAATTGAATCTGGGCAGTAGTATATAGCCGCCTATCGTCACTGTTACCAAGTGAGAACATAAGCGTTTTCATAGTGTGATTGATAGTGCCTTGGGCCAGATAATATCAATCCAATTGCCCTGGCACGATTAATAGATTATCGATTGTAGCTCGTTTGATCACCACTAGGGGTTATTTAAGGGCAGTTGATCACTAGTCTCTACAAAGTTAGAAAAGAAAGAGTTGAAACAGATAGAGGGGCAGTGCAAATTGCGGGGAATGATGGGGAGGCCATGGCGGAACGCTTTGAATACCTCATAGAATTTTGATGTATCACACTATTTGCAAAGTAATTATTCACATATTATCTAAGGGAGTTTAGAAGAATCTGCTTTTAAAGGTCAAATTTTTGTTTTCTTGTAGTAGTTAAATAAGAAAGTAGAAAACGAATGAGGTCTTTATTCCTAACCATTTAACACCGCCTCTATGCGGAACACGCTAATTTTAGAAGTAACATGACACAAACAAAATGATCGAAGATCTGGTATCTAGGCTTTTCCTTGAAATAAGTACGTGGCCTGCATGCATCATAAACAGCGTCAGAGCGTCCATAAAGAATGCAAGAATATATAAACATGAAGTGTGAAAAGAGAATATGGTAGTTAAGTGAGTGACGAGATGTGGGATCATTGGCCGAAGGCTGCCCAAGTGCGGTGCGTTTCTTGTAGAACTGTTTCCTTGTTAGTAAACACTCGCCATGTGAAGTACTACTCTCAATCATACCTTTCAACACTCGTGCCTGCCCCGCCCGATCCTCACATGCGACTTGTAAACCTCCACCCTCAATAAAGTCTAGTATGACACTGTTTGGTAATTCTTGCATCTCAACATCTGGAACCTCAGGAGTTCTAAATTCGCTAAGATGAAATCTGCGGACGCCTCCTACATTCCCTTTTTCCTTCCCACTTCCGCTGGTTGCTGGCGACATAATCAAGTAGCCTTGGGAGTCCAATAGCAAGGAGCGACGCTTCCATAGTAGAGTGTCAGGGAACTGTACATTCACATCGCCAATATCGACACTGGTAGTTGTAGGCGTCATGGAAGATTGAGAAGGATCAGAGGACATAGGAGATGGATTATCAGCGATGGGCTCAGATTCTTCCCGAACCGTTGGAGACATCATATGAGCAATATTCTTCCTGCTTGCAGACAATGAAGAGGACATCCTTCGAAGCATTCGGCCAGCTCTGTTAGACTTTTTGTCACCTTTATCATCGTTGTTGGATGATGAAGAGCCTGCAGTAGGTGGCGGAGAGAGGCCATTTGAAAGATCGCGACTCGGTGTCGATATACGACTGCTAATCGACATCGGTCTATGGTGGCCCGGGGATGCATGAACCGAAGGCGGGCGAGACGGTGACTTTGCAGATTGTGGATTGATGGAAGTTTCAAGGTTAATGGAACGCCGACGCTCAGAGAAAGAAGAACGTGCATCATGGATTAGGTCCTTGACGATTGTTATAGACGAACGTCGCTCTTTCATTGTTGTCGTCGTTGCTGTAGTAGTTTTTGACGCATTTGACAATCTTCTCTCCTTCGACTGCCTTCTCTCTAGGATTGTTTCTTTTGAAGGTAGCGGTTCGATGACTGCTTTCTGGTGGTCGATTACAAGGGGGGATTGCTTGAGATCTAGTGGATGAAGTTCTGAAGGGTCCCTGCCAACATCTGGTTTTGGAGCAAAGGGTTGAGCAGGGTCTCGTATAATGCGGGCGGTGACTGAGATAGATTCGGGACGAGATCGGGGCATAGGCCCAGGGGGGGTTGTAGATTTGAAAGCATCAACTCTACTTTGTATGGATCCAGATCTCTCTCGAAGTTTGAGAGTTTCTGGAGAAGATTCACGAGATATAGAGGAGGGAGGACTATTTCCAGTCAAAGAATTTGCTCGTTCGGCGATCGAGGGTGATCTAGAACCACGGACAGTTCCCTTCCTGACAGAGAAGAATGAGGGAGATGTTCCGGGGGGCGGCCCAGTGGTTCCGGGAGTGATACTTGCTCCCGGGCTTGCGCTAGACAGTTTTTCTAACGCCTTGATTCTCTGGGAAATGCCAGACCCAAGGTTAACCTTTTTCGCCATTGGCATGGCAGGTTGTTGGTTTATCCGGTTTAAGTAGGCAGCGGAGGCGGAAACGGACCTTGAAGGTTCGGTCCGTGTCGAAGTTGGAGTTTCTAAAGTCGTGGTATGGATTTTTTCTTTCCGCATTGGGTTTGAAAATGCGCGAGAAAATCGGTTCTGTTCGGCTCGCTTTTTGGGACTTGGGAAAACGGGGCTAATTGGAGATTTGGATACAGACATGGGTTTCGCTTCTTCAAAGACCGCTGATTGCAGCTCATCTAAGAGATCGTCATCTGAAGAGAAATTTGCTTCAGAGCCAGCCGTGGTTTTACTCTCATTGATCTCAAGATCCGTCCGAATTGGCTCAATCAAGCCTCTCCGCTTAGTACGCTTTACAGATTGACCCTCGGCTTCCTCTTCTGCGTATGACTTCTGTGAAAATGTACTGCCGACTGGTGACTTCGGTGGAACTGAGTTTGAATTCAAATGGTCCTTGGGGGCTGGTATGGGATCTTTGAAAATATCTGACAGACTTTCCGCGTCTTTTGCGGGCTGAACACTAAACTTTGAAGTAGGAAGTGAGATTATAGGACCCTCTGGCACACTTTGTGCGGCTTTCAGATCCTGGACACTGAACTTCGATCTTGGAAGTTTCCACTCTTTAGCTTCTGAATTCGGCGATGTTGGCCGCAGTTGATTTTCAGCTAGAGGTTCAATTATAGGCTCTTGAGTGAGGATATCTTCTGACTGCACGTCTACCTCTAAGATCGATGCACTTGATAGCGCTGAGCTTTCTTCCTCTGGTCGAGACACAAGTTCAATGTGTGAAGCCTCAACTGAAGTTTCCAGTTCCTCCACTATTCTCGGGTCTTCAGCTACTGCACTGCTTTCAGAGGAAATTTGTACAGGAGCATCATTTTCGGGTTCAATCTTTGGGTGCTCTGCAGTTGTCGCTTCTGGTAAAGTCAGGGGGGTGCTTTCATTAGGCGACATTGCCGTGCTCTTAGATATTTCTTCGATCTCGGCCTTCTCTTCGTCCGGTTTCGGCTCATCCATGGGGGTTTGCTTAGGGTTGTTGTGATCTTGAACTGTCTCGTCTGTTGACTCTGATATAGATGAAGCTCTTGTTGATTCAGCCTGTTCTGATGGGCCAACCGGAGAAACAGGATAAGAATCAGATCTCGTCGCATCTGATTCGTCCGTTTTTAACGTCGAACTTGCATCAAATGCGATATCTGAATCGTCACCCTTGGCTATCTCATTCAATATGTCGACTGTTTCGTGTGTCTCTTTCGGCATCCTTTCCAATGTCATCTCGTGGTTATGAGTGGTAGTAATCACTAGATGGTCACTTGGAGCAGAAGCTATTGACTCTGCCGGAGAAGCCGCTGTCTTTTTCTTCCGAAGTTCCATAGCTCTCAACAATCGCGCTTTTTCTGGGGTTATGGATGCAGATTTTGGAGCAGCGAGGGTGGGTGACATCAAAGGTTTCGAGGTAGAATTGGAGCTTGTATTTGGTCGACCACCACTAGTGTGGGGTCTCACTGGAGTAATGATTGCAGGCGACAACAAAGAATCCGGAACCGGGGGTGGGGAGATTGTCATACTGGGTGGTTCTGAGGGGTACAAGGACTTTGGCCTTTCCTTATCCTTCTTTGACCCTCTAGAAAATAACTTGAGACCTGCAGGAAGTGTAGAAACCGGACGATAGAAAGAAGATGCACTGGACGTGTGTGGTCGTCCGCCCACGTCAAGAGATGGCCGTGGCCCTAATTTAACTTTTGGCTTGCCATTAGAGCCATAGTAGCTATATATGTCCGGTCTCGTGGATTGTGACGATTTGCGCGGTTCTGCGTAGGATCCAGGAGGTGAACGGGGTCTGTTTTCCGCTAGTCGTGGCCCTCTCGAAGTCGATGAAGACGTTTCCGCTTCAGTGAGAATTGTTTGAGAACTCGTGGAGTGCGGGAGACCATTCGGTACAGCTAGCTGGTAAGAGGTCGTTGGCTGGGTAGAAGCCTGAATTCCAGAGACAGAGGGAGCTTTGGCAGTTGAAGGCCGCTCTTCAGGAACAGTAGATTGTCTCTTGGCTCGATTTTCTTCCTCCGCGTCTTCAGCAATTTCCATAAGCCGTCTTCGTCGCAGAGAACTAGTAGAGGATGACGTCGATCCCGATGCTGTATGGAGGGAGCATGCGGCTGAAAGAGTAGTGTCTCGAAGCTCTTTTGCGGTGGTTATTGGAAATACAGTATCGTGAGGGGAGAATCGTTCCGTGACAGCATTGAAGTGAACCGTCACGCGTGCTAGTATCGTGTTAATTTCATCCTGATGAAGAATTCAGTAGACCAGCGGGAGCTCACCTTGTACTAATCGTGAGCAGTCTTCGGGCACATATTTGATGACCACGTTCCTCCGTCTATATCGCAGAAAGCCGAAGAGAGGAGACGGTTCTTCATATTTTGTGATCGTATTCCGGATTTCCACTATGCCCCCATTTCCTCGCCCGAGCAGGTCCACCTCATCTCGAGACACGTATTTTAGGAGAAACCTGGGGTTTTTGGTCAGTCATCTAATCGGAATATCCCGCAAAGGGCGTAAGATGAAGCTCACCATCCTCCTGGTTCCGCGACCGCAGTCTCGTAGGCGTCCTTGATCTTCAGATCATCCAACCCATTCAACGACATGGCCCCGTGATGCTGTTCAAGTGAAGAAAATCAAGCTTCGGCTGTGGGTGTGGTCTCAATCGTCGCTCACAACTCGAGATTCGCTTTCAGGGGTAGGCTGAAGCCGCAACATTGATACGACCAGTGCAGCTCCTCTGCCGCCAGCAGAAGGTTTTTGTGTCAGTTTTCCAAGGCGACAGAGACCGAAAGAATGGCAGAAGGGAAATGAAAAGGAGAGATCGAAATCAAAATCAAAATCAAAATCAAAATCAAAATCAAAACAAAACGGGTCGGTTGGGGAGACCTGATAGAGACCAAAATTTCTTCTGTTCTCTCCTGGACGAGGACGAGGATCTACCAACGGGCTCTAGCGTGGGACTAAATGCTAAATCGAGACAATTAATTAGCCGACGAGGAGTTGTGAATGCGCCTTGTCCTACTGTTAACGCCGGCGAGGTCGAGGAGGGCGCGAAAAAGTATATTGGCAATAAGAAGAGGGCGGCCCACGATGAGGAGAATAGTTTCAATGTCCCGGACCAGGTCGATGTGGCTCGACACCGTTCCGCATGAACTGCGTGTCGTTTCGGACGTGTATGCGTGTGTTTCCTCCAGCAGCAGGATGCAACAACACCAGTCCTGAATAGAACTGCTCGCTTTGACCCCTTCCCCCAGTTGTTTTTTCCACTCTGCAGAACGCTCAGATCGCTAGGTCGCTTCCTCCCTATGTCAGATTCTAGGTGACGAATATAAACATTGACCAATGAGGCGTTCAATGCGGGTTTCTGGGAGGATCATGTTATCGACAGCCCTGCTGCAGCAGCATCCGGCAGTGCTGGATCAGGTGAAGAAATCTCATCACATGTTGGGACGAATCGAATTGCTCGGCCAAACGCAATGTATAATCTAGCAACTATAGAGATGGGATGGCATTTTAGTGTCAGAGGGTCCAAGAGCTTAGAGGCCATCCCTCTGTGCCTGAGAGATTTTAGACTCATTGAAGCCGGAGGTCGTTCGATTGCGTGCAGCTTTCGCGGCTCTACAACCAGATCAGTCACGACAGGGTAAGGTACAAGAGTCAATTCACAAGATCAAATGCCATCGATCAAGGGCTATTGTACTGTACATCACGACAATTAAAAAGCAAAGGAGGTTCACTGGCAGGCCGATATTCTCTCAGTATGTTAACGCCAATCTCATATCGTGAAATACAAACAATTTTCAAGACTATAAGATTATGTTCAACTACCTACAATACCTATAGGTATGTCAGATAAAGGGACCGAAAGTATGTAAAAAGAGGCATGCTCATTGTTACCTCGCATCTGCGCATAATTAGTTCGAGCAAGATGTATATGCCGTGACCAGCGTAGCGGGGCCCTAATCAACAATATATGGAGCTTTCGATCGGTATTGAGACTTTGCCTCCTATATTCCATTGATATAGCTACTTCGAAAGGTTCTGGGGCACTCGGTGTATGAATTATATTAATATCTACCTCGGAATTTACAACGGCCATCCCACACATCTTCCGCTAGAATATCATCTAACGTGGGAACTGGACGGGGCTCTCAAAATACCTAGCATCTTTAGCCACGCCGAACTTGAACTTACTATCTTCAATCGATCTGCATCTTAATGCTGTAACTTCAAGCATTAATTCAGCATGTAGTCATTACGCTCAACTTTCAGCCTTGTCAACTCCTTTAATGGAATTGGCACGTGACCTGGCTGAAGCTTCGCAGAAATTCTTCCCGAAAAGGATCGCGAATCCAAAAAAAGTTCCTCCGCATTCAAGGAGCACAGCACAAAAGAACAGCTCGTCATCTACAACCAAACACCAACCTTCCCTAAGCACCCCATCATTTAGAATTCTTCGAGATGGTTGAATTAGTAGAGGTTGAAGATGAGTCCTTTGAGACCAAGCAGGCTGGGCCATCAGACAATGAAGACGATTACTACACTGATACCGGTTAGTTGGGCAGCACATTGCTGGAAACTAACATCATTTCTAACAAAGAGAACAGATTCCGAGATCTCTACGGATGATGAAGATGATATGCCCCAAGAAGAAACACTGACAGAACGACTCCTTGCACTTCGAGACATGATTCCGCCTACAACCCGATCCTACATTTCCAACAAGGTCGAGACTACCACCGGCTGGGTCAAATCAGGACTTCTATTCAGCGGTAAGACATTGTGGGTTGTGAGCACAAGTGCTCTATTGTTAGGTGTACCGTGGGCATTGGCTTTCGCGGAAGAGCAGCAGATGGTAGAGATGGAGAAGGAGATGAAGATGCGCGAGATGGGTGGAGAGGTACAATTTATATCTAGATGAAAGCTCTCTACAAAAATGGCTAACTAAAGACCCAGCTCCTCAATTCTGCATCCACCACCGCCGGTGCTTTGAGTGCTCAACTCGGCGCACAGCAAGGAAAGCCAGCATTGTAATAATTGAACCGGAGCTGGACACTACGGGAAAGGGAAAATATGGCACGAGTAGATGAAAGACTGCATTGTATATCAATTAGTACGGGGTTGCATAACTTGGAAAGCTTTGGAAGCTATGCGTGCTTGTAATTATAGATCTCACCTCACGAAGCCGTTTATGTTCCACATACTGTAGTTTTCTAAGCATGTGTCTGCTATTCATCAATATTCTTAAAGGTTTTGTCTGCGAGTCTTAATAAATCGTTGATAATGCTATATTTCCATTTATGAATTATCCAACCCAATTAAACCTATGTTTCAGCAAGATTTTCAAGGCATGCCCAGTTGAGATCCGACCTGCAAGGCTACCTTGTTTTAGCCCCTGTCTGTAAACCTCCCAAACAACAACACCGCGAAATGAATTTGAAGTACACATTCAACACTCTAACATGAGAATTTCCTAAGTAGTGACATACGAGATGCCCTTTTCATTCTCCCATCGCGTATCGCTCCTTCCAAAGAGCTTTGGGGGTAATACACGTCAACGTCGACGCCAAGCAACATAGTATGATCCTGTCTCCTTGTGCCTCGCTCAAATTGTCCACTTTTGAGTGATCCATGTTTTTTGGGAGTCACTCATAGAAGATACTGACGTCGGCCTCTGATAGTCCTCTGGCGCATTCCAGCAGGAAGAAGGATAGGAGGTAAGAAGTTATTTAATCTCACTCCATTCTACGAGTCTTGAGTCGAAACTAAACATGTGATAGATGGCCGCTTGTTCTTAGATTCTGGAAAGGGTCGATTCACCGCAGTAAGTTACCACCCAATTGTAAATGGAAATCACTAAAATGTCGGGGAAGCAATTCTTTTTCCAATTTTCATACACTCCTTACTTGCAGCATTTGTTGTGTATGTCAATCAACACATAAACAGCGATTTCAATCTTCCGAGTAGCATTGTGAGTGGCGCCGTTCGCAAATTGACAGCTCCTCGCCAATTTCTGATATGATTCTTAGATCCCATCACTCTCCATTGTCGTGGGTCTTATGCTTGTTTTTCGCAATCAGACTGCTTATTCAAGATTCTGGGGAGGCCGGTGCCACTTGAATACAGTTACAACAGCAATTAGATGCCTTTCACGCCAGATCATGGTCTTAGTGCCGGCTCCAGCACCTCCAATTCCTGGTCTCTATTCTGTCCTCTCGACCGATTCCTTCATCCCAAAGGTATCGAAGAGCTCAAAGGATGCATTTAATCTTGACAGAGGTTCAACTTCTGGAGATATAGTCTTATCGAAAGCCGATGAGATTAAGACCATTGAAACGGTTAAAATCTTGATAGCTATGCTTTATACTATCAAAAACCATCTGAGAGCGGAATGGGGCGTAGCTCTAAGTCCGGGAACCAGCCTAACTAAAGATGGACAAGAAGCTACAACTGATGAATACAAAGATCTGCTACCTGCCGGATTGAAGGGATATGAGCATAGGGGTCTCGGTCTAACCTTGGAACTAGCAACATTTATTGAAAAGTTCATTGCCATGGGAGTCCAAAAGTAGGGACCATCTCTTGGATGAATGGATTTATTATCAAAATTAACATTCTTTTACAGAAAATGGTTTCACAATGCGGCGTCTGCATCAATGCTCTCGCAACTGGACGCTCTTACTTCTGCCTACGGAAACATGGAGGTCATTCGACTGGTCCCTATCCCAGTTGCACATTTGTAAGTCATTGGTGTCGAAAATTCTGCGTCTGCATCTGATTAAGTGTCTCGTAGAATTCATCATAAGCAAACACTTGCACTCTTTTGTGGGATTCTTCCCTTTGCAATGGCTTCAGAGATGGACTGGCACGTACAACCCTTATTTATTGCTAATAAAAATCTTATGAATTAACTAATTGTTTTTTTTTAGGTGGGCGGTACCACTAACAGCTTTCGTATCCTTTACTCTGTGAGCTATCTTTCTCTAGGCCACGCCATCAGTCATGATTTTTCTAATTTTTCAAATAGATATGGCATCGAAGGTATTGCCCAAACTTATGAAGACCCCTTTGGGGTCGCCAAGATAGATATCAATATGGATGATATTGTTGAAGATACTCGCCAGGAAGTGGAAGTCCTCCTGACTGCATGGCAAACTCAGGGTCCTGGAAATGGCGGGATTTTTCGTCCTCGTGTTGGTGGTCTTGAAACACCAAGATCAGACGCCAGCAGCGAGTTTTATAGTGGTGATGTTGAACAAGGTGAAGAGAGCCTATCCACGAGCCAGGTCAAGTTTGTCATCAATGATTTGAGTGAGGGAAGATATAAAGATGACGACCAGGTAGAAATCGGGAGAAATCGATCGAGGATGTCAAGTGCTATTAGTCCAGGCACTGCACTTACTGGCAGCAGCGATTACTTTGAAGACTCGTGAGAATTTGGGTAGAGCGGAGGACGATTTTGCATTTGCTGGAGTTTTTAGCATGAGGCTCCATAAAACATACATTAGACTGAAAATTTTATTATACGCCTTTATCTAAAACATATGGAAATTCTTTCTTCTCCCACCATCTGAATTCATGCAAAAAAACCTAACCACACCACATCGACACCTGCTTCATCATCTTTACAATATCTCGCCTAATCTTCCCCCCATCTTCAGGCAACCCCACATATAGAAACACGTGATTACGCGCATGAGCTCTTTGAACGTCATGGCGGGAGAGGCGGATTTTGCGCGAACCACTTTACGCGATCACATAACTCTCGACACTACACTTACATTCCCTTGTCACATATCTACCTCGACCTTAGTTTGCTTCCCGTCCGAGGAATTCTTAGATCCCTTTACTTTTCAGACTTCTAGGCATCAGAATCATCCACTTGAAAGTTCCAGGCGCCCTACATTGGTCAAGCTGTGTTCTACCTCTAGACGCGCTCTCTTTCTGCACGTTAAGATGAGATGAGATGCCGTCAAATTTAGATCGCAAGGCTCGGCGCAAACGGCAAACGCGTTTGACGTTTGATCCTGTCGATTTTACTTCATCACACAAAGGCAGATCTCCTGCAAAGGTTCGATACGAACTTCCGCGCAAGAGGCAAACATCAAAGTCTAGTCTTGTGGATCTGACAGATGAGACTGGGAGCGATGATATCCTGAATTCTGCAGATAAGCATGATTTCTCTGTTGCAAGTCACCCTAGCAAGGAGATTGTTTCTTTCAAAGCTTTGCCTACAGCAACATTAGCTGCAGCTAAGCCAGACAATCTTTCGAGTAAGTATCTACATCTACGTATATACAGCACATCTTTAGCACATCTCAGTTTGATATTCCACCAGATACTAAAAAATTATAGGCGATCTTGATGAGCTTGAAGGTGATTCCTTAAGTATTCCTCCTCGCAACACCCGACAGACTCGGAGGTCATCGAATATTTCGAGCAGCAGCTTGACCAAAATTGGGAAAACGAGACGAAACACCGGGTTTGATGGAGCGGGTGACTCTTCTAACGGTTCTCTATCTGAAGACGAGATTGTTACCTCCTCCAAGAAATCGTATGCTAAGAGAAGCCCCACAAAGGCTGGACCTAGCATTAATCTTGAGAGCGAAAATGAAGAACAATGTCCAAGTAGCAAAGCTGTTTCGGCAGGCAAGAGGCCCCAAGTTGATATATCATCTACAAAGGCGAGACGACAAACGTCGATCATATTTTCCGAACTGAGCGACGATAGTGAGGAATTGCAGCCCAGAAAATTCACTCCAAGATCAAGAGGCCTATCTGGTAGAGCTTTCAAATCACAACCCTCACCCACCGCCACAACATCAGCATCGCGATCGCGATCAAAAAAATCTATTACCATTGATGATTCCGATGATGACGAGGAAGACTCTGAGACTGTTCGATCCTCAATCTCAAAGCATAACGCCCGACGTACTTCCAGAGTTGAGGAATCAGACTCTGATCCTATCAGCTCACCTTTAAAGCGACGCCAAAGACAGGCAGTTGAATCAGACGACTCTGATGTTGTTTCTTCACCTTTAAAGCGCCGACGCAATGCTGTTAGAGAGGATGAAGATAGTGAGAGCGACCTCCTATCGGTGAACAAGGAAGCCGCGCGCAAAACCTCGACATCCAAAACTCCATCGCGTATCACCCGACAACAGAGAAATACTCGGAAGCCTAAAACGAAAAAGGAAAAGATGCTAGACCTATTGAAGAGGAAACGCGCCGGCGAAGATATTGAGCACCTCTTAGAATCAGAGGAAGAAGAGGAAGAGGAAGAAGAACAGGATTCAGACGACCAGTTGGAAGTTCTTTCTCAATTTGATGACGAAGAGGAAAGCCCTGACCAGGTAAAAAGGACGTCAAAGATCGAAAAGAAGTCCAGTCTGGAGGATGATGATTCGGACTTTGTCGTAGAAGATGATGAAGATCCTCTAGGCATCCCCGATCATTCTCACCTCATGCCCCTTCAATTCACACATGCATCTCATAAGCCTCTTAAAGAGCATTTCAAAGACGCAGTTGAATGGATGATTCACAACAAGATAAATCCGGCCTTTAACAGGAAGGATCCGGTCTATACGCAAGCGTTTCAGAAATTGGATGATGTGTGCTACGGTTTGGCGAAAAGCAAATTTAGTTCGTCACAATGGACTGAGGCCTTTACAAAAGCACTTTATGCTCGTCCTCAAATGGTAGCTGGCACTTTGGGACAGGTTGCGGAGCTGGTTATGAAATGTGAAGCTTGCAATCGTAGTGGGCATCCCCCTTGTGGAACAGTGCAGTTTGTTGGCAAAGCCTATCATAAAGAATCACTTGTCGAAGTAGATCAAGGCAGCGATGATACAGATGAAGATGACGACTCGGATGGCAGCGTAGCTAGTATCAATGCTGATGGTCAAGATATTTCAAGCGAAGATACAATATGGAGCGTCGGAAGGTACGCATACCCCCCCTTTACAATTTAATACTTGTTTGCTAATATATCTAAAGATTCTGCAAAGCGAACGCCGAGCATTCTCACACACTTATCCATTGGAAGTATGCACTCAACGGATGGGTCATGGATGAACTTGAACGACGGGGAGAGCTGGTACCAGACAAACTTGCAGAGCGAGAAAAGATGAAATCGAAGCAGAGATATCGGTCCGCAAACGCTCTCGTCGATAGCTGGGCGGAGCAAGGCGAGATCAAGGCACTCTACAAGACTTGGAAGGCTCAACTAAATATTGCCCGGGAGCTGACAGAGAAGGCGCGAGGAGGATGGAAGTGATTAGATTCGTACGATATTCATTAGGAGGAGGTACGTTTACTTCGTTGACATGTTCGGATTAGATGTCGCTGTTTGATTCTATATTCTGTGTTTGATATGATAGAGATGTGGTTTGACGATGGGTTTGACAACAGTTTGACCATTCTTTGCAGGGATGGAGAGTCCATGATATGCCGCAGAGAAGCGGCCGACTGAAATGACGATGACAGTTATGATGAGACGATCATGATAGGACAAGAAGGCACATTGTAATAATATTCATATAATCACAAGTCTTTTCGGGACTTAGTAAACTTCAATGCCAATCATACAAACACTCCCGTCTTCTCTATCTTGACTGCTCGACTCCCACAGTCGCAAACTCATATGTTACCAAGTCGTCGGTCGTTCAATTTGCAGGGCTAGACCACAAATGTCGACATATGTCATAAAAGTAGGGAGATGGGCGATCACATCTAAACTTGGCACATCCAATGCAATTTTTAAAATAAGCATCTCGGCCCCCCTCTAAGTTCGCCATTGAAGTCATCGATTTCCCTGGATCATCGATCCATCACTCGAGATTGATGCTTCGCTGTAATTTAAGCAATGCGGGAGAAGGCAACCTTGAAAAATTGGTGTTAACAGTACAGATTGGGATTGGGATTTTCATGGCAGACACCCAAACAACCCAGGTCGTTGCACTCCCCCCTGTCTACACTAAGGTACTGGACGTGGTAGTGGTGTAAAAAGCGTTCGGTCCAGGCCCTATCCGACCCTGGTGCATATATATTCTCTCTCTGGCAGAAATCACAGTGAGCGCGTGGCGTCCCCCCCCCTCGATACTATATAGTATGGGGGCGATTTTTCTGCTTGCAATGGCTTGTCAATGGGTTGAAATGTCCGACTTGCCATGGAAAGAAGTTTTTTGTGGGGTTGGGTATTGGTGCTGGGTTGATCACCGCTGGGATGACGATGGGGGGGACAGGGGTACGTCACAGGCGTCATCGGGGATGGGATGGGATGGGAATCGCGAAATGCCATACTGTATGGCGCGCGCTGTGAGTGCCCGTGTGATTCAGTTCAGCTGGTACCGTCCGGGCCATGCATGCCGCAGACAGCTGGAGAAGAAACTCATCCTTCAAATTCTTGGCGAGATTATATGGTGTCGTTTTGCAATTTGTGTTGTCCTGAAGGATGAGGAGGTTTGGATGTCGAGAAATGCTTGTGATGACGTAGAGATATAAGGGGAAGAAACTGTACTGGTAGGATGGTTTAGTGCCGTGTAGTGCCGTGTAGTGCCGTGTAGTGCAAATGCATTGTAGCGTAAAGAATTGTACTGTATTGTGCAGTGGCTGTTAAGGTTCTCCGATCTGATACAGTATGTACGCCTTGGCAGTGGACTGTTGTTCCGTAGAAATTGCGATCTGGGGGCGGGAAGAGAGGAAGCGATCTGGGCTAAACCCGTTGGGGCTATACTTCAGGGGTGAGCTCTTGATTTTTATTCTCCCCGGGCCAACCAACACGGGGATGTAATGAGGATGATCTGTGGCGAGCCACGCATGTTTACGGTACAAGTATCGTAGAGTCAGTCCAGTTTGGTACAGAACCGTGTACCCATACCAGGAGAGTGGAGAATCCCAAACATTCCTCCCCCAGCGGGAACCGGGACCGGGGCAAGCGAACGGCAACTGCCAGGCCCCCCCTTTCCTCCGTCCACAATCAACATGAGCGAGTGACGTCGTGGCTCAATATGGAGGAGGAAACAGTCCGCTGCAGCAGCTCAGCTTGGTTGGGGGGAAGGGAGAAGCGGATATCAACGTCAACGTCAACGTCAACGCTAGACCACATGGCCAAGCGAGCAGGAAGCAAGAATGGAAAGAAATCAAGCTCCCAAGACAACAAACTGGGAAAGAGCGCCGCCGAGCTTGACCATGGTTCTGTAAGTAGACACGTCTAAGTTGGGAAAGTCCCGCCGACGAGAACGGTTCAAAACTGTGTCCCCTTCTCCCCACATAGTTCCCTCTCTTCTCTTCTCTCTTCCTTCTTCATACTGCCACCCCCATCCAAACTCTCCATACATAAAATCACCGCCACACGAACCGTCTAGGACATACTTATATCTGCGAGCTACCCTTGTGAATCGCTCGACTTTTTTTGTTTTTTTTCTCTCTTAGTGATACCCAGACTTTTCGTCTCCAACCTTCATCATGGATTCCACGAAAGTTAACAGACCTACCAATATAAAGGCCAAGGAGGAGGATGTCAATCGCAAACTCCAATTCTACGGCATTCTCTCGGGTTGGTTCCCTACTGAATTGTTCCAATAATCCTGCTCGAATGCTAACATATTCCTCTCAAAAGCTTTCCAAGTCGGCAAAGTCCCATCTGTAAGCATAAGCAAAATCAGTTTAATTAAACACTACTAACTGATCATCACAGAATGAACAAATCGACATTGCCTTGAATAGCTTCCTCAAATCTCAACCGCTTGCCAACCCATCCAAGAAACTCTCGGCAGAAGGCCAAGTCTTAATTGCTGACGTCCGCGAGGTCGTCGAGCAGGCGAAGTACCTTCTCCTAACAAAGAACGAGGGAAATCTTCTTCAGGATTTCATTTGGCAGTCACAAAAGATTGATGGTGGAAATGCTGCTCTCCCCAATGCTCCTGTTGATAAGGCTACTGCTCAACAGCATGGCAACGATGCTTTAGAGGGCCTTCGCACCCTTGGCACGTTGATTATCTCCAACGGCCAGTTTAGAAAGCTGCGTAAGTTTTAAATCACATTGCTGTACACATAGGCAAATTTCTAACCAACTTTGCAGTGAAGGATGCCACGATTCTCATTCGTGATATCGCGGGGGATGCCGCTCAAAAGACGGCCACCAAAATCAACCCAAGTGACGATCAATTGTCACAAATCGACAGACCAGCTGATGATAATACATGGCATGACGTTCCTGACATGTCAGCCGGAAATATTAAGCAGCAAATCAAGTCGACATATAGCAAGAACGGAGCTGTCACTTCAGACGCTGTCGGGGATGCTGTAGGGAACGCAGCCGAAGCTGCTCACCCGGATGGTGCTCGCGATCCAGCTGAGGTCGCAGCGCTTGCTAGCCAGAATCAACAATATGGCACTGCCTCTGGTATTGATGCCCAGTCCGGTGCGCAGAGTGGCGTGGCTACTCTTAGACAGCGTGCCTCTGATAATATTCCGGATGAGTCCAAGGACACGGCTCGAGAGCACAGAGAGCGGACAAAGAGATATCTCTCTTCGAAGATGCCACAAGAGCGCAGAGACCAAACTATTTGGCGTCTCAAGAAGATGATAATTGAGATTCAGGGACATCCTGACTGTAAGGTTTACCTCTATATCAATGGCAAACAAACAAAATCTAACTCTCATTTAGATGAACAGGCTATTAACACTCTCTTAACCTTGGCGGAGACCTACGGAGGTCATGCGAATACTATTGGCCAGCAGTCGACTGGCACTGTTAAAGGTGCCCATACTGATGATGCTTTACAGCGTGCGGAAGCTGACTTGAAGGTGTGTAACCAGGTTTTGTCAAAGAGAATAAGTCCATGCTGACTGATTTCAAGACTCTTATCGAACGTTTCGCCAATGGAACTTCTACCAATGATCTCTTCGACTCTATCAACAACATTTACCGTGACGCAGATAAGGATCCCGAATTGAAATCATGGTTCGAGAATGTCGATGCTTATATCAGAAAATGCCTTCAGCAACAAGGTTATATCATGGAAGACCGTTCAACTGACGAGTGGAATAAACTATATGATAGTGGAAGATTCCTCCTTAGAGAGCGCTACCGCAACCACACGGATCGTATCGTCGACGAGATCAAATTCCTCGCAGACCAGTTCGATCAAGATCCTCAAAACAAGAAATTTGGCTTTGCTCTCCAGAAGTTGTTCAATGACCTTGGCAATGACGAGAACGGAAAGCCAACATTCAAGCCTCATTTGATCAAGGATCTCACCGAAGTCATCCTTCCTGGTATCTTTGAGAGCGTTAGATACGTCCCGATCCCAAGAATTGAGATTTCTGACCCCCAAATCGATGCTGTCGTGGAGAATTTGGTTATCGAGAGTGACAACCTTATGCCAAATATTCTCGAGATTGCGAATGGTAAGTTGGTTTTTTTCCCACAAAAATAATGTTTCTAATCGACTTTTAGACAACTACTTCCGATGGGGCCGCAAGAATATCGCCAACAAGAACAACAACTCGGTTCAATTGTCTGTTTCTGGAATTCAGATGGATTTGAAAGATGTCTCATACTATGTTAAGAGAAAGCAAGGATTCCCCTCTATTACCGACTTGGGTGTACTTGACGTCTACCTTGGTGGATCTGGTCTCAGTTTCAAGATGAAGATGTCCACAACAGATTCCAAGGACCGCCAGAACTTCTTTAAGGTGGATAAAGTTGATGTTGACGTCAAAAACTTCAACATCAAGGTCAAGCAGTCCAAGCATAAGCTTCTACTTGCCATTGCAAAACCTCTTCTTCTAAAGGCCCTTCGCCCTGCTCTGCAAAAGGCTCTGGAGAAACAGATCAAGGATCAATTCCATCAACTTGACAGTTTCCTTTACGATATAAAGGTGGAAGCCGATCGTGCTCAGCAGGAAGTCAGTCAGCTCCCAGTTAATATTTGATCCTAAAACTAACAGCTCTATAGGCTCTTGAGGATCCAGAAAATGCTCCCAACATCTATAACCGATATGTCACCGCTGCTCGAACGAAATTTTTGAAAGGACAGCAGAAAGCAGAAGCAGTTGCCGCCGATAAGAAGGTTAACATGGCAATGACGAAGAATGATAGCATCTTCCCTAATATTCATCTAGCTGGTGGAATTAGCTCGAAAGCCACTGAGTAAGTGGCGTGCTCGAAGATTATAAATGAAAGCTAACAGGAATATAGATACAAGGAGCTTGCTCTCAAGGGCGACAGCTGGGAGTCGCCAATCTTTAAGCTTGGCTCTGCTTCCACAAGCTCCGATATCCCAAGCGCCCCTGAGGTCACACGCAAGGACCACGCCGTTACCAACGGTGGTGTTCGTGGACCTCAAAATGGAGTTACCTCAAACCAGGTCAATGGCTCAGCCGCTGGATTCGGGACCCAAGTGGACAAAGCCTTCGGTCAGGAGAATCTCCCCGCCCTTAGTGGAAATACTAATGGCCATTATGCCGTCAATGGCAAGACTAATGGCCACTCCGTTCAGAATGGTAACACCACTCTGGGTTCTAACAACCCAGTTTTGACTGGTAATATTTAAAGAGGCACCTAAGCCTACACGACTACACAGTTCATACAGAAGGATATGTTGCTTTCATGATACCACTACAGCGAACAGGATAAATTAATTGGTGGAGCGGAGGTTTCCTTTTGTTATTTTCGTTTGCCTGCGATGCCGCAATATGACGCAGAGGGACTCGCTTTTTTTATTTCAAGTACCCTGTTCAACTAGCTTTGAAATATTTTTACGCACACAGCGAGCTATTCTTTTGGTGGTGGAATGAGGGGGGAGAAAAAATTGAAAAAGGGATTCACAGCGTAGTGTAGGACTCAAGAAATAAAGTACTTTTTCTGCGATGTGTGTTTCAGACATTACTGGGTGGCAGTTTCGTATTACGTGATGATTGCACAGTTAAGAAACATGGTGAGTTGAGCACAAAATATGAGGCATATATTCTATCATATTTTAAAACCAAGAAGGTTATTACGGTGTGAGAAAGAAAAGGTTAGGTTATACCAGGCCAAGTTCTCGCTTAGCTAACCGACTTAAAAAGGGGGGGTAGTAGTAGGCGGAATCGGCTTCAGTTGGAACACCTAATATTTTTAACTTAGTTCTCGCTCCTAGACTAGCTAGCTCTATTATAGTCAGCGGATTTAGATCTTGAATTAGCGTACTTCCCCTCCTCCAAAGGGTTGCACGTGAAGGTAGACGGCAGCCTGACCATTTAGACATTATAGCCGACATCAGCATCAGCTCTGCCGTCCATGCGAGGGTATGAACTTTTAGATTATCCTTTGAATCGCCGATAAGAAGCCCGCTGAGATACCCATACAAGGAGCCTTTTTCGCCATTATGGTCGGTCGGAAGAGAAGTAAAAAGCTCCGGAATATTCTAGGCTGAGTTGTCAAGTGGTTCTATGTATGAAAAATTATTTGGTGTTGGTAATTCGATACCTTGTAGATGGAAAATATATCAACATTACTCCTACCAAGTCCCTCTCTATTGAAGTTGTACAAATATATATAATACAAAATAAATGATTAATTAACGTGTTGGCGTAATAGCTGGACTATGGCCTCGTGCCCGCTCCAGGCAGCCCAGAACAGCGGGGTCTGGCCGTTATTGTCTTTTGCCTCTACTTCGGCCCCCTTCTCGATTAGGAGCCGGACAACGGCCTCGTGCCCTCTCCATGAAGCCCATAACAGCGGCGTCCAGCCGTAATTATCCTTTGCCTCTACTTTAGCCCCCTTCTCGAGCAGCAGCCGGACAACGACCTCGTGCCCTCCCTCGGCAGCCCATAGTAGTAGCGTCCAGCCGTTATTATCCTTTGCCTCTACTTCAGCCCCCTTCTCAAGTAGTAGCCGGACAATAGTCTCGTTCCCTCTAAAGACAGCCCACGACAGTAGCGTTAGGCTGTTATTGTTCTTTGCCTCTACTTCGGCCCATTTATCAAGCAGTAGCCAGACAACAGTCTCGTTCCCTCCAAAGATAGCCCGCGACAGTAGCGTTAGGCTGTTATTGTTCTTTGCCTCTACTTCGGCCCATTTATCAAACAGTAGCCAGACAACAGTCTCGTTCCCTCCAAAGATAGCCCACGACAGCGGCGTCCAGCCGTAATTGTCCTTTGCCTCTACTTTAGCCCCCTTCTCGATTAGCAGCTGGACAACGGCTGCGTGCCCTCCCCTAACAGCCCAGGATAGCGGCGTCCAGCCGTAATTATCCTTTGCCTCTACTTTAGCCCCCCTCTCGAGTAGCAGCTTGACAACAGCCTCGTGCTCGTTCTCTTCCTCGGGAATCCACGGCAACAGCGTCTTCTCAGCAGCCCAGGATAGCGGCGTCCGGCCGCAATTGTCCTTTGCCTCTACTTTAGCCCCCTTCTTGAGTAGCAGCTGGACAACGGCCGCGTGCCCTCCCCTAGCAGCATACGATAGCGGCGTCCAGCCGTAAATATCCTTTGCCCCTACTTTAGCCCCCTTCTCGATTAGCAGCTTGACAACAACCTCGTGCTCGTTCTCTTCCTCGGCAGCCCACAACGGCGGCGTCCCAGCCTCGTGCTCGTTCTCTTCCTCGGCAATCCACGGCGACAGCATCTTCTCAGCAGCCCAGGATAGCGACGTCCTAGCCTCATTCTCGTTCTCCTCCTCGGCAATCCACGGCAACAGCGTCTTCTCGGCAGCCCAGGATAGCGGCGTCCGGCCGCAATTGTCCTTTGCCTCTACTTTAGCCCCCTTCTCGATTAGCAGCTGGACAACGGCTGCGTGCCCTCCCCTAGCAGCCCAGGATAGCGGCGTCCAGCCGTAATTATCCTTTGCCTCTACTTTAGCCCCCCTCTCGAGTAGCAACTTGACAACAGCCTCGTGCTCGTTCTCTTCCTCGGGAATCCACGGCAACAGCGTCTTCTCAGCAGCCCAGGATAGCGGCGTCCGGCCGTAATTGTCCTTTGCCTCTACTTTAGCCCCCTTCTTGAGTAGCAGCTGGACAACGGCTGCGTGCCCTCCCTCGGCAGCATACGATAGCGGCGTCCGGCCGTAAATATCCTTTGCCTCTACTTTAGCCCCCTTCTTGAGTAGCAGCTGGACAACGGCCGCGTGCCCTCCCCCAGCAGCCCAGGAGAGCGGCTTCCTGCCGTAATTATCCTTTGCCTCTACTTTGGCCCCCTTCTCGAGTAGCAGCTGGACAATAGCCTCGTGCCCTCCCTCGGCAGCCCACAACAGCGGCGTCCAGCCGTAAATATCCATTGCCTCTACTTTAGCCCCCTTCTCGATTAGCAGCTGGACGACAGCCTCGTGTCCTCCCCTAGCAGCATACGATAGCGGCGTCCAGCCATAATTGTCCTTTGCCTCTATATCTGCCCCCTTCTCGATTAGCAGCTTGACAACAACCTCGTGCTCGTTCTCTTCCTCGGCAGCCCACAACGGCGGCGTCCCAGCCTCGTGCTCGTTCTCTTCCTCGGCAATCCACGGCGACAGCATCTTCTCAGCAGCCCAGGATAGCGACGTCCTAGCCTCATTCTCGTTCTCTTCCTCGGCAATCCACGGCGACAGCCTCTTCTCGGCAGCCCACAACAGCGGCGTCCTAGCCTCGTTCTCGTTCTTTTCCTTGGCAAGCCATGGCGACAGCCTCTTCTCGGCAGCCCACAACAACGGCGTCCGGCCGTCATTGTCCTTTGCCTCTATATCGGCCCCCTTCTCGAGTAGTAGCCAGACAACAGCCTCGTGCCCTCTCTCAGCAGCACATAGTAGCGGCGTCTGGCCGTAATTGTCCTTTGCCTCTACTTTAGCCCCCTTCTCAAGTAGAAGCTGGACAATAGCCTCGTCCCCTTCCTCAGTAGCATACAATAGCGGCGTTTGGCCGTTATTGTCCTTTGCCTCTATATCGGCCCCCTTCTCAATTAGCAGCTGGACAACGGCCTCGTGCTCGTTCTCTTCCTTGGCAATCCACGGCAACAGCATCATCTCGGTAGCCCGCAACAGCGGCGTCCGGCCGCCATTGTCCTCTGCCTCTACTTTGGCCCCCTTCTCAAGCAGGAGCTGGACAAGGGCCTTGTGCCCTCCCTCGGCAGCATACGATAGCGGCGTCTGGCCGTTAATGTCCTTTGCCTCTATATCGGCCCCCTTCTCAATTAGCAGCTGGACAACGGCCTCGTGCTCGTTCTCTTCCTTGGCAATCCACGGCAACAGCGTCTTCTCGGCAGCCCAGGATAGCGGCGTCCGGCCGCAATTGTCCTTTGCCTCTACTTTAGTCCCCTTCTCGATTAGCAGCTGGACAAGGGCCTTGTGCCCTCCCTCGGCAGCATACGATAGCGGCGTCCGGCCGTCATTGTTTTTTGCCTCTACTTTAGCCCCCTTCTCGAGTAGCAGCTGGACAATAGCCTCGTGCCCTCCCTTAGTAGCATACAATAGCGGCGTGTTGCTATTATTATTCTTTGCCTCTATATTGGCCCCCTTCTCAATTAGCAGCTGGACAATCGCCTCGTACCCGTTCTCTTCGTTGGCAATCCACGGCGACAGTATCATCTCGGTAGCCCACAATAGTGGCGTCCGGCCGTCATTGTCCTTTGCCTCTATATCGGCCCCCTTTTCGATTAGCAGCTGGACAACAGCCGAGTACCCTCTCCTAGCAGCCCAGGATAGCGGCGTCCAGCTGTAATTGTCCTTTGCCTCTACTTTAGCCCCCTTCTCAAGCAGGAGCTGGACAACGGCTGCGTGCCCTCCCTTAGCAGCACATAGTAGCGGCGTTTGGCCGTCATTGTCCTTTGCCTCTATATCGGCCCCCTTCTCGATTAGCAGCCGGACAATAGCCTCGTGCCCTCCCTTGGCAGCCCATAGTAGCGGCGTCCAGCCGTTATTGTCCTTTGCCTCTGGTTTAGCCCCCTTCTCAAGTAGAAGCTGGGCAATAACCTCGTGCCCTCTCTTAGCAGCACATAGTAGCGGCGTCTGACCTTTATTGTCCTTTGCCTCTATATCGGCCCCCTTCTCAAGTAGTAGCTTGACAATAGCCTCGTGCCCTCCCTCGGCAGCATACAATAGCGGCGTCTGACCTTCATTATCCCTTGCCTCTACTTTGGCCCCCTTCTCGATTAGCAGCCGGACAATAGCCTCGTGCCCTTCCTCAGTAGCATACAATAGCGGCGTCTGGCCGTTATTGTCCTTTGCCTCTATATCGGCCCCCTTCTCGAGTAGTAGCCGGACAACAGTCTCGTTCCCTCCAATGACAGCCCACGACAGCGGTGTCAGGCCGGTATTGTCCTTTGCCTCTACTTCGGCCCCTTTATCAAGCAGTAGCCGGACGACGGCCTCGTGCCCCTCCTCGGCAGCATACAACAGCGGTGTCCGACTAAAACTGTCTTTCGGATCAGGAATATCGCTACTGAGTATGTCCAGTACTACTTCGTCGACCCCAAAGTATGCAACTAAGTGTAAGCCAGTCATTTGCTTTGGTATTTTTTGACTATATTCCTCGTCCCAAAACAATTCCTTAGTGGCCATTAGTACTTGACTTGATGCCTTGACTTGAGCCTGTTTCTTAAGAAATTCCTTAATAGCTTGGCACGAAGTCGAAGCTGCCCTAGCATGATGACCCCAATTACTTGCAGCGTAATCGTAGAGCTTGTTTGATTGAAGCCGATCTTTAAAGTCACTATCTGTTTGGCAGTAACCCCCTTTAAATGCGTTAAACGAGAGATAGGTAACGCAGGTTTCTGTGATTCTAATCTCCGCGTCTCGGAACCACTGTTCTTGCGTTCGCTCGAGGTATTCTTGCGTTGTATAGTGTACTAAGCGGATAATATTACTCTCTTTATCAATTGTGACTAACCCTGCGCATACAGAGACGATGTCTTCAATCTGTGAAAGGTTCTCTTCGTCGAGTTCGTGCTCACCGACTTCTACTCCAAGGGCGTGCTGAAGCTCTGTCGTAGTAAGTGGCCTCTTTGAACAGGTGATCCATGACAGAGCCTGCTCAGCTAGCTCCGCAGAGTCCGAGTCGTGACCCATGATCCTCTTCATAGCGTCTTTGTAGGCACAGTCATATGCCTTCGATCCAGTGGGAATATTATTCAACATATATTTTATCTTCTTAAGAGTTTTTTTGGTGTATATAGAATCAAAATTAAGCTTCGCCAGGAGAAACCTATACAAAAGTAAATTGTTCAGTATCGCGTAATAGTGAGGCAAGGACTTACATTCCATTAACTGCCTTTGTAATCTTAGTTTTGATCTCTTCGCGATAGGTCTGTAATAAATTATGTTCTGATTGCGTTATCCGACTGTCTAAATACTGTCGTACATCATCATCATGAGCACGGATCTCAATTGTCGTACACCCCTCAAATTTCTTAGTAATATCCGGTAATAACCTCGAGGTCGCAAAGACCTTTGCTGATGAGCTGGCTTGAATTCTGAAAATCTCCGATAAGAATTTTGATCGGCAGCCATTTAAAGCTTGGCACTCGTCAAGCGCGTCGATAATAATAAAGACTCTCGAAAATGTAGTAACCACTGACTGGAGGACTTTCGAGATTTTATCGAGCGACGGCCTCGTTCGTTTAGCTTTGTGACTGTCAAAGAGCTCTTTCACACCTGCTGGCAGGGGAGACTGGCTCCCAGCTAGCTGTTTTAGTAGACTAGCCAGCAATTTTTCGACATTCTGCTCGTCTTGCCGCCGGAAGTTACAGTAGATATACGCAATGCCAGTTTCCGGATCTTCCTGAAATCTTGTACTCAAATTGTCAACCACAATTGACGTGATGATTGTTTTTCCTGCTCCAGGAAGACCTGGGCAAAACAGAGTCTGATTATCACTCTCCAGCCATTTCTCAAACTCTGTTGACTCTATGAGCCATTTTCCAGTTCCTGATTGGTGCAGATTGATATAGTCGGTTTGCTGAGGCCCGTAATCAATATCTGTGAGCCAGTCGAGGACCTCACGATCTTCCTTGCTATCTAACTTGGACCTCATTGCCTCGACATGTGCCCTAGTCTGGGACGTAGTTTGACGAACTATTTAAAATTTATTAGTAACCTAACAACATGCTATAGGATGGTAAACTACTGACTATTCGAAAAAATCTCTCCAAGTTTCTTCTCAGCTTCGACCTTATTAGGAATAATCCGACAAAGAAGGTCTTTTGCATATGCCGCCGCTGCCATTGCTGCATACCCTTGCCACTCCTTATTCTTGTGCGAGTCGGAGTAGTCGCAAATACCTCGGACAACTAGGCATGGGAAGTGATTCATCAGCCCTGCCGCTTCCATTTCGAAACACAGAACATCCTTTTCAGCTGCAAGTCGATCCCGAACCAGAGCATCCTTCATTAACTGGTTTGCAGACGCAATTAGGCCATAATGAATTTCTGGGTTTTTGTCATTTTCTGACCGTTCGGGTCGTGGAATTATCTTTGATAAATTATTACCACAGACTTCCATACAGTTGGTCCCGACGGTTAGCGGGTGGGTGAATTCTGACTGATATAACACATCGTTATTTGGGTCTGGTCGCCTATACTTCTTCCGTAGCCTTGGCTTCTTCTCAAGAATGCTATTAATAGCATCTTCAATTTGATGACCGTCGATCTCATACTGCGCCTCAAGTCCACTTACGGCTGTTCGCAGGACCGTTGGTGGCTGGTTTAAGAACCCGGTGGTCTGGAAGCTCTGATTTTGTATCGACTTGCCAAAGTCATACTGGAACACGCCGCCGCTCTTACCATCGCGAGGAACACTAACCACAATATCGCCCAGGCGGATATCATGCTGTTTAGATGGTGCACCGCCCCCAATACCGACCATCAAACCGATTCTCACGTTCGGGAAGCTGTGCATCATGTCTCTTGCTACAATTGCTGCAGATGACGTGCCATACTCCCCGTCGGGTAACACAGCAATAACAACATTGTGCTTCCTAATCCTGCCCATTGTGTAATCGTTGTTGTCATTCGGGGACACATATTCTGGCCCTTCGTGCTTTTCATCAAGAAATGCTTGTGCTGCAACGTACTCTGTGCTTATAGCGCAGATCCAGCCGACCGTGTAATCGTTCGCATTTGCCATACTGACCAGTAGAGGACGCAGGCTGGACGGAAGAGCTTTAGAAAACGATTTGGACTGGATCGGATCGGCTCATTCGTAGGGTCTTATATGAGCTTGGTAACTGTAATTTGTTCAAGAAGAAACTAGGCACTCGATGTTTCTTGAGGAACAGGATCTTGGAAGGATCGCGGATGGTGCTGTAGAGAGAGATGCGGCTGAAACACCAGAGCATCACGGCGTTTACCAAAACACGACAATATGGCTGGTTGCGAACGCCACAATCAGGCTGCACGCCAGAAATAGAACTATCCCTACCTGTTGGCTGTGACTGACAAAGGAGAGATATGGGAAAATAACACGGGGTAATAACCCAAGCCTCAATAGAGAGGTTGCACGTAACAATACATTCGTACCAAACTTTGGCTGGAATTGTTAGATTTAACGATTCTAGCTAATCGGATGATCTGTATCATCAAGTAAGCAAGCATGTTCAAGTGGGATTGTATAGTAGAATTGAAGGAAAATTCAAGTACATTGCCAACTGTGCAGAACCAAAATACAGTGGAAACTGACCGCCTAAAAACATCTCCTAGTACGTAGCTAAATCAGTGCTGTAGTCAGTTGACAGCTGTTTCTAGTGCTCTTAGCGAGATGTGTGTGATAATCACGTGGGTATGGGTAAGAGGTCTCCACACTAGTGTTTATAGAAGCCAGAGCTAAAGTTTGAAAACATTGAGTATTCTGGCTGAAGCTGATTTCGCCTGTTACTGTACACCATAAAAGTCTGCGAATGATTTTTTGCTAGCTAGAACGAAAACAAAATTTCGTTTTTTACAGTCCATCAGACGTCAGCTTTGCATCTGTACCAGCCGCATTCGCGCCGTACTCGACGTGCTCGAGATCCTCGTCGCCAGCTTTCCTCTCGACGATGGCACCGAAATCATTGTGCACAATCTCCTCGAGACTGAGGCCCCTGGTCTCTTTCAGGAAGAAGAAGGTCAGGATGGCGATGGTGGCGTTGAAGATACCCCACAGCAGGAAGGTGCCCCAGCCCATGTTGGTGATCATGTAGGGAGTGGTGAGGGAGAAGACAAAGTTGAACAGCCACTGACTGGACACCCCGACGGCGATACCGACCTCCCTGATGCGCGTGGGGAAGATCTCGGAAACATATGGCCAGGGCAGCGGCCCCCAACTCATATTGTAAAATATCACGAATAGGTAGATGAGAGCGATTTCGGCAATGCCGCTGCTTGTCACCTTGGGGTCGGCCGATGGGGGCGCCGGTTTGGTTTTCACCACCGCGGCGGTCGTGATGTGGCAGGCGGCCATGAAGACGGCACCCCAGATTAGGACTTGGCGACGGTTGATACGTTCTGAGAGAAACGCGACGAAGAATCCGCATGCGACGACCTTGATGGCGCCGAAGATGGCCGTTAGGAGGAGATCTTTAGATCCTCCACCGACGAGGAGTTTGAAGTATTGAGGGCCGAAGTAAGCGAAGGCTGTTGCGCCGGTCGCTTGTTGGGCGGTGAAGACTGCGGAGGCAGTTAGGAGGCGAGTGAAGTTTGAACGTTCGAAGAGTTCTGTTGGTGGAGGTAAGCTTGGAAGTTATTTTAAAGGGAAGGTGAGCTGGAAAGGAGAAAGAGGAACGGTAGTAGACAAAATAAGATCTTACCTTTGACACGGAGGCCTTCAGTTTCTCGGCGTTCCATCTCAACACCCATACGGATTTCTTCCATTTCATCCAAGGTATCTTGCGAGTCGTCTGCTCGAATCCATTTCAAGCTCTCCCAAGCCTCGTCATGTCGCCCCTTCTTTGTGAGCCAACGAGTGCTCTCTTTGAGGGTGAGCATGCCGAGGCCGAGTAATGCTGCTGGCAGGATTTGGAGACCAATGGGGAGTTGCCATTGCATGGGGTTTTTAGAGGAGACGCGTTTCAGTACAGCGTAGTCAACCCAGTAAGAGGTGAAAATTCCTACGAAATATATTAGCAACGGCCGTCGGGAGGAGCACGGGATGGTTGTTACCAAAGGTATAGAAGAGCTGGAAGAAGCTTCCGATCTGGCCTCTCAATTCCTTAGGGGCCATTTCACTATTGAACATGGGGACAACCACTGAAGCAGCACCCAAGCCCAGGCCAGCAACGACACGGCCGACATAGAATGCGGCCATAGAATGGGTATTGATCGTTTCAATGATGGCTCCAACGAGGAAAATAGCGGAAGAAATCATCAATGTCTTCCTTCGTCCCAACTTCTCGGCCACGGGCCATACGATGAGACATGCCAGGAAAGCGCCAGCTTGTTGAAGGCCGACAGCGAGAGAGTTAACACGGGTGGCATGGGCTTTGGAATACCGGAAATCGGTGACAAAAGAAGCGAGGGTCAGAACCCCACCTGGGAAATGTTAGGAGTAGATCTCAAAAGAAGAGCAAATATATATTTTGAGGGCTTCATACCAACACTACATTTCACGTTAGCTAGAGCCACAAATAGTAAAAGGGGGGAGGTTCAACTTACATTCCGCTGTCATATCCAAACAGGAATCCTCCCATACAGACCACACTCCCCAGCCAATACGCTCGTAATCTCCCCAAGGTTGTGTTCTTCATTGCGCCAGTATAATTATTGTGACGAGGGGGTTGAGAAGTATGAAGAAAAGAAGCATGCCCTTCCCCCGTGGAGTATTAAATACATTTCCCCAGAGTCAAGAAAGGTAAGCTTGAAGCCTGCTAACCCCCCAGCTCCTTACAAATGATGGCTGGAAACCGTGGCGTGCTGCCCAACTTGGCCACCCACGGATTAGTTATGAGGATACTGTTGGAGAACCAATGGCAACCCGGTGGTGATCGTTAGGACTCTGGGGCGGAGATTCACCGAGGCCGTGGAACGCATTTTCAGTGGTGCGGATGCCAGGTCTGGGCACATTGGTTGCCATTTTTGACCTCCCTTGGCCCCGTGGGTAGACAGGATTCGGGGGAGGGAATGCGGGGGAGGTTTTCATGTGGGTTGGATATGGGTGGAGATGCTTTGGATGTCGGCACCCAGCTCCACAGTATGCGAGTCTCTAGACTGTTCTGGGACGGGAGCCAGGGCTGGCCCGGCACGTGAAGCGCCCCGATATCCGCAAACCGCCCGACATCCGGGACGACATCCGAGATCAAGGAACAGGATATACTAAAGGTCGCCAACTCAAAAGCCAGCCGAAATGCTAATCTTGGGTTTCTCTCTTTTGCTGCATATGGTGTGGTGTTAGACCCCTGCGGAGGAATGACCACCGAAGTCGGTGATGCTCTTGAGAATTCTTAAATCTAAGTGGAGCGTCTATGGACAGTGGAGAGACCCCGTAGATATCTGTTTGCATATATATTCTCATATCTGTCATTGTTGACTTCATCTCTCTTCTTCATTTTGTAGTACTCATTAGTGAAGCTGTTAATATATAGCCTATCAAATCCTTCATAATATACTTCTTTCCTGAGTTCCTAAAAGATATCCAGGTAATTCAGAAACCAATACTGTCTAAAATATCATTCCCATCATCACCATGTCGTCGCCCAAACGCCCAAACTTCCTCGTCATTGTTGCCGATGACCTTGGGTTCAGCGACCTCTCTTGCTTCGGTGGCGAGATCCGCTCTCCCAACCTTGACAAACTTGCTAAAGCCGGAGTCCGCTTCACAGACTTCCACGCCGCGGCAGCATGTTCGCCTTCTCGAGCTATGATCATGACGGGGACCGATCACCATATTGCCGGCCTAGGCAATCTTATTGAGTGGACCAATATCTCGGGACAGAATGACCCAAATGGAACAATGTCTACGGCTCCTCAACGTGGCATGCCGGGTTATGAAGGATATCTGAATGAACGTGTCGTGACTCTACCAGAGGTGATGAGAGATGCCGGTTATCTGACTCTCATGTCAGGTAAATGGCACCTGGGCCTAACTCCTGAGCGAAGCCCCAAAGCTAGAGGTTTTGAAAGAAGTTTTGCCCATTTGCCCGCGTGCAGTAATCATTATGCCTATGAGCCACAGCTTGAATCTCCAGATTCAATTCCAGATTTCATGACTATGAGTTTTATTGCTCTGCATAGTAGAGATGGAGAGTATGTGAAGAAATTGCCAGAGGGTTGGTATAGTAGTGACGGGTATGGGGATCAAATGTTGCAGTATTTAAAAGAAAGGAAAGAGGGTGGTGATGAGAGACCCTTCTTTGGATACTTTCCATTTACAGCTCCCCATTGGCCTCTTCAAGCGCCTCCTGAGTATGTAGCTCATTACAAAGGCGTGTATGATGATGGACCAGATGCTCTTCGTCTGAAGCGTCTTCAACGTCTAAAAGATCTTGGCATGATTGATAAAGATGTAGAACCCCACCCAGTGGTAGCAGACGAAGTGAAAGAGTGGAAAGATCTAACCGCAGAAGAAAAAGCAAAATCTTGCCGTGCCATGGAAGTCTTCGCAGGAATGGTAGAATGTATCGACGCTAATGTAGGCAAAGTTGTTGACTATCTCGAAGCCACCGGCGAGCTAGACAATACTTTTATATGTTTTCTATCAGACAATGGTGCTGAGGGCGCAGCTTATGAGGCATACCCAATTGTGCAAGGAAGCATGGTCCAACACTTGAAGAAATATTATAATAACAGCCTTGACAATCTGGGCAACGGAGACTCTTTCATCTGGTATGGACCACGATGGGCACAGGCAGCTACTGCTCCAAGCAGATTGTATAAAGCTTATACGACAGAAGGAGGAGTTCGTGTCCCGTTCCTTGCTAAATTCCCTACTGGTGTTTTGGACAAGGGAGGAGATGCCATCTCACATGAATTCGCCACCGTGATGGATATCGCTCCTACAATTCTCGACATGGCTGGCGTAAAGCATCCAGCGCCGACCTACCAAGGCCGAGAAGTTGTCTCCATGCGCGGAAAAAGCATGCTCCCGTACATCAATGGTTCCTCTCCTTCCGTGCACGAAAAGGATTTCATATCTGGCTGGGAAACGTGTGGTCGAGCTGCCGTCCGCTGCGGCGACTACAAAATTGTATTTATACCTAAACCTAAAGGACCTGAGAAATGGCAACTTTATAACCTTGCCAAAGATCCAGGAGAGCTTCATGATTTGGCCGAGAAGGATCCAGAAAGGCTGGAGAAAATGGTCAAGATGTGGGATCAATATGTTCTCGAGACTGGGGTTATCCCGCTGGCACCGGAGCTTGGGGCGTGGATGCAGGCTACTGAGGAGCAGATGCAGGAAAATGTGTGGATGGAGTACGAGTACTGGCAGGATGGGGCCAGAGACGAGCCGGAAAAGTTCACGAGGACGCCTTGGAAAGCGCAGAGGGTTATCAAGGCTATCTAGATAGACTGATGAGCGTAGTGCGTAATATATCTAATTTAAAAACTCTTCTAGGCCCCAACTATATTGTGTGTCCTCTGGCTTTTGAAAGTTCTCTATCGCAAGGTTCTTAATATAATGTATTGTATTCCACTTCGCGCCCCTATTCTACAAAGTTAAAAAACATAGCTCTCGGAGAGGAGTTTTGTTACTAACAGTAACCTACAAATTCCATTCGTAAATTACAAGCTAGAAAGTGGATTTTCAGGAATTGAACGAACTCCTTTCCCATGCCCACGCAATCATAAAGCCAAGTATACATGGAATGAGGCTGGCCTCCTACCCCCCAAATACAAACATTTTATTACGCAGTAGCTCCTCCCTTCAAGTCGAGTTGCGCTTATTTAAGGATTCTAGTAACAAGGCCAGTTGCGACAGTTCGTCCACCTTCACGGAGGTTGAATCGCAATCCAGTTTCGACGGCGAGTGGGCTGTTGAGCTCGCATCTCATTTCTACGTTGTCGCCGGGCATGATCATCTTAGAATCCGCATCTTCAGTCCCATCTGGCCAGAATAGACCAGCGGGTTCATCGGCAGTTCGTAAATAGAGCTGAGGGCGATAATTTGAGTGAAATCCGGTATGGCGGCCTCCTTCTTCCTTGGTGAGAACGTACATTGAGACCAAGAATTCCTTATGCGATTTCATGGAGCCAGGCGCTGCGATGACCATTCCTCTCTTCACGTCCTCACGCTTCACACCTCGCAGCAAAAGGCCGGAGTTGTCACCAGCTCTTGATTCTTCGCATGACTTCTTGAAAGTTTCGATATCAGTGACTTTGGTCTTGATCGGGGTTTCTTGTTTTCCAACAATTTCGATTTCTTGATCACGCTTCAATGTACCACGATCGACTCGGCCAGATACAACTGTGCCACGGCCAGGAATGGAGAAAACATCCTCAACCGACATCAAGAAAGGCTTGTCGAGATCACGCTGAGGAGTTGGGATCCAGGTATCGACAGCATCGAGAAGCTCATCGATCTTTTGTTCTCCAATCTCAGGTTTACGTCCCTCAAGAGCGCAGAGAGCTGAGCCCATGATGATTGGGGTGTCGTCACCTTCAAAACCATATGTGCTGAGAAGCTCACGCATTTCCATCTCAACTAATTCCAACATCTCGGGATCCTCAATAGTATCAACCTTGTTGACAAAGACAACAATTTTTTGCACTCCAACTTGACGAGCAAGCAAAAGATGTTCTCTAGTCTGAGGCATTTGTCCATCCGAAGCTGCAACAACAATAATAGCTCCATCCATGTTGGCTGCACCAGTAATCATATTTTTTATGTAATCAGCGTGACCAGGACAGTCTACGTGGGAATAATGTCGAGCATCGGTGGCGTACTCGAGATGGGCTGTCGAAATGGTAATACCACGCTTTCGTTCCTCAGGAGCCTTATCAATAGAGCCATAATCGAGGAAGTTTGCTAATCCTTTCTCTGATTGTCTCTTTGTGATCGCAGCGGTCAATGTGGTCTGTTAAGCATGTTAGTTACGCTGATCGTGCTCTTGGTCGAGTCCGCTATACCTTTCCATGATCAACGTGACCAATTGTACCTACAGCAATTAGCAGCTACCTAAAACAGTTTCCAATAAATTTCGTACCAATATTGCAGTGAGGTTTTGTCCGCTCAAAGACGGTAGCATATGTGCGCGCAACATTCAGCACCGAAGCTCCATTTTGTCGTCTGAGAGCATGCTGCAAGGGGCTCACGGAGTTGCCTTGCAGCAATGCAGACCGGGCTGTGCGGAGAAAGGGGGTGACTGATCGCGCGAACACAGGCATGCTGGGCAAAGTAATCGCAAATAAAGAAAGAGAGGAGATGGAAAAGTGGATGATCCTTTTGTGCTCGTAGAATTGAAGCTCGCCCGATTATTTTTTTAGCGTCGAATTTCGTTTGGCGCAAGTACACACGTGACCGTTTCCCCTATTTCTTTCCGACCTTCCTAGTAATATACTAAGAGTAGCTGCGCTCAATAAGATGAACAGCTATCTTTTCAAATGTCAAGAGAAAAGACAACATAAATTCTTATAAGTCAAAAGATAATTCAAAACACTTATTTTTCAACTTTAATCCAAACCATTTCGCTCAATATTTAATCAATTCCGGGCGGCTTGTGTCCCAATCTGTCGTTAACTTCCTTTCAATGATCAAAATCAGAAAATAATAAACAATCCAAGAAATTTAATAAACCTTCACTAAAATCACTACTATATCCCTCGCTCCATCAGTCACTTCATTTGACGCCAAGTTTAAATATAAAGATGCCAGATCAAATGCGTGAATATACGTCGTACCAACTATTAGATGCCAGAAAAGATTGTAACTTGGTTATGGAATGCAGGCCACAGAATATATTATTAATTCTGAGTAAAAATGATTTTAATGGAGATATATTTTTTCGAATCTTGAGAAGAGTTTGTCATAAACATCCAATTACCTTCCTACTACAAATCGTGTTTAGTGCAGCCTCCTCTGATATTCAATAACGGCTTCCAAAATTCGAAGTGAGTGTTCTGCCCGAAAAAATTCATCCTACTAAATGCTCTTTGCATGTCTTTCGATGCAGACATCATTTCAACCTGTGCGTTAACCTCTCCACTGTTTATTGCCGCCGATTTTCCCTCATAAGGATGGAATGGCCACTCTTCCGCCACACATCTATCCCATTTTCCATCGATTAATTCTCTTCCCTTTCCTCCTTTGATAGGATGGGGTGGTACTTTCCCATTCCTAAAGTATGCTCGGGCCTTGCTAATGGTGCAGTTGGAAACTGCAGCGAGACTACAATGTCCCTCGGAATTCTGCTCAATGAGGCCAGAATCAGTGAATTTGAGGGCCATTTCGACACCAGCCGTCAAAGGTGTCACAGGGTCGGCAGTATTGCTAATAAAAAGTACCGGAAACGAAGTTTTAATAGGATCGGGCTTGTGGGAGGGGTGGTCGTCCCAGCGCATTGGTGGATCCCTTGATTCAATTGCCCAAGAATCGCAGCCGACCATTAGTGACATCCAGACATCAGCAAAGCTGGATATTTTTGACATCTCTTCAAATCGATGTTCAAGATTCGGGATTGATTCATTCAGCTATTTGAAAGTTTAGCATGGACGCAGCCGAAAGCCAGAAGGGCTTCTCACAGCATAACGTTTATCACCGCACATGATAGCGGCTTGGGCGTCACCAGGTATAACGCTCCTCGGAATATTAGATAGACCGCATAGTGTACTTAAATCAACCAGACTAAGCCCTGCAGTTATCTGGCCAAGAAAATCATACACGCCCTGGTGATAGAGATCCAATACAGCCGCAACAAGTGGAAATATTTGGATTGGTGAGTAGAGTGACAGGAAGAGCAACGACTTAATGTCACTATAAGTGATTACAATCGGGACCTTGAAATTTTGATCGACAATTGTGATGGGGTTCTCACGAATCTCGGAAAGAGCAGTTTGAACCTTGTTTTCGACATCTTCCACTCGATCTCCTTCGGAGTACAACGGACATTCCACTGTAGCTTTGTGGCAGTACTTTGAGAACGACTCAAAGATCGTGTCGGTATCAGTTAGGCTACCGATCCACTAGAGAGATAGCATTAGTAATTTTCTCCTATAGAGTTTAATTGAGGCAAATTGAATGTAAAAAGTTGTTTCCGAGTATCTCCAGTACGAAGCAAAGCGAGAAATGCTTGAGAAATACAACTTCGTGTAGAAATCAGACGGTCACACTCACTATAGGCGCAACATACTGGTCGGCGTCGACTACAAATATTGTCAATACCCGGTGATCTTCAAGTTGGAATGTATACATACCAACGCCGTCTAGTACCACTCTCCCTACCCGGTCCGGGAACATGGCGGCGAATGTAGCGCCAAGAAGTGTCTACAAAACAGATATTAGTACAAGTGAAAAGTTCTTAGGGACGCGACATACTCCATAGCTGAATCCCCAATAAACAAGTTGGCCTTTGGTATCAGGGGGGTCAGAAATTGGTGAATCAACGATATTTTCACTCTCGCCGTTAGTATCGAGGGATTCTGGTGAGGCAACTGTTTCATCATCCAAAGACATTGTCCACTCGTCCCAGGCATCCACAATGCTTAGCATGTCTCTGGCAACGTTAGGTGTACTGACATATTTGAAAATACTGTCATCGCCAAGAATTTGATCTTTCTCTTGACAAAGCTTTACCACAGCTCTCGCTCTCGTATCAATCTTTTTAAGAGCAACAGAGCTGGAATTGACCAAACCGATTTCTTTCCCAGAGATCGCCCACGAAACTCGGTGATAGAAACCTCCAAGATAGTCTTCCTCGGCATCCGGAGAGTTCAGAGGTGGGAAAGCGAAGCAGTCTGTTTGAGGTGTTGTTGCGCCAATTCCCCGCGGGTCAAATCCAATCACATCTTGGTCGTCGCCTATAATTTTCTGGAGTCGGGAGCCGAATGCAATGGCTGCGCCCACGCCGGACCCCCCCGGCCCACCGGGATTGATCAAGAGAGGCGATTTGGAAGCCTTTTCAGACCCAGTATGGATCCCGGGAGCCATGAGGAGTGCAATATGGACTTTGGGGTTGTCCTGGGATGCATTCAAAGGGCGATGGTAGTCCATTGCTACTGTGAGGCGTGCACATTTGAAAGTTGTGAAGCATGAGTGCCATTCTAATTTTTCGCTGGGAGTAATCTGAGCGGTTGTCAGTTTCACATATTGTAGTACTTCTACTTGTTAAGGTTCTCACGTCTTCAAAGGACCTAAAATCAAGCTCATCCTCAGCCTCTAGCACCCGCCCCCCTCCTTTGCTGACACTAAAAGGGGTTGGGATGGTTTTCGCGCACCACCAAGTAAGCAAAAGTATGGCAAGAACTCCTATTTTGACGACATGGTGCAGCTTCCGACCAGGTTTGGCTGGTTTTTTCGAGAGAGAGGTCAGCTCGTCAAGGGAGCTGGCTTTCTCGTCACGGTAGTCTTGAGGGCGAAAAGGCTCCATTGTTGCAAATTTTTTTTTGGAGATCGATTTGCTCTGACAAGAGCAAAAGTTGGTGTCTCTCCCTCGTCGGAAGGAAATCCTTTGTCCAAATATTCGAAGGAAGGAATATGATAGATACTCCGCAAATGCAGGCTTGCGGCGGGGTACTGGCCATCAGGCAACCGCAATCCACCCCGCTAATATCAATTCAACTCGGCACATAGGCACTGACAGGGTCCGTGAGGTGACGACGACGTAACCATACAGTAGCTAGTTACGAATCATCTCGTAGCCTCATCGCACATACCGTATTTCATATTCCGTAACTTGCATTAGACTCAAGTCAATCAGACACTGAATTTACCTCAGTTCGGCTGGCCAGTTCCAGGCTATTTCGTTGTCAGAACGGTATGTTGAGCCATCGACCCTATCGTCAAATCGGATCATTGATCTACAGTAACATGGTGCGGCACGGCTGCGGCGGCGCCTCGCAGCCTATCTAGGTACCTAGGCTAGGTGTTGTATGAAGTACAGTGCTGTAACTACAGTAACTAACGAAAAAGTGCAGTTTTGGCCGGGTCAGGTCTCATCAATATCTATAAAGATATTACAGATGTTACCAGAAAAACAGTGGGACTCGACTAATATCGATATGGGGTGTTGACACCGCGGCATTCTACCGGGCCCTATCATTGGACAATTTGTTTCAGATTCCACGGAGCTTGTAGCGCCCATCGTATATATGTGGACGGATATATATATACACATAATCGCAGTTCGCGTTCAAACTTGTGTTACTTTCCATTGTTAACCTTAACTTTTACATGATTTTATGCTTTACATAACAAAAAATGATGTTACTGCCCTGAACAAGACGAGTGCAACAACGCTGAAACTCGTGAGCTTAAAGTGACTGTACGAAATAGGAAAGCAATTGATCTACGCGGTGATCAACAAATCCAATTCAGTACGTTTCTTCGCCCTCCAGAAGATAAACTGATCATTGTTGCAGTCTGTATAGTACATTAGTCGCCGGATTTTCAAGATCTTTTAGAGTGGCTAATGGCTGCAACCCCGCCAAGCTCGCCGGTCTATCCAAAGCGGTTTTCGTTACTTGCACGCGTTGGGCTTTATGTTAGAATCAGCATTTTCAAGTTTGTTACGACAGTCTTCTTTCGGATCCAATCCGTACCTGGTTTTCGCAAGGATCACATTCAACCCACGTTTTCAAAGGTTTACCCATGTCATCCAGCTCTCCCAAACCGCGTGTTCTTCCCAAAGGACTATAAAAGTGGAGAGTTGCTCCCTTTGTACCTTGACGTGCATGGCGGTGGTTTCGCACTGGGAGAGCCGCTCGTAGACGATAAGATGTGTTCCCTCTTCTGCAACAAATATCGAGTCTTAGTTGTCAGTCTTAATTACCCAAAGACGCCAGCGCATCCCTTCCCAACAGCAGTGCATGCAATCATAAACCTTGCCAACGCGGTCTTGAATGACGAGACACTTCCTATAGACAAGAGCAAGGTAGCGATTGGAGGCTTCAGCGCTGGGGCAAACCTTTCACTAGCCGCCATTCAAGACAAGAGTCTACAAGGCAAAATTGGAGGCATTGTAGCATATTATCCTCCAGTAGACTTCACCATCCCCAGGATAGAAATGCTTGCAACAAGACCAAAGGATGCTGGGCCAGATCCGCTAGTTCCAAACATTGACATGTTTAACTGGGCTTATTTCCCCCCGGATCAGGATTTGACTGATCCTCAATTGAGCGTTACATATGCTTCAAGAGGGAAATTGCCTCCAAAGATCTCCATCAGCGGATGTGAATTAGATTTGCTCTGCAGAAGCTCAGAGATAATGGCTGAAAAATTCGCTAAAATAGGCACTGGGCCCAGAACTGGGTCAGACATCTGCTGGGAGCAGAACGGCATTAGGTGGGAAAAGATACTTGGCCAAGTGCATGGTAAATAAAATCCTTGGAGCATGTTTTTAATCGAACACTACGTGTTAACCAGTAATTTTAGGATTTGATTCTATGCCTACCCTCAATAAGGAGGCGTCTATTAGAGCCAAAAAGAGAGCCACGGAAATGTATGCTGGTGTCGCTGAGTGGCTCTTTAGAGAAGTTTATATTTGATATACTTCAGATACGTTTTTGAAAGTTAGATTGGTCGCCAAATCGTCCTATACTTGGTGAGGCGTTTTGAAGACAGCCAGCCTCCAGGCTGCTAGTCAAATGAAATGAAGATCTCGAAATATCAAATATTATGACCAATTCCTTGCGATAACATCTATTGGGCATTGGCAGGAAAAGTTTTTTTGGAATTATAAGGCAGGCACTAAGTTCATCTTCGATCCTTAATGTTACGGGACTGAGAGACAACGACAACACAAACAACGTTCACCCTTTGACTATTAGATACATTAGCCAAGGTGCTAAAATTTCCAGGCCGGTACCTCCATGATAATTTGGCTATTTCAAATATTTGGCTCGAGTATCGAATTTGGAGATCTAAATATTGGCAACAAGGTACGAAGGAGTCTCGTAGGTCTTGACAGGTCAGGCAAGCACCATGACGCAATGTTTTATAGACCATGCTGTGACTTTGTACGTTTGTGACACAAAAATTTCTCCTGCCAAGTTTGTTGGTAGGTATCAAGATACATACCAAGAAATCCGCAGATACTTCCACTGTCCTTGTAAAACATGGTCGTGACCTCGGTTGGGCAGCCAAGATCTCTCGCCAAAGGCTTGACATCCGTGCTGAGGCTCTTAAGACTTCCTCGCCTTTACAAGGTAGACTTGGCATTTGATGAAACATTGGCATTTCTCCTACAACCTGAAAAAGAATTCCTAGCAACGAAGAGCTATCATGATAACAACCACAAACGTGGTTATGGGTTCGGGACAGCCCGTGCAAGAGACCGAGATGTCTTGGCCTTGGCTAGGTTCAAGATGAGCCCCTTTCATATATTTTATATAAGAAGCTTCTCAGCCACGCATGCTTTATTTTAATTTTCTTGATCTTCAGCTGCGCTCCTTTTTTTTCAATTATTCCAATTACGATTTTATCTGAAGCTTGACGCCTCGAATTGCATCTCTTTAAGTTACCCCTTTATTTTTCTCTATTTGTATTCGTTTTCCTTCACTCATTCTGGCAACTCCAAATTATCATCAGAGAATATGCAGTTCATTATCGTCCTCGCTCTCTTCACTAGCTCTCTCCATGCTCTCCCTCTTAACATCAACCTCGGTGCATACTCACCAGCCTTGGTAGTCGGTGATGGCGAAATCTCATTTGGAGGCAAACAAGATGTATCAAATCTGATGAATGCCCTTGAAGGTGCAGCAGTCAATGGGGCAGTAGCAAATGGTGCCGCCGCCCCAGCAGCTTCGGCTGCCCCGGCAACGGCAGCATTGGCAGCACCAGAACAACTAGTCCAACCCGGCGCCGATACCACCCAAGTCACCGCTATTCAAGGCTTGGGAAAAGAAATATCCCCACGAGTAGTACATTTATTCAAAGATGAAGCAGAAAAGAGAGATATCAACGGCTTCAACGCAGCACTAAAATATGCCTCAGACGCTTTGAAAACTGGCCCTGAGGTTCAGCTTGGTACTGGGGAAGGTGGATCCGGCGTTGGTATTTTGCAATCACCAGGCATCTCTGCTCCAGCTACTGCCAAACCAGCTGCAGCCGCAGCTCCGGCTCAGATCGCAGAGATTGCAGCAAGGAACGAGATGGCAAGTCCCAAGATGAAGACTACAGTTACGACCATGTTCGTAAGAGGAGGCCCGGCCTCAGATAATTCTGGTAAATCATTCACAATGTCATCATATTTTCCAGGAGACTAATATAAACATAGCTCGGAGTGTAGGCGAGGCTTCGCCGGCCTTGGAGAAACGAGCACAAAGCCCTGGGCTGGATGGTGTCAACTTGAACATGGCAGAAGGCCAAGTAGCAGAACTGACATTTGTTGAGACACGAGAAGTTGGTGATGAAGAGTAAAAATACTCTTAGCTACATGGATCGTGATTGTACACCACTGTCTCCACCGGTTTACCATAGATAACTTTTTTATTTTATTCTACATCCGTACCCAGGGCGTCGGGAGATTTTGGAAACTGATTTCTTTATATTTTGTTGGCATGGATCCTGGAGGATGCATGGATGGATGCTAGAAGGAGAATTATGCTTCAAGAAAAGAGAGATAAATGGTGTTTAGAGCAGAAGTTATAAAAGAACCCTCCACCATGCCTGCCGCCTCCCAAATACTGTTGAGCCTTTCTACTTTTTGCCCATAAATATTTTCATTTTTCTTTCATATTTTCAGTAAAAGCTTTCATTCAAGCTAGTACACCCTCACGAAGGAGTTGGAGAAATAAACCTCTTTGGCTAAACAGGGCCGTCCCGGTTCGATTCATGCGATTTGTTCTTGACAAGAACTGGGCGCGATGCGAACCCTTATTTGCTTTTGCGGGGCATGACACAAGGTCACACTATAAATACAATGCCGAGAGAATGTTCTTACATTGCTGAAATTGCCAAGATTTTCTTTTGGAGGATTTGGAAACGGGGTTTGCGTACTCGCTGACGAGAAAGAGTGTCTTGGTATTGAATGCGATGAGATCCTGGTGTCGGGAAGTGTGTTTCATGGGTTTTGGTATGTCGCTACTTAAGAGTTAGAACGGATTCTGGTGGCGTGGGAGTCAAACTTTGGGGGAGACAAGAGTTCTGGGCTATGCTGCAAACATGACTCTTTTTTTTTTGGTATGGCTTAGCTATCATTCCTAAATGGACTTTATTCCGGCGCTACTCCTCCACATCTTGAGGTCTCTCATGCACTTCCCATTTTCTCATACTCTCACTAACTCTGCAGCACATACAATTCACAGTATTACACATCGCTTCCCACAGCCCCCCACGGGAATCTTCAGCCTGCCATCTACTCAGGATTAAAATAATACCGCATGCCGCTTATATCTTCAAAGCCTTCCTCTAGCTCCGAAGAACGGAGGCTGATAGTAGAGGTCTGGATGCCCGCGTTGATGTAGAGTAGTAAGCGGCAGCGGTAGGAGCTTTTGGGTGTTGCTACTACGCGCCTCAATCCTTTGGTTGGCTGGCCATTAGAAAGACAGGGTGGCGTCGCATTGAGGAGTATGCGAGAGAGAAAAATTCGTCCATTTTTTAATGAGTCTGTAAGTTCCGATGCGGGAGATGGAAAAAGCGCAAAGAAACCGAAATCTAATGATATAAAAATGTAGGATAGCTTCAAAATGGCCATATGTAGCACTGCGGAGTTCTTTTAAAAATTTGAAATTCTGTTTGTTTTGAAAGCATTGGTACATTCTGCTGTAAATGTACTGTCTTTCATATCTCTTTTTGGAGTTGTGATCTACGAGTGAGCTGTCCCCAATGTGATTCGATCATGTCTTTAGAAGAGACGAGTCCTGGAATCGGGCTCTGGACTTGAAGATAATGGGCTAGCAGGGTAGTAGAGGCACATGGCCGGCGGCGGCGAGGACTTTTGGACAATGAATGATGTGGCTTATGCGGATGAGACTGTCGTACTAGATATGAACATGTAAAGGCTTTATGCCAGACCGACTTTTATAATGTCTGTATTGAAATCCAGCATGTAACCTTCGATACTTTCACACTTGTGACGAAAAGGGAGAGAAGAGATGACCACCCCACTTGAGATTTTGGGATGTCGAGATGTAAGAAAGATAAGAGTAGACGCTCAAGGTTGCGTCCTTGCCCTTGACTTGAATTGACCACTTGATAACGAATTTTAGCCCGCGATAACCTTGAAAAAGGTGAGTAGCTAAGTTTGTGGGATTTAGACTAGCTGTATAGTGTCTAGAGAGCTATATTTTTGTCTGGTCCCTGCCCCGCATTTTAGAGGTTCAGCAGAGCCGGATGAGACCAATTGTAGCGAGTCTGTTAACTCTAAAAGCTGAGAATTATATACCATTCCTTCAGCCCAATCTGCTAATTGATAATTCATATCGCCAACGGTCCCCACGTTGGCAAGTTGAAAGGGTGGCGAATTTTTGCGCTGTATCGATAGTCCGGCCTTAACCCTTCGCCTTGCAGCCACGGGCTCCGGAAGCAGAAGGTCAGAGTGCAATAAGACGCCTGCGAAGGGCGGGAGAAGAATCGACTGCATGAATACTGCATATACCCCCGTAGGCACTGAGGACGCACTTCTAGGTTCACATGTCCAACCCGCTGCACAACATCGAATTAAGAAGTGGGACGATCCAGTTGTGCCTGAGATCCAATTCTTGATGTGGGTGAATCAGGACAAGCCATTTGACTGCCGATCGGGGCTAACTTTAAACCCTCCACCATACAGCTCCCCCAACCACTACGGAGAGCGCGCTATTAGGAAGTTTAACTGACGGAACCCCATGGATAGCTTATCCCTTGATCATTTGAGCAGAGCTGCAGAGCCTATAGAAGCGGGATGTTGGGCGATACCGTCTGGACGGCGGATTTGGGATGCTCTCCTTCTGTTTTGGAATGCACCTCCGCCAACGAAGCTCCGCACGAGGGAACAAGTTGCGAAAGATGCTGATCAATATTTTGAAGGCTCATGGTTGAGAGTATAAAGCTAGGGCGACCCGGTAATATTAGTAGATCTAGCATCGATTCCTCTTCGTTCATTTGAAAATATTATTGCCATTTGTTTGCTTTCCCGAACAAGCCTGCAATGCTCTCCCCAGCCGTGTTCGCCTGGCTGGCGGTCTTGCCTGCTGTGTGGGCAGGATCACCAGCAACATGCTCAAGTCCTCAACTTTCATGTCATAACACTACGGTGCAGTCAAACCTATGTTGTTTCAATGCCCCAGGAGGCCAACTGCTTCAAACCCAATTCTGGGATACCTCTCCAAGCACGGGTACTCTTCCGATCACCTCCCGCCCCCACCTCTCGATTATTGACTTTGTATAGGCCCCTCTAACTCTTGGACCATCCATGGCCTCTGGCCTGACCATTGTGATGGTACCTTTGACTCGAGTTGTGACCCAAGCCGGGCCTACACAGGCATCTCCTCTATTCTTACCTCGTTTGGGAAGACAGATCTCTTGGCATACATGAATACTTACTGGTTGAATGACCCAGACGACGGAACTAATGAATCCTTCTGGGAGCACGAGTGGGAGACGCATGGAACTTGTATCAGTACTTTCAACCCCAGTTGCTATACATCCTATGTTGCAAAGCAAGAAGTTCCGGACTTCTTCCAAGCCGCCGTTGACCTTTTCCAAACACTAGACAGCTACACCGTGAGTGATCCTTAGTCAAAGATACGTTAAAAAAAAAATTAACATTGGAGGAGGCATTAGCAAATGCAGGTATTGTGCCTTCCAGTACAGCAACCTACACCTCAGCCAAAATCGAAGCAGCTTTAACGGCTGCCTTCGGATTTGCTGTTACTATCCAATGTAGTTCCGGTGCTTTAGATGAGATCTGGTACTCATTCAATGTTCAGGGATCTGTCCAAACAGGGACATTTGTCCCAGCAGCACCAGTTGGCCAGTCTGGCAGCTGCCCTTCCACTGGAATAAAGTATCTCCCCAAGTCAGGAAGCCCTGTTTCAAAATCCACATCGTCAACCAAGAAAACTACAACGTCCACAACTTTGAAAACTTCCACCGCAACTGTAAAAACATCAACAGTGAAAACATCAACCAGTTCTACCCCTACACCTACTGGCGGAAGTGGTATTTTCTCTGGCAGCGGTTTCTTGGAAGCATATACCTCTGGAAGTCAGACTGGGTGTTTGATTAGTGCGGGGAAATGGTTTACCACCGGCACTTGCGCAACTTATACCGCAACAGTTTCTGGTAAGAGCCACAAGCCCGGGCGTATGGAAAATACTAAACGTTTGGTCTAGGGTCGGGATTTACACTCAAATCCTCCAAGGGTTCATGTGGAATCACAGGGTCAACTTTCACTTGTGGGTCAGGCGTTACCGCGAGCGTTTTCACTGTAAGTTGTCCTTTCTTTTGCCTATGTATTTGACTGTGCTGATGGATGGAATAGGCAATTGGGGGCTCCCTAGCATTCAGTGGAAGTACAGCTTTCTATGCTGCTGCTGTGCCAAGTGGCCAGACACAGGAGGCCGTAACCACGACCACAAACAGTGTCAGTGTTAGCTTTCAATGGCAAAGTACATAAGTTAATGAGAGGCTGCCAAAATATTTCAGTAAACACCACCATGTAACAAGAGATTTTATAAAGTAGGAAGAAGAATGGGAGCAGCTTTATAACGCTTGTACTCATCTAAGCCATTTAACTTCTCCAAGACCCTGAATTTAATAATTATCTCTGGCGGAGAAAATTATATGCGCAGATTTGATGCGAATTTACCATTTCCGTTTCTCAATGTGAACGAGAGACCAGTCGCTTTGAAAAAAGAAGTAACATGTTACTTTGTAGGAAACATGAAAACCCCGAATATGTTAAATTTCAAGGTATACACAAAGAATGCTTATGAATCAGCAACTCTTAACAATTTCTTAACCGGATAGTGTATCTCTTTTCCTATTAATCAGTTGATGAGGCTCGGAGCTGAAGGACGCAGAAATTCTAGGCCAAAAACGGCCACCACTTTACGCGACCCGACAATTCAGCGCGTCTACTTGACCACCTCAAAACAAGTCAACAACCCTAACCTCGACAACTTCTTCTACAAACACAACATAACAAAATGCCACGAAAACGCAAGGAAGATATTGATCTTGAGGAGCTGGTTGATGAAGAGCCTCCACAGATTGAGCCTTATACAGTTCTAGGAATTGAGAAAACCGCGACTGCTGACCAAGTCAAATCTGCGTATCGCAAAGCTGCTTTAAAGCATCACCCAGGTATGCGCGTCACCTTCATGGCAATTTTCTTTGCTCCTGCGCGGAATAGAATTTCAGCTCCAGGACAATCTATTGAACAGCTTCTTTGATTCCTTGGCGCCACTACTAACCATGGCACAGACAAAGCATCCCCAGAATCAAAAGACGAAGCTACTATCAAATTCCAAGAAATTGCCTTCGCCTATGCCGTGCTCTCTGATCCCATCCGCAGAAAACGATACGATACCACAGGCTCCACTGCTGAATCAATCGATTTTGAGGATTTCAGCTGGTCCGAATTCTACTCTTCGCAGTTCCGCGACGTTATCACAGGCGAAGCCATCGAACGCTTCTCCAAAGCTTACAAGGGTTCTGACGAGGAAAAAGATGACTTACTGAGCGCTTATGAGGATTCGAAGGGAAACTGGGAATCTATTTACAGCAAAGTAATGCTGAGCGACCAGTTGGTAGACGAGGAGAGGTTCAGGGAAATTATTGATGCTGCGATTAAGAGTGGCGATGTTGAAGCGTATAAGACATACACGGGAGAGACGGCGAAGTCGAAGGAGAATCGAATAAAGAGGGCGAAAAGGCAAGAAAAAGAGGCAGAGGAGCATGCTAAGAAGTTGGGGGTGTATGACAAGTTGTTTGGGAAGAAGGATGGAAAAGGAAGCAGTGAAGATGCGTTGGCGGCGTTGATTCAGAAAAGAAATGCCGGAAGAGCCTCATTTCTGGATAATTTGGAGGCGAAGTATGCTTCGAGCGAGAAGAAATCGAAAGGGAAGAAGGGAAAGAAGAGAAGCTCGGAGGATGAAGATGCTGATGAGGGTGGAATGCCATCCGAGGAAGCTTTTCAAGCCGCGGCAGCAAGGTTGGGCAAAGGTAAAGCTGGGGAAGAACCTGCTGATGGACGAAAATCTAAGCGTACAAAGCGTTGAGATATTCCAATGCTGTATGCTTACAGACCTGCCGACTTTTCTTTGATCATGCATTACTTAGGAGTTTGAGGGGGGGACAAATGGATACGACGAGCCTGGCTTCTGCACAAAAGATTCTAAATACACACAATGATTTCAAAAAAGCTCTTCCCTAATTTCTCTTTGATTTAACTGTGCTCATCTCCTACAGCTGATCTCCTTCAGAATCTGGGTTCGTGATAGTCTTCTTCACATGACGACAAGGCACGTGCCATCGTACTTGCCTCGCGACTTGAACGCGACGCGCCTCGTCATGAACCCTTACCCCAATCGTTCCCTAGCAACAACAACCGCGATACAACCAGCTTGACTCTTAGGCAGCGCAGCGAGTGACTTCATTAGCCATGCCATGACATCCGTTTTCTCCACTCTAGAAATCTATCCCGATTATTGCCACGCCCTCTCTCCCACCATTGGAAAATGGTGTCCGCTGCAAGCGACCGACGTGCATGCCCTGACGAACGTGGGGATGTTTTGTGATGGTATGTTTGCCTCCTTCCAAAGTTTCCAAACCTGCATAACCCCCCTCTCTTTTAAAACCAGACTCTTGTTTAGAGATTTTTTTTTCTTCTATCTCGGGAGAATACCGCTATAGCTGCAGATGGCTGACATAGGTGAACCACAGGAAAAGTCCTATATCATCATGGCAATCATCCCATAAAATGGGTTCGTCTCACGGGGGTTATTGTCGCGGTAGATCAATATGAATTTAGGAAGGTCTACACTCTTGACGACAGCAGCGGGGCTTGCGTAGAGTGTACGGCTATTTCTCCGCCAACTTCAATGGATAACGTGGCGGTTCCCAAGCATTTGGGTCAGTTGGGTGCTATTAATAAAGGCGATCAGGAAAAATTGAAAGGAGGAGACGGGGCATTAGGAATGAAAGGCGAAAAGAAAACGGCTTTGCCGAGTGTATTAGCTCCGCTGGTCCCGTGGGATGATATTGATATTGGGTCAGTTGTGAAGGTAAAGGGAAGGATAGGTGCATTTAGGGATGAGAAGCAGGTGGATGTTGTCAAAGTTGAGGCTCTGGGAAGTACCGATATGGAAGTTAAGTGTTGGAATGAGGTAAGGGCGTTCAAAAGAGATATTTTGCGAAACCCCTGGGTGATAAGCAAGGAAGAAGAGGAGAAGTGTAAGAGGGCTCGAGAGAAAGAGTTGAGGAAGGAGAGGCACCGGATGGAGAAAGGGAGGAGTAGAGATGTCGATGGGAAAAGGGCACGGAAAACAATGCATAGCGCAGAGGAACAGGGGAGAAGTGACGATCGAGATGAACGGAGGAAAAAAAGGAAGATGGAAGAGAAGCTTAAGCACGGGAAAGGATTTGGGGGAGAAGGATTGGATCCGAAGAATAAAATCAATTATCCTTCAATGGCGGCGAGGAGAGCCGCCGCTGGGAAGTACGATGCTCTAGGGATCTGATCAACTCCGGTAGACGATATCATGATTTACAATTAGACGACTGGGTTGGGCTTTGTCACGCTGGGCATTGGCGTTTGGACGGCTTGGGTGGTATCTTTTCACATGGGAATTTGTGTAAATTATATTCCAGTTGGCGTTGACAACGAAAACTTATACTCTCGCCATGGGTTAGATAGACGTGTGGCAAAGGCATGGAGGCTTTATACACAGAAACCCTTTGATATAAAATTGTGTAGTGAAACTTTTTCGAGGCCGCCCTGTGATTTGATCGACAAGTCAGACGTTCTCAGTCGGCAACACACGAATCTATTTGGCTATTTTTACCGCCAAATACCTGTCATGGTGACTATTTTGTGCTATTAGCACCTGCAATCCAAATTGTTGCAGTACCTTCTTCCCTGAATACTGGAAGCCCCGCGTCCAGCCGTTGCCGCTGCAACTTGATGGCCACGATATCGGGACCGGAGACAACACTGCAGGAAGGTCGTCAGGTACGTGACCAAGCCGGGATTACGCATGAGGGTCGTGTGAGTAAGCAGACTACGGGTGCCATTTACAGAAAGGCAGAGGGTAGAGAGGATTCCCAGTTCAGGTGATGTATGTCTTATTGATTGATTCTGGATCGCATGGAGGGCAGCACCCACAGCAGATACAGTATAAAGGTTGCCGCGTTAGGAGAGTTGAGACTTCCTCGAGGTTCCGGGGGAAGACTTACTCGACGGCTAACGACAGAAACCATACCACTCCGAAAGGAGAGTAGGACAGTGTTCCAGCTTGTCCGCCTCGCCAGGAAGCCTGCGACAAAGCCAAGATGGTTCAAGCAGTCCCTGAATCAAGAGCAAGAGCTTGCCACTCCACTGTCACAATGGAAAGTTGTAATCTTTTAATTCTGCCGAAGATCCCGTCGGCCTCAGAACGTGTTCGATGTGGCCATGGATGCGACTGAGCCCAAGGTGTAAAGGCTTGGGGAGCTGCATCCACTTACAGCAGGTGTTTGGAGCCACCCACCCACGGCAGCGGTGTGCTGTCGCGTGCCAAGAGTGGCAGTGCAAGAAGCAAAGTGGTGATATGCTGTGGATACCTCTTGCAGGGCACTGGTGTAATACTCTATTCCGTAGTGGTACAGCAGCTCGGACTATGCGGGGTGATACGTCAGCGATCTGGGTTGCAGGTGGCCAGAGCTCCTGAAGCTGCTGCCCTGGTTTTCTGGTTTTCTGGCCCTGACTGCGCTTGATGTTTTTGCTGGGCTAATACGAAGGATCCGGAGGAGATAACTGTACCTGTACAGTCAGTACCGTACAGTACGATATGAAAAACTGGACAGAGATCGAACAGGATTGGACATGCAATTGCACGGCGTCGATTGAGAGAAGAAAAAAGAGAAAAAAAGGAAAGAAAAAGCCAGATTTGCTCACTGGCGGGACGATCGTTGGCGCGGGCGTCACTAAAGCAACCACTATATCTTATCGCCTGGACACTCCACTCCAAACTCTATTGTATTATTGATTCTCTTCCGCAATTTCATTGTTTCTTGGCAAGCGGTCATAGTGAGAGCTTTCTTTGCGTCAGAGGGGTTCCTTCCAGGGCGCCAAAGATCATCTGCTCATCGGTTCCGCTCTCTCTCACCCCTTCTCACTTCCCAATTCTTCTTCCACCTTACCTTAAACATCACTGGCTTCCAGACCTCCCTCGCCCTCGACCAATTGGTGACTATCGCATCTTTTGCGACTTTGCGATTAGTTGTGTGCAACTTTGATCACACCCCGCGGGTCCATTCTTTGAGGCGCAGCACGCTGGCCCAACGTCGAAGCCGCCGAAGGTACAACTCCAACAGGACGGTGCTCCAAGAAATACAAAGACATCGCCAAGATGGTGGGTAAGTTCGCCCTTCCTTGCATTTCTCTCTTTTATCCCTCGCCCGTATGGTAATATCGTCTGCTGGACTTCCCTTATTTGTTGTGGATCAATCCATGAGCGGGACACAAACCCCGAGGGAGCTTTTATTTGCGTGCTGGACCACCGAGCCCCCTCCATATCTACCACTGTTTGCAGAGCTCTGCACATCACCAGGACTTTGAACTTCTGCGCTCTTCTTCTATTTTACTATTCAACACCGCCGCAGATTTGCTCCGCATGTGCTTGACACCTGCAACTGTCCTTTGTCCCCGTGCTCACTCAACCCGGAATTCTCCTTGACAGCTCAAGGTTCTGCCTTCAATTTTGCCACAATTCTTTGAAATACATGGCACTGCCATAGAGCCAAGGCCTGACTAGGGAAACTTAACTTGATTGAATCTCCTGGCTAACTTACTCGTCTGGTTCTGATGATATGTAGCCGGTCCTCAATATCGAAAAGAACTGAAGCGCGTGAAATCGGGAGGATATCGCAAGCCGAGCACTTCCTCAAATCCGGGCGTGATGGAAGACCCAACTAACGGAGCGGTGGATGAGACCACAGGCCTAATATCTGGGAGAGAGAATGGAGGAGCCGCTGGTGGACGAAGCAGCTCTACGTCGGAATTCCTACAATTCTTTTTAGATAAGAAGCATACGGCGGGAATGGAGAGTGAAAATAAGTTCGTAAGGATTCCTGCACAAGCGCTCCAGGTTACTAAAGTGACCCTGTACAGCAACTATGTCAATATCCTTCTGGTATTCGTACCGTTGGGTATAGTTGCTGGCGCTACGGGCTGGAATCCTACTACTGTTTTCATTCTCAATTTCCTTGCTATTATCCCGCTCGCCGCTGTACTCTCGTTTGCAACTGAAGAAATATCCGTGAAGCTTGGACAGACCATGGGAGGTCTTTTGAATGCTACATTTGGAAATGCGGTTGAACTGATTGTATGTTTGGAATTTCTTGAAAGCTATATATTACTAACACATAATGTAGGTGAGTATTGTGGCATTAAGAAATGGAGAAATTAGAATTGTCCAATCTAGCATGCTTGGAAGTATTCTCTCAAACATCCTTCTGGTACTTGGATGCTGCTTCTTAGCGGGTGGTATTCACAATACTAGAACAGGCACAGCGAGCGGTATCGAACAGGATTTCAACTCAACCGTTGCCTCTACTATGTCCTCATTGATGACTGTTGCATCGGCATCTTTAATCATCCCAGCCACCGTACGTTCCCCCTATTTAATCAAAATAGTACTTACCTTTATATAGCTCTACGCAGCCCTCTCAAATTCCAATGCGGATTCTAAAGACAATATATTGATCCTTTCCCACGGAACGGCCATAATTCTCCTCATATTATACGTTCTCTACCTCATCTTCCAACTCCGCACCCACGCCAGTCTTTTTGACGCCGAGCAACAAGCAGCGGAGGAGGATACCGAAGAAGCCCAAATGAGCCCTGTGGCGGCGGCGCTCGTCCTTGTTGTTGTCACAATTGCCGTTGCAGTCTGTGCCGAATATCTCGTCGACTCCATCGACTCTCTCGTACAAACCGCCCATATCTCCAAAACATTTATCGGTTTAATCCTGCTACCAATCGTTGGTAATGCTGCGGAGCACGTCACCGCCGTTGTAGTGGCTGTGAAAGACAAAATGGACTTGGCAATAGGTGTGGCGATCGGAAGTTCCATGCAAATCGCTTTGCTTGTGACTCCTTTCCTGGTTATTCTAGGCTGGATTATTGGTCAGCCTATGACTCTTCATTTCGAGACCTTTGAGACAGTAGTGTTCTTTTTGAGTGTCTTGGTTGTAACCTACGTTACCATAGATGGGAAGAGTAACTACCTCGAAGGCGCTATGGTACTTAAACCCCTCATGATCAATATAACTTGAAATTGCATAAAACGGTCATGCTAATATTAATTTGGTAGTTGCTCGGTCTCTACTTGATTATTGCACTCGCTTTCCTGGTTTACCCAGATGATGCGGCTTCGAATCCGGGAAGTGGCTCTTTTGTAGTCAGATCTGTCAAGTCGTGGGTTGGAGCTTAACGTCCTATGGCTGAATGGAAATATGTCCAACTGACAGAGGAGAAATTGCAATATATCCTATTGAATACGTTGAATTAATATGCTTGATGATAGCAAAATTAGACGGCTTGGTTGTAAATATAATCCATGTCGCCAGAATTGGATGATGTGGAGCTTGGATCTTTTTAAGATCTTGGACGCAAATGAAATGGGCGATAGAAACAGAAAGAAAAGTGGAAAAAAAAAGGGGAGAATGAAGTTGAGGGGATTGCCGGTGTAAGATAAGTTACGTTGAGGAAATGAGATTGAGGTGCTTTGTATATTGGATGTATCCTTTGGCGAAAGTTTTCTTTTCTATAGTGTGCAAATCGGCTTTCCACCAGCATCGTCTGCTCTATTACTGAATGTGATGATACCGTAGCTTCGTGGACACTTGAGTCCTGATCAATCCCATATTGTTATGGCAATGATGGCGTGGGCGCTAGCGCTAGCCTAGGGCACACCTGTATCGTAGCCGTAGCTTCAGCTTCATCCTCCTTTCATCAGGAGACACCATACACGAATACATCATCATTCGAGTCTATTGTCTGTGCTGTTACCGTGTTCTTCCCCTGATACACAAATTCAGAGTTTTTTGTCAAAATATTCCCCCTCCACTCCTCTACCGTACCAACCCTATCATCCGTAATGCTTTGCTTTTGAGCAGCTCTCAAAAGATATCTCTCATCTTTTAGTATATGATTCCGACCTTTGCCCCTTATCTAACTGTTTTGATTTTGGTCTTGAATTTCGGGATATGGACGTGGTTTCATCAAGTGATCCAGAATGTTTCTCTCTTATCATTATACTCTGGCGCTGTTACTTCGTTGTCCATGAAACCATGAAGATAACATTCCCCTACTAGTTCCCATTGCTCTTCAGGTATAAATCGCTCCTCCGAAGAAGTAGAGGATCGGTCGGGCTGAACCGGTCGTAGTATTAACGGTGTTTTATCTCCATCGAACACGACAACAATATCACGTGGTCTGGTAAAGAAGGGTCCAAGGCCAATAAAACCTGATTCTGTCATGAAGAAGTTTCTGTAGTATCCATTATCATAACATGCAAATTCATATGGAGTCCAATCCCTTGAATGGGTATCATTACTAGCCGAAGACTCTCGATCCTTATACTTACACTCGAATTCTTTCCAGAGAAGTTCTGGAGATAGAGTTATTCCTGAGAGATTTAGTCGAGTATTTTCAGTTCTATTATTCATCAGGATTGTTCTTGTAAAAGCGGTGTTAGCATCTTCTCCTGTGAAATAGAGAGGCGAAGGCAAAGCCCCTAAAACCCAGTCTCTAAGCTTGAAAATAGCCCAAGGAGAGGAGATCCATAAATGGCTCAAGCCTATCTCCAAATCTATCTCTGATATTGGTGGAATGGTGGAAAGCTCGGCGGTGATCACGTCAACCCTTGTCCCAGCGACACCGATGAAAGGCAATTTGTTCTCTTCGAATTCAAAATGCGAGTCCAGTTTGGTAGCCGATGCAAAGCGTTCCTTACGAAGGAGATCATATCTATCGAATCTCCAGTCAGGAACCCAACTTGGCAGGCTGCGCTGAGGACATCTAATGAACGCTTCCGCATGATCAAACTCTCTCTTAGCTAAATGCAGAACAGCGAGACCCCACCCGTGTTCTAGGTTCTTCAATGCAAATTTCACATAAGCCTCTTCAACGCTCTCGCTATATTCTGCCTCGAATTCATGATTTCGAGTTTGTAGCCCTAGCAATCCATAAATCCGATCTAAATCGTTTGTACAAGCCCTCGGAGAGTATACGTCCACTTTGTCTAAAAGCGACCAATGGTTGTCATCTAGTAGGCCTTTCTGGATACCCTGCCTACCACTACAGAGGAACACAAGTGAATTCAGCTGTGTTATTTTACCTTCAATTAAATTTTGTATGTGCGTATGCCTCAAGGTCATTACAGCCAATGTGAATAACTCAAAGTCTAGAACCTCCTTTCCCATGCATAGTTTGACTTCGCTTGGAAGTGCGACCTCCTGGATAATCCAGAGCCGGTTAAACCATGGCAGGCTCAAAAAACTCTTCATCACAGGTAAATCGAGTCCTTTGACAAGTTGAGCGAGCTCAGCTTTGGTTCTGTCATCTAGTATCCTCGCCATTTCGGTGTTAATATGAGCGTCAGATACCACACCAACCCTCCATGCCGACGTTCCAAGGTCTTTTAGCATAGTAAATGCGACAGCATAGTCTGTAGTCGCTTCCCCAAGCCAAGCCAATGTACAATGTGTTTTACGATACACCTGAGACATTAGATTTACTTGGTGCCCCTTCTCTTGACTGTCTTGTTGGTTGATACATATAGCATCAACCCATAATCGCCGTGGGCGATTTGGGTGTCTCAAGGTACGCAATGCTGTTGCAAGATTTGGCGTGATAGTTAGATAGCCCGTAGGTAAATAAATTCGTTCAGTAAATAATGGCTCGCCCCAAGCATACGATAACGCTTCGTATGGAGGATTGTCTTCAAGCTTTGCTGCAAACAGAGTGCATTGTAATGTGTTGGGGTTAAATAAGGCCGGCGGTAAGAGATTAAGTATTCTGATCTCAGTCTTTGGGTCAATTCGGTAGGGAGCATATGATTCTGTGATTTTGCTCTTAGCAGGACCTATTAACCGCTCTCTGAAGGGATTTGAGATCTGCTGAAGGCGGCTCTGAATTTTTGCTTTCCACTTGTGTGTTCGCCGAAATGTGCCATAGCTTTTATCTAGTTGGTTTTGAGGACTTGGAAGTGCGTCGTCCAGGCACCCTGGATCCGTATCATGCGAAGAAGCCATGTTTAGAGAGTTTTCTTTTTCCTGTTTATGGCCGTAGTCGATGAAATGGAATAGATAACAAAGTTAGATATTGTTGCCTAGTAGGACAACTGTCGTTCAGCCTCGCTCATTCGAACGCCTGTAGATGCAACCCCTTTCCGGAAAGGCGCAATAATATCCAAATCAGATGACTCCAGGTGATCAGGCTGGTAAAAATTTGCACTCAAAATTGAACAATAGACGTTCCTTTACAACATCAAAGGCACAACGATTGAAGTAAAGCTTTGCTGGAAAAAAAAAATTACAAAGTAAGTGTGGAGAAGTCGATTTGCGATCAGGAGTCCGACGTTCATAGCACGTGTCATTATTCAGCTGCCTAAGGCCTGGAATTGTGGCTGAGCATTTATTTTGAAAATGCTGAAGGAGAAGCTGGTTTTGCAAACGACTGGTACTCACCCCGTCGATGGAAGGATCCAGTTTTAATCACCCCCAAAACTTGTGTGCATCAAACTGGTTCCTTCTCTGATGAAACAACCCATTTTATCAGTCTTTGATTTGCGAAGCTTCGGTTTATGACGAAGACTGGCGTGAGACTTGAAAACAAAATACACTTTTGTAGAAAACCAGCTGTCTTAGTATCATCATTTTCTACTACTTCAGAAACATCTCTTTGGAGTTTTCGCCCTTTTTTATCCGAGCTTCGCCATACGTACTTACAAGTTGACTCACGATTTCATAAATTCAGGGTCGATTAAGTCTCACGCTGGTGATAGACGATGCGCGGGGGGAATTATTATTGATTGCACGATTTCAAGATTTGCAACTCTAAAATTCAATAAACCTATTTATAAATTCCAATATCCACCACCTCAAAAACCCAAATCTAAGACCCATTAATTTAACCCTCCATTTCCTATCCAATATCTCTAATTTTTCCCGATTCCCAAATCCTTCTCAAATATTAACAAGAACAAAAGCAAAATTTCCGTCACACTCCCCTTTCGAGCCTGGCCCATATAATAACAGATATTTTTCCGGTTCGTTTTCGTCCTCATCTATCGTTCATTCGTGCGCGCGTGCGTTCGTTCGTCATCTCTAATTAGTCTCTTAAAACCTGTATCGTTATCGTATTATCTTCGTCTTTTTTTCATTTGTTCGTGGCGTGGCGTATCGGCATTCACTATATGTTAGTAATTAAAAATCGTTGTCTTCGTCTTTCATTATCGTATCTCTTCGTCCGTCCTGTAATTTCCATAGCGTTGAATATTATTTATGAGGCACCGCCAAGCCCTATCTTTTGTGTTAGCATTTCTCTCTTACTAGTCTGGAATATATAATGAAAGGCAAACGGGAGAAAGATGGTGGAAGGCGGGTTTGAGGGAAAACAAACTTACCTGCAGCGAGTGCCAAATACCAAGTCTGACTGGCTCCTCCATCTAGATAAGAGGCATCAAAACTGGGGTTGCTGAAAAACCCCCATGAGGTCTTAGGGTCGATGATTGCCAAGTTGGCATACAATATACCCCTCCAGCCACCTGCCACATTATCCACACGGCCATTTGAGAAGTATGTGTTCCACTCTTCTGTAACGAAGTTTTGAGTACGAGTGAGAGTGGACGAGGGGAGGAGAGGCAGCATATGAATTCCTTGGATGTACTCGATATTTGTCCCGAAATAGGTTGTGTGGTCAATTTTGTTCTCGAACAAAATCCCGCTGACCTTGTTCCCGATGAAGTTTGAAGGTTCGACAGTGTTGTCTGAAGTGTAAAGGAAGTAGTTCTGAAGAGCACGGGCGGTGACAGCTAGCTGAAGGTTACCACGAGCTTCCATGTTGCTATCGCCGATAGTTCGTCCCCACATTTTTATAGCGTACGTTGACATGGAGTCTTCAGATGAGGACTCTTCGTCTTTTCCGTCAAAGGTTTCATAGAGGCCGTGGGCCCATGAATGACCGTGATACCAGTCGAAGTTTCGCGAGACGGGGAAATATGGGTCTTCTGTGGAAGGATTGGCGATATCTCGGACCAAGGCGTTGACGTATGCTTTGTTGTCGGCGAGCCAAGATGGGTCCAAGTAACCAATTACGGCAGCGGTATAGATAAAGTAGCCATAGCTGGATTTGTTAGTTGAGGAAATATAAATGGAGAAAGGGTCAATCTCACTGGAAGTGGTGGTCATTATAATATGTGTTACCAAAATCTACTCCAGAGTCCCCCGTCAAATAAGAAGCGGTGGAGACGATGCCTCCCCATGCTGTCTCATACACAAGTGGGAATATTTGCTGATTTTTTGCAAATACTGCGAAGGATTCTTTGAGATTGCCGAGACCAGCTTGAGCTAACGATGTGTCGCCGACAATGTCATTAAGTGTATAGACGATTTGAGCAAATTTTGCAAGGGCCTTAAATGTTAGTAACCTGGAGGTTTGAAAGGGAATTAGGACAGTTACCTTTCCACTATAGTACATTGAATCGAGATTCGTCTGAGCGCTCATGTTCTGAGAGACTTCACTTGCAGCAATGCTTTGAATAGTCGCAATCGTGGCTGCTGAGAGTGAGATATCGCTCTGCTGATTTCCTGGTGATGGGCTCCATGGAGAGAAACCCATTGTTGTTGGGAGATCCTCTATCATAGTCCATGAATCTGCCACTACTGCGGTAGCTTGGCCTTTAGTTGTTGTATTCATAAGAACACCAGTAACAGCTGAAGCTGTCGATGAGTAGAAGGACTCCACATGATGAGGAAGTGCAAACATAACCAAAGTGGTATCCGACATCCCCCCTTTAGTAAATGACAAGCTGTATGATCCAGTAGCAGCATTCACACCTCCGGAGAGAGTTGCAGTAGTTGCGTAAGCTCCACATGCAGCATCATACAAGGCCTCCGATTCCGCACTAGTGCTTTTGGCGATTTGAATAATCCCATTGAAGTTGGAAGTTGCTTGAAGCAGATCATTGTTCACGACGGTAAAATCGAGCGGAGTTCCATCAGGAGAATAAGCGTAAAGCAGCCATGTTTTGCCATCCCGGAGGAGGATGCTATACTTCGTTACGCCTTTCTTTGGGCTGGCGTCAACTTTTGTAACAGTGTTGAAAAAGACACCAGTTTGGACGATAGGCGTACTTCCGTTATAGATACCTGTGATAAAACCCATTCCTTGAACTAGCGGGAAAGTAACAACTGACGCAGCCCCAGCAGTAGGTGACAGGTTGACATTGGCGGAAAAAGCGGTAATCGTATCCATTGAGATCTCGGTTGATGCTCCGAGCTCAATCGCAGAGAGAACCAAAGACTGAATACCAGATGGATTGATAAAGTATTCAGCAGGGTTGGCAGTTGGATCTGGCCCAAATACTCTTTGGTCGGGGTCGACATGTTGAATTGACATTCCCCAGCTCGCCGATGATCCACCACCCTTCGACCATGCGACTGAATAAGGATGTGTCCATGTAGCAGCCGTCTGGCTACCCAAGAAGAAATTCGCGTAAAATTTATTTGTTCCAATTGGAGAACTCTGGGGTTCAACTCCAAGCCTTGGGACGGGATGATCCGGCCGGGAACCAACAATCGACGCGGGAGAATCTGTAGCCACCGGCTCAAAAATGTTTTCTGAAGTCATTACTGCGGCTACTGAGCTGGTAACAGAAATAACTGGTGCAGTTGGTGAGATTATTGAATTTGGAGCAGAAATAGAGGTACTGATGACAGGTGGTGCCGATCCATGGCCGCAGGTATCTAAACTGGCAGCCACTATCCCAGAAGTTTGTGGTTGGGTATTTAAGGTAGGCAGAATTTGCACAGTTCCAGAATTAGTTGATGTGGTGATTATCGATATGCTGGGTGTAAGGTCGGATGTGCTAACAGCTTGGACGAAGATATCGCCATTTGACAATTCTCTGACCACGGAGCCGGGCTCCTCCTGCCATGAAGTCAGGGGACTGCTCGGGTCTTGAGCTGTAGCAGGGGTGACCGTGACCGTAATGCCAAGAACTGTGGTTGTAACATTCTTTACCCTGTGTGAACTATCGGTAGCGGTGCAAATTTCCCTCTTACCATAAGGTGATGCATTTACAGCAATAGACTGTAAAACCGTTAGCCATATGAGCGCCTTCATAACTATGCGACCTAGAGGTTAAAAAAGAAATATTGGCAGGGAGGGGGGAGGGGAAAGTGGAGGCGGGGTGCAATGATGAGATTCAATAGTTGCCAATCTCCGTCGATCAATATCTCTAAATGTCAGCCAGTTTTAATAGAAAGTTCTCCGAGCAATAGCTCGCGGTTTCTGGGTTTGTGTCTGTCTGTATCCTTGTAGAAGGATGGAATGTGAGTGAATCAGGACGGGAAAGATTCAAAAGTCGGTCAGAATGATAGATTTTAAAATGGTGGAGAATATCGGTCCTATCGTAAATATCGTGAAATGCACGGAACTCTTCATACAGTCCAACTCCAGTTCCCGCTGAGCCCTTTCTGTTTTATGTTCATCCAACTGATCAAAACCTCTAAGGATCAAAACAAAGTTCCCAATAGAGAAAAGCTCGAGGAGCGGAACTTTATTCCTCTTAGATGGCTATATGGGCTAGGGAACGGCACGAATGCCTTCTTTCAGCTGAGGTACAAGTCCAGCCCTATTGAAGCGTATTCTTAGCTCAGTGCTATCTTCAGCAAGTAGGGTTTCGGGACGGAATGTGGTTGCTTGAGGCGCTATCCCACCAGTTAGACCACTAGGCGGCTGGTCGGGCCATTCCCCAGCCCAAAAGCCGAGAAACTATCTAACGCGCGGTACTCGGAAACAGGAGGCCGAGATTTGATCGCAGATCTAAGGCTAGATCGACCAATCATTGGGTCAATAAACACCCGACGTAAACACGCCAGACCCTAACCCACTCTAGCCTTCTCACAACCCCTCAATCTTCCCTGGTTACCATCAAAATGTCTCAATATTCAGGTCGGAGAATGTGGATAGACTTCGTCATGCATAGGTGAGGCTCTCACCCGGAGAGAGCGAGGTGTAATTGAGAGTCTTTTGCTAGATTGCCCAATCGTTGGGATGGAAAATTCCCGACAGCTGCTAAATACTATCTAACGAACCCTAGTGTCGAGTCCGTTACACATGCAATATCCCTATTGGGATAGCCAGATATTTAGCATGCAGGTACAAGAAACCGATCCCGTCTGGTTGCCGTGCACAATTCAAAGTATAAGATGTGCAACATCTATTCCTTTCTCCAGAATATCTACGATGTTTGATGAAATCTTTTACAGGACGTTGGAACAGAGTGGGTTCTCAGAGACAAATGGCTGACCAACTATGTTCTCGAATACATCTCAACTCTCACTTCACGGGTTTTTATAGACAGAATCAAGCTTGGTCTCCCGTTTCACTTTACACTACACTCATTTAAACCGAATTGTTGAAAGTTGAAACTTCAATTTCCACAAACTCTCTTGTGAATCATATGTTTAAGAATTAGCTCCTCTTGTCTGGCTCACACAAACTCTGGTACCCACTGCCTGCAACCCAGCTTTGCAGGAGATACACAGCCCCTCAAATACTGACCTCAATATCTAAGGCATTCCCTTACTAGATATTTTCAACATAGTTTTGGTCTCTGGATTAGTCCGGCTGATACGAAGAGATCTACGTAGGTACGTAATAGGCTATTGAATCTAGGACTGACTGTGTCTTAGGACATTGCATATCGGCAATAGGCTTCAACTCACACAGAACAGATAGTACCACATGTTGGAGAGCCGCCTCAGGCATGTCTATGAAACCCCACGATATAAATTCTCCAGAGGCGGAACTTGTTTTGAAAAGCAATGAATCAGACCCTTACTCCGTCGCCATTTACGCAACTTGATCATGCGATGGGGACTGTCTCACTGAGAACTCCACCTTTGGCATCGACTGACCATTTTGTGAATCTGTTGGCCAGGTGAATTCATGAACTTCTGACGTATTGTTTTTTTAATTCTGTAGGAACCTTTTCATGTGGTCTGGGAGATATCCGGATTACGTCGATGCCGGTGTGAGGCAAATCTGGAACAAGAGCCTGATACTAGACGAAACTTTTAACATAATAAACCAGGGCATTGTAGGGTAGGTTCTGGCTAAGGATATGAGAAATCGCCCTTATAAGGTGTATGTAAAGTATATTTTCTATAATTATGTAGGTACCGAATACTCTCCTACCCCATAGTACAAGGGGGATCAAGTATATACCTGGTATATATTATCATGTTTTATATTTAAGACTACACAACAATTAAATTAATTATACTTATATCTGATGACCGTTTACTATATTAGTATAAGAGTAAATAATATCTCTCCTGTATGTATAGTCTTTGCAGATACATACATAAAAGCGTACATAAAGTCCAGCTGGCATAGAGAAAGCTTACCTAGTGTGAAAAACCCTACACTAGTTGAATTTCTTCGCATGTAGTCCGTATAACACCGGCACAGCTTTCTCTCGTGCTGTGACTTGTACTCTGTACGGTATTCGAGTAACACACTGTATTCTTTGGTACTGGCGCCGTAGTTTTTACGACTCCTTCAGTTGTAGCTCTCCAAAAACTTATGGGGGGAAAAGCTGAGAAATTATACTATATTATGACGTTTTACGAACCTTTTTTGCGCACCTTTGTATACGTGGCTGCCATCTGCAATGTGTGATTTCAATATTTCATACATCTCAACCAGTAAGACATCAGGAGAACTAACCATCCAACCTAACGTTTCTGTAAGGACGTCATTTAGGATTTTTCTCATTACTATCCTTATCATCTAGTCATAGACTCTACATAGCCATTCTTAAGTATCTATCTACATTTAGACTAGACTACATATTCATGAACTCCAATTATATCGTACAAGATACCTGGTTTGCACACACCATTTTGGTTTATACACTCCATCAAGTCTGTAAAGTTTGGAATACCGCGCGCTGCACAGGGTTACTTTCCAGGGCTATGAAATTACATCAAATTGGATCTAGCAATACGCCCGGAATACTGTATGCAACCATCTCCGTTAATTACGTACAGAGTGACCCAAATTCCGATATTCAGGGGGGTCGAGATTAACTTATACTTTGCAGAAAATACGTTTCGCTTGTTCCTCATTAAATGCCCTAAATATAAACTACTCTTTCAGTCACTATCACTTTCGGTTTCTACTTCCCAAACTATGCCCCTTTCCTTCTTGCGCTCATACTGGCGTGGAAAGAAATCTGGCTCGTGTTCTGGTAGCTTTTCCCACCAGATGTCAAAAAACTCTTCAATCGGACCTTCAAAAGAGTTCCGTTCCGCCTCATATTGAGATAACCAGTATTCAAGGTCCTGGATAATTCCATCCTCTTCGTCTTGAATTTCGCTGATATCTTCCATCATCTCATAGTCTATTTCGGCTTTATAGCAAGTGTGTTCAAGGTGAGGGTATGGAACCTGTGAGATTCTTTTAGAACATGTATGTGTGAGCCCGAGACGCGAGAAGGTCTCAGACAGGACAAGTTGTCTATAGAGGTCTTCCAACATGCTGCTACTATTTTCGGCCACTACTTTCCATACGTCAAGACGTGCCTTGAAAACATCACGACGTTCAAGCCCCTTCTCTTTTCTCGCACAGATAGTGCGAGAGAAAGTGGCCGTCGGACTATTGCCTTCCATTTCGCATATACATGTAGCACAACATTGTGCGAGGGCATCAACCCCGAAAATTCTCAGTTGCCTTAAAGTATCGCGTAGGCGCTGATGTTCAACTTCGGATAGTTTACGAACAGATGCCAAGTATTGTGCAATACAATGCATTGCATTGGCATTGGTATCCTTGATTCCCTTCAGTGGGCTCTGAAGCTTTTCAAGAAGCCAAAGGATGCCGCTTGTCTTCCCCTCAAGGCAACATAGCAGCAATAGGGTATATCCGTACGAATTATACTCGTTGATATTGGTAAACCCAGCATCGTACAGCTGTTCGAAAATATTTAAAACTCTTTTGTCAATATCTTCCCCGCAACTTTCCATATTCCAAAGGATGCCGGTGTTTTTGAAAACCAAATCAGGGCATAGGTAGTATACACCTCCATAAAAAAGAGACGCGTGACCGCCGAATGATGCATGCCCCTTCATCGCTGAAGAATCGGGTCCTGCAGAGCTACCCCAAAATATATGGTTATAGAAGATTTCCGATTTCAAGTGCTTCACAAAATTTTCTTTCTCAGATCCTAAAGAGGCTAGAATCCGAAGGGTGTATGGACCAAACGTTTGACGCGATATACGTTCCAGTGAATCTAGGTCCAATTGACGGACATCTAAATTACGTAGGCGTTTGAGTCGCTTTCCCAGATTGTACACAATTCTAGCCTGGATATTGACACTCGTATCCAAAACATCCCAGAGAACAAATTTGCCGCACTGGCGGCCCTGTTTACCGCCAAATACAAGCCCGCAGTTTTCTTGAAGAAGAATCTCGACTGCTTTGAAACATTTGTCGCCAGTTGCAAAGTAAATAGGACTCCGATCATTATCGTCAAGATGATCAATATTTACTCCGGCTTTGATGAGTATTTTGAGTCCTTCGGGCCACAAACTCGCCAAATGTAATAGATTCTGGCCCCAGATATTCTTTTCTTGAATATGGGCACCATTGTCCAGTAATCTTTGTAGCTTCTGGGCAGATTTAGAGATAATCGCGGACAGGACTTTGCTACATGTAAAATCTGTTTAAAATCAGCGCGCGATAGGTGAGAAAAGACTTCTAGTTATTTCAAATGAAATAAATACCTTCGGAAATTCCATGAAATTCTTCCAGAACTGAATTGACCCATGTTGAGGATGGAGTGCAGAAAAACGAGTATATTGACCAGGTTCCTTGATATCGGTAATCTAACTCACCTCCCCGGTGGGAAATTTCTAAAGCGAGACTGAGACCTTCAGTCTCGTGCTGAAAAAGTCTTTCAAGCTCCATAATTCGGCATAGCGGTGACCTGCAGATAATTAGGTTGCCTTCTCAATCGGGATGGATTTGTTGGCTTGCTTTTTATGATCACCATATACATTCAATGGCACTCCAACTGAGACGAGGAAGCGTATCAGATTTTTTGCGATATATGGATTGCGCCGACAACGTATTTCCGCTGGGCATTCCAGAAATGTTAAGGCCACCTACAATGTTTGTCAGCTTCAAATTCAATCTTCGAACCCTCCAGTACATACCCCTAGTAAAGTTTCCCCGTACTGGTCTACGTCTAATGGCGACACATGTCCTTCTCTTATTAGCCTCGATAAACGATCCTTGATACGAATTACTCTTCGTTCATATTGTACGTCATCCCTGATGGGCTTCCATGAAACACAGCTGGCATCATAGCAAGAGAACTCTTCTAGAAAGAGGCGGAATGCTGGAGAGGCTCGAAAGTCAATTGCAGGCCGAATGTCTATTGAATGGGTTAGTGAAACCTGGCTCCATGTATTATTCATGGAGAGGGAAGATTTGAATAACGCCATATTAAGGACTCGAATTTGGACCGAGATACGCCAACGTCCCTCTTGTATCCTACAGCGAGTATTGTGTCTAATCAAATGAATTCTGATTTTTAGTAGTCGCGTCGTATATGTCCAGTATCTGTTGCGGGTTTGTGGAGTGCAACCGCAAACTCTATGGCGGCTGTGGTGTGTCATATTCTTACGTGCCGAAGAATTTGTGATGAAGGCGACCGTATTTGCAACGTTGAAGTAACCTATGGACTCTGATGGAGAACGGTCGGACTCAATCCTTAGGGCTGGACTGTCGCCACCTTCTTCTGGACCCCTGCGCTCTTTTTCGTATCCAGCAGATAACGGAAAATCCCATTTATAAAGGAGGTTTTTTTCCACGGGTGGAAATCGGAGATCTACAGCCTCATTCATAGAGCCTGTAGTTGTAGCGATACCATTATTGTTGGCGGACATATTGAGATCCCGAGGTACAGCTGAGGGAGCGTCTCCAGTTCCTTTTATAACGGCCTTACCACACTCTTTCTGCAAAACCGAGCTTTCTATGCAATGATCGTGGCTTACATAGTAATGTGAAGATATCTGAACTCCGTGACAGCAGGTGCATACTCTGCTTTTAATTAGAGAGGTAAGATTGCCTAACTGAGCGCTTGATGTAGGAGGAGATATTAGTAATAACGATACAAAATTAGAAAGCCAGCATCTCACCAGGTTGCGTTTGCCATATACAGGTTCAGGAAAGTCTTTTGACGCTCGAGGTGGCTGCAGATGTCTTCAAACTGCTTTTCCTTAAGTACACCAAGGAAGATTTTCCATTTCTGGATGGTAGAAGAGTGGTGTTTAAATGGAGTAATGCTGTCAAGGAGCTCTACCATGTATTGCGCTTGCGTTGCGGAATCTACTAGAGCTAACTGGAGGTGTTCCGACAAGATAGTAGACATTTGGTTCGAGATATTGGACTGAACTGTCGATTGGATTATAGAAACCAGTACCAGAAGCTGGTTGACCTGAGAGTATAATCTTTTATGCTTCTCTGGAAATTCTCTGAGCTTTGACAGTAGAGACAAAATTTGATTTCCTGCGGCTATGAACTGCACAGCGGCCGAGACAATCCCTACTGCCTCTGCCATTGTCGCTGAAATTTTGTTTATTTTTTTTACTGCAAGGGTAGTAATGATATGGCAAGATTTGAAATATGAGGTTGACTTGGTCCTAGGCGGGCAAGTTCACGTCTTCTACCACGAATTTAATAGAGGACGCATCCGCAGATTTTCTTAGGAAAGCCTTGCGGTGAGTGCATACTGTAGGGCCTTACCACCCCACGTGTATGTCTAGGAAAGCTTCGTACAGAGCCGTGACGTGGCAGACTACAACTATCTACCACCATGTGCAGGAGAGCCTTGCGAACGAAATGCCCGATCTTGTAGGGCAAATCGTAGAATGAAGGAGGATATTGGTGGCTAATATAAGACAGTTCCTTCTTTAGAATTGCCACTCCGCTGCTGGGAAATAACAGTGTTTCGACGCAGATATCTCTGGGGAAAGAGTCTACTCAAAATAATGAAATCTCGGTATCAGCATTCTAGAATAAATTACTTAAACTCTACAGTAACTCGCAGAAGACCTTTCTATATGTGGCCTCACTCAGAATATAGACTATTGTGTATCCGGCGGTAGAACTTCCTTCACTGCTTCTTCCGTCCTCCCCTTTCCCTTCCCTCCAGCTCCAGCCCCAATTCCTAAACCCACAAATCTGGACACCCACTCTCTAACACTCCTTGTCTTTTCCACCTGTGGATTTCTCATCTCCCCCTCTCCAAGATCAGACTTCTTATAACAACCCCCCACGTCATCTCTATCTACCTTATCCCTATATAACAAAAGGATTTTCGTAGTCTCCTTTCTCAAACTCTGCCCATAAACTTTTCCTCGAAACTCGCTCAATGCCACGTTTCTAATCAAGACTACATCCCTATTCCTCAGGCCATCTAGAGCCCTGCTCATATCACCTCCCTTCCCATAATCAATCCAAAAATTCACACCGAAGCCACTCTTCGTCTCATCTCCCACCAAAATCTCAATCAGCTTCACTTCCGCCCCTCTCCTGGTCTTAATCCTTTTCGGCTCGGGTATAGATATAATACCCACGATGAGATCCACAGTCATCGTCTGTGGCTGAATGGACGTCAAGTAGGCAGCGTTCGGCAGAGAATTGAGATGGCTTAAATGCGCCGCTATTGGGATGGGCGAGTTTTTCACCTCAGCGTTCAAGGAGGAGGATGAACATGAGAAGTCATCGCTGGCAAAAGAACTTTCAAAGTCTGATGCTGGGACGATTTGGGACGAAGGTCCATCTTGATGCAGGGCATAAGACACTTCATAGAATTGTGAGAGCACTTGCTCTGCCGATTCGAGACTGGGATGCTGGCTTGCTTGGGATTGATCTTGGATGAAAGATGAGATCTCTGAAGCGGTGAAAAATGTTGCTCCTTGAGAATCTTTCTGCGGTGATGTGCCCGATAAGAAGCGGTATTGATCAAAGCTTTGCGTGAGCCCCGTAGTGAGATGTTGTCGTTCTAGGGGCAGAGAACGCCAAGCTGGGTGGGTTGGTGAGATTGATGTCAGATCTGGTGCGACTACTGTGGCATTGGAACCGTCTAGCCCCGCAAACCTGGCTACTCCGTCGCTGAAACTGTCAACGAGGCCACGCTCATCCCAATCGAGGGAACTTGTTTCTGGGGCTCCCGCGAACAATACAAGGTTGCCTGGCATATTCCCGTCTGGCCAATGACAGCGACGCTATAACCCCGACATCTCTCGGAGCCGAAATTCGCGGTAAATGGAGTTATGAGGTTTATTCGGACACAACGTGAGACTAGCCTATCAAATGCGATGTAGACTCCGTGCCCTGGCTCTGTGTCAAGGGGCAGGACGCGTCATCTCGCATGATAGGGTGCTAATATCGGAGATATTGGGAGATGTATGTAGGGACAGAATATAAGCAAAGAGTCTGCCCCGTTAGCCAACAGTTCTTTTGCTCTTGTTCTTGTCTTGTGCTCTTCATGTCGCCCGATCAAACTTTCTCACACCCTTGACAGCTCGCTTATTTTCGGATCAGATAAGCCCCACATCCCACGTCCCCTACGAGCGCTCGAGGAATTAGCGGCCAATCAGCATCGCGACCGCCATCTGATTATCCGTATACGGTGTCGATTTCTTGGCAAAACTACGGCTACGGAGTTCGGTACGGTCCCACCGAGGAAAGCTAGGCCCCCGCCATGTCCTACAAAAACAGTTCCTCGCGCTCCGCCCAGCGGCCACCCGCACGGCATCCTTTTACAATGGCTTCAACTTTCAAATCCCTCCTGAATACTGCGCGGCTGACCATCTCAGGCGCCTCGACTCCCCTGCCCGGTACGCCTGGAGAATATGCCCCAGGCAACCAACTATTTCCCAAAGTAGACCCGGCTGTAGATGGAGAGGACTGCGACCACGATTGTAGCTCGTGCGTGGTACACTATCCGAGGGGTTTCAAGATAGACGAAGGTGACAAGCTGTATGGCCATGTCAAGGGGTGGAGTACGCACGTTCTTGTTGCGACGGGGAAAACAGATTGGGTGAGGGATGTGGCAGATGAGAAGGGCAGTGTAATGGAAGCTATAAACAAGAAAGCTACCGTCAAGCTCAGCAACGGAGTTAGTTCCCCCCTTTCCTCGACTTTTCCAAGCCCAGATTACTTTACCAAGAAATAAAATTCTAATCAAAAATAAAATTTCCACAGCGACTCATGCTCTCCGCCTCCAACATCCCCACCCCTTCCCACACGACCAGCTACAGCGAGCCCACGACGGTGATCCTCCTGCCAGCATTCATAATAATCGAGAACGTCACACCGAAATCCGTGAACAAGCTCATCGCGGATTACATCAACGCGGGACCGACCACGAGCACGCCATTGGGGCCGATTTCCATCCCAGCGTCCCTGCCAGACCCAGAGGTGGAAGCCGAAACCCTCCCTACGGCCGAGCAGTTAACCTCGCGGCCCTCCCCGCACCGCGCCCTGATTTTGCTCTGCAGTCAGAAAACCCGCGACGCGCGCTGCGGACAGTCGGCGCCGCTGCTGCGGAAGGAGCTGGAGCGCCATCTGCGCGTGTGCGGTCTCTACCGTGATCTGGACGACGAGCGGCCGGGAGGCGTAGGCGTGTATTTCATCTCGCATGTCGGGGGACATAAGTATTCCGCCAACGTGATGATATATCGTAAAGCGGATGCTTTTGGCTTGGACCATGTCGAGAGGGGGAAGTTGGACGGTGAGGTGTGCCCCCCGCCGCGGAAGGGCGAGGGAGAGGTTGAGACGGGTGCCGCACAGTGTATTTGGATCGCGAGAGTGAAGCCAGAGGATTGTGAGGGTATTGTGAAATATACGGTTATGCAGGGGAAGGTGATAAAGCCGGAAACGCAGCTAAGAGGAGGCTTTGATAGAGGAAGGGGGGTATTTAGCTGGTAGAGATCAGGGCGGATTTTGGTAGACTTTTGGAGACTACTTAATTTAGATTAGCATTATAGACGGGTGGAGGGGCGCTTTGGGCATATAAGAACACAGCTAGGTGGACAAGCATACGGCCAGTTCGTTGCGCAAGATAGCAATTAATAAAATCTGGCCGTAATCCTTTTTGGGGGGGCACTAAAGTCCTGGCATAGCGGGCGCAGATTGATTGTCAAGGCTTTCATATATTAAAGCCATCATTGTGGATGCCTCCGGGGCAAGAAATAACATTATATGGTTGGAATATACAACCAATCTGTTCATACACATATACACATACAGACGCTAAAAAAAACTAAGAAAGAACACCACCCCCGTGCTCTGAATCTCTCCTTTGCCCTGCCTCTTTATCTGCCTCGACTCTTCGCATGCGTATACCCCTTTTTCTGCCACAACATCCCAAAGCCAGTGGGAAGGGGACGACAACCAAGGCAAGAACCGTTTGAAAAATTAAAGCTTTCCACATATTTCCTGGCGGGCGAGTAGTATGGTCGTCAGCTGAGCCGTCATTGGGTCCCGGCGCTCGTAGGGCATCTGAAATCACAATAAAAATACCACCAAGAAGTTGGCCACCGCTCCAACATATCGTGCTAGTAACCTCAGGGGACACTGGGTGGGTTAACTCGATGATATACTCGAGGACAACCGGTACTAAACTGAAGGATGCCGCGCCAAGTACTGATAGAATGACGTATGGAGCGACAATTGTTCTCGTCTGTGGTGCCCAGGTAAACGCCAGGTAGGATAGTGCGATAATAGGGACTTGAAGCTTGATAGCGAACAGGAAGGTTTTGGTTCTGTCAATGATAGGAGAGGTAATCGCTGACATCACGAGACCAACGACAATCAGGAGGGCGCCGGCAATTCCAGCGTCATCTTCAGAGAAAGAGTAAGGCTGTAGAATTTGGTTGATGAGAGAAGAGAGACTGTTGAAAAGTCCCACAAAAAAGGTGAATGGGATCAAAATCATATAGAACTCAGGGCAGGTGAAAAGAATTCGCATAGACGCCCCGAGAGCTGCTTTTGGAACCGTACCTGATGCCGAACTGGGAGTTGGTGGTGCTGCTGGGATGAAGAATGAGGGTATAGAAGCAACAGACGACTATAAACAGTTAGTAAGTAGTTGAACAACGACTGGGGCGTCCATACAATGATTGCAATATATAGCACCATGTTTGGTATATCACTAGGGCTTCCAGCCCAGAATGGATCAATCAGCTGAGCCAAAGCGCCTCCAAAAGGATTAGCCAGACTCATAACGGCCGTGGCTGTAACTCTTCCACGGTTCGTAAACCATAAATCTGAGTAACGCGTGGGAGCCGCAAGAACAAATGGCTGAGCCAATCCCGTCAAAATTTGACCAAACATAACACCCCCAAAATTCCCATGCTTCCCGGATCTAGTAGCACCATATCTGATCCAATTGCCTAAGAGGATAAGTACCGAAGCCGTGATAATCGAGTGCTTGGGTCCTCCGCGGTTGAGGGTATAGATGGTGAGAGGTGAAGCAACAACAAAGGCGAAGAGAAACGCCGTGCTCAGCCAATTGATCTCTGTCGGAGAAACGTTATAGTATTGAGAGGCCGTAGTAGAGTTTGCCGAGAAGGAGAGCCACTTTTCAAGTTAGTCACAGCCCTGATCAATACAAAAGGGGGTCTAAATGCTTACATCCCAGCTGACGATAATATTCAGTAACACCAACTGCACCAGTCCAAACCACCGCCTCTTATAAACTTTATATTCACGTCCGCTGTCGATGGTAGCCTCGTCGCCGTTCCTGGTATTGTTTTCCCGGCCATTGCTCCCCGCAGCAGCACGCTGGGATGCACCGTCTTCGTCCTCCGCTAATAGCTCATCATCACTGCGCAACTCATGTAAGACTTCGAGTTCCCCAAGACTAACAGGCGTATCACTGGTGTCATTGGTCCGCGTGACCTTGAGGTCTCTATCCTCTTTCGTGTCAATATCCCTCCCATTCGCGTCGATATCTCTTGCCGACGATGTGCTCGTGCTCGCGCCGCCCTTGCTCTTGAGAGGATGCATCTTCAGCGGTCTCATACTTGTCCAACCAGGTACAGTGTGACCTTGACCCTCCGAGATAGCCTTCTCGTTCGATAGTTCAGCGGCCTTGTCTCCCCTTTGCACGTTGGTGGCTTTCTCTGACGTGCGCACATCCCCAGCGTTTGTTGTTGTAGCTGATCTCATGCTGTATAGCCGTTCCTAGTATATGTTAAGGGCTGATGAGACGCTAGGCTTACTGTATGGCCTACGCTGCAAGCCCCCTGTGGTAGGGTTGCAGGGAGGGCGCAAGATGTCGCAATCACTCAAGGAACAGTATCATTGCAGAAAGAAATCTGGCGACATGGCGCATTCTTATATTATAAAATAACTGTTACAAATCTTGCACATAAAAGAGGGGGTATAAATCTTCTGAGTTGCTTCCCCCATAATGGAGGTACAGTAGTTCTACGCGGGTGGCATAGCGGTCTCTCGAAATGGAAGGTGTCCCCGCTATCATCTGACCCTTATTCGCACCAAACTGCGGGCTACAGATCGGCATCCGGAAGCCGCATCGTTTCTGTCGTCTTTTCTACCTCGTGAAAGACCGAGGCTTTTCAATAACCAGCAGTCTCGCCAATCAACCTTATCTTAAGCATATCGGTTTTCATTCTGGGATGTGGGGGGTGTTACGGGTACGTGGCGGTTCACTAAGATAGGAATAGAGTAGTGGATCTATAGCTTTTCCCTATACTACATGCAAGGCGCAAAGGAGGTGTCTTGTGCCGCAGTACAAAAAACAGACGATTGGGCGTGAACTTTGTACAAACATCTCCTTTCCAAGAACCTATCTCTCCCATCTATCTCCCCCATCTATGTATGTTATATGACAATAAGTGGACTTGTCTATGAAGAGACAATCTTCTACTTGAGAGTAGACCAGAGTTTTGGTGCCGCGCAATTGCTTGCACAGTGAGCCAGGTGGAAGACTGGAGAGTTAGTATGGGGTTTTGGATAAGATAATTGACGATTAACTTACATTCTTCAACACAGTCCTCACCAGGGTGGTGCTTATCCGAGGCATGTCCTTCTTCAGCGGCAGTGACACGCTCAACGCATTCATCGAAGTGATGCTTGGCTGGGGAGCAGCCCTTGGATTCCTTACACGCTGTGATATGTCAGTAGTGGTCTCTTCGTATGTACTATACGCATGTATGTCCTCCAAGTCAACTTAACATGGGCAGTAGTTCCTATTATCCCGAACTCAAGTGGTATATCTTCATCTCCGTTCTCAATCCAACCCCTCATCTTTTCTCAAACTAGGAGGGAATAAAGTATATGGGATATTCTGTACTGACCTTCCTCAAGCTTGTCTTTTGGATCCTCAATCTCTTCCTCCTCTTCCTCCTCGTCCTCCTCTTCTTCTCCCTCTCCTTCTTCCTTCTCTTCCTCGCCGTTATCGGTTGACTCTTCGGATTCCTAGTTGCAGACACGAGTTAGCATGCATTCTCGACTATATCTTGCCAATCGCTCTTAAAAACAATTGTGAAACAAATAATATGCTCTGCCCATCCAGACTGCGAAATGGCCGTCGTCATCCCAAGCCCTCATCCTCATCAACCGACTGAGCCGTATCCAACCCAGTCCTCCATCTCACCTCTCCCAACCGTTCCAAGGACCAGGAAACCGAAACCGAAGAACCCGCTCTCCATAGATCCATGACTCCGCCCATCCAATGTGCGAAAAACTACCCATCATGCCCGATCTCGAGCTCTCACCACCTCGTCCACCAAACCCGCCAATCGAGCTCAACTCTCCATCCCCATGCTCATCCACCATCTTTACCCCCATCGCTCCCTGACCAAAAAAAAAAAAACCGACACGCAAAGAAAAGAGAAGCCAGCTCCAACAGAAGAAGAAGAAGAAACGCACCTCTTCCTCCTTGGGAGCCTCTGCCTCCGCACGACTCCACGGCACGGCCGCCTCCCAGAGATCAGTGACGCTATCGAAGAATCCCATCTTCGTGGATCGAAACAGCCAACTCAATTCGAAGAGTGAGGATGGTTCAGGTGGCGCAAAACGTTGCCTGGTGTCAGGTTGTTGATTTTTAGGAGGTCGAAAGATCCTCTCATCTTCTGTCGGGTTTTGGCGAGCGAAGAGCTACCGCTACCTTACCTGAGCAAACCTGGTGCGATTGGGCCGTTTCATTGGCTGGCTGACCCGCCTCAGCATTTTTTTGAAGGTGTCAGAATCACGTGATGGATGGGAATTTCCGGAACAAAAAACTTTTTGATTATAAGTTATATATTTTTGAATGTCCGTAAAATTCGAAAATAAGCAGATGTTATTTCGTTGAAGGCTGTCTTTCCTTCTCTCATGTATGGCGCTTCTAAAGGTGGCCTTATACCCAGCTCGAGGAAACTCGGTGGTGACTAAAGGTGGAAAATGGGCCAAAAATTCTAGTTTCCCTTTTGGTTCTTTCAATGTTGAAAATTACAAACGCCATTTCCCCTGTTCCCTATTCCCTATTCCATGTAATGAGAAATTTAAAACCCTCCCTCTTGATATCGCTTAAAAAACTACGACTCGAAAAATCACCCTCCTTTCTTCTATGATGGGCTCTCGTCCATATCTCTCTGCCTTTCTGCTGCCTCCCTTAGTCTCTCGTCGAGGTCGAGATTCACAGCTTGAGACTGGGCCTCCTCGTACCCCGGAGGTGGTTCATCCGGGGCAGAAAACCCCTCTGGCTTAGGCGGCGATACGAGGACCTCAGGGGGACTCCTTACACCATCAACCCCACTATCCCTTGGCGGGCGGACAGGAATTGGGCTTAATATTGTAGGTTCGTCGTCCGTTTCAACTTCTCTTGCCGGCTCATATGCTGGCAGTTGCTCTAAATCAACATCTACCACTCCTCTTTGTCCACTTTCTCTCGCCACGGTATATGCTTGATGGGCACGCTCTTTTATCTGCTCGAAATAGGAGTGGAAATCGAAGGCCCCGCCGTCTTTGAATGTAAAGCGGAGTTCGACTGCGGATTGTGTTGGTGGGATTCCTCCCCCCGCCACGGGTCTGACTGTTGCAACCCAGTAGTTGGCACCGAAAAAGGGTGCACGCACGTACGAATCCTGGAGGTTGAGGATCGGCGCCGAGAAGGATTGGAGCTCCGGGGTTGAGGTTGTGGGGAGGTAAACTATCTAGGACTCATCAGTCAAGCTTGTGAGGAACGATCACCACTATGCTTACTCGCTGATTTGTGATGTATGCAATGCCCGAGTCCGATTTTATCGAGAAGGGCTCACTCCCGGGGAAGGGCGTGGAGAGTTGTAAGCTCGTCCGTGGAGGTGATGTGAATAGTATTCTTTCATTTGGGAGTTTGACAAAGCCTGCCTCGGTGGGCGATGTCATCACCCAGCTGTGAGACAAATTTAGCTCTTGTTGCTGAGCCAGCTTCACCGCATAGAGGTGCTGCTCTTGGTGAAATTGATACATGGCCGCCGACGGACGTGGAACGCCCGGAGAGAAAATTGGAGGGCCGGGTTGGGGAAATCTACCAAGGAGCAGAAGCAGGACAGGAAGAAAGAACCTACTTTATTGACATATTTCTCCTCCGAAGATTCTGCGTTGACGTCGGATGAGTTGGGGCTGGCTAGGTATGCAGCGTGGTGGATCGGGTCGAACTATGGAAGCTTCTGCTGCAGTTCCTTTTGCTTCGGGGATTCGGCCAGTGGATTGTGCGCCGGAAGGTCAGCTAGTTCTGGTTCTCCTGCTCTTGTAATGCTGGTCTTCGACGCAGATGGACAGGGCGTCTTGGGAAATCTAATCTGCGAATGGCCGCGAGAGCCAGAAAGCCGCAGGATCAGCAAGTTAAGAGAAAGCTTCCTAAACCTGACGAAGTCCGTCGCGAGTTGCGGGATGGAGGGTCGAGTCGAGGGTCGTGGTCGTGGCGGGGCAGAACGATGGCGTCTGGAGAGGACGGGATTAGATCATTGGCCTAAGCCGTCGTGGGCGTACATAGGCGTGCTGCAACCGGCAGACTTGAAAATCGAAGTCGAACTATCCCATACCCATACCCATCCATACCCAGACCCAGACCGTACCATACCATACCGTACCATACCGTCGCACCGTTCAGGAGAGTCGTATCCGTATCCTTATCCTTATCCTTCCACGGACACACAACGCGGAGGGGAGGGAAGATCCGCGCCGGATTCGGGAGAGGATTCTTTTGCATTGGGCGCGACAGGCGCGGTTCGTCCTGGTAGTGTGCTGTAAAGGTTCGGAAAAGGGAAACCCTTCAGAGCGGGCAGTCCCGTTCAGAGGACAGTTCGAGTTCAGTCCCGTCCCGTCCAGTGCAGTCCAGTGCAGTACAGTGCAGTGCAGTGCAGGCGGTAGGGCAATGTTAGACCTGACTGTACCTTAACCACACTGTACTATAATTTCATGTCATGTCATGTACGTGCTTCGTTCTCTGTACGGGATGGTCCAGCATCACACAGTCCTGTAAGACCTCGTGCTCGTCCCCTTCGATGTCCGCCGTCCAGTGCCAGGTCGATTCGTCATCAGAGCCACCCTCTCGACGGACGGCACTGTACTGTATCACCACCTCCACGCCCCCCCAAGCATCTGTTTCTCGGTCGCTGCCGGTCCTATCACATTGCCGAGGCCGCCGCAATGCCCAGCAATATCGATACAAGTATCGCCAGCTCATCGACCACTCCCCGCGGATGTTACGAGATTGGGCGGGCATGAATGCCCTGTTCTCCCCGAAAGGCACATACAATATCTCTCTGAAGAGTCTGGCCCAGGCTGCCAGCCAGCCAGCCCGACATCCTGACATCCTGACCGGAAGATGCTCCGCGCCATGGTGCATGGGGAGGGCTCCAGGTCACTCTCCGCCTGCATAAGCCCGGGGTGAGATACTGTATTGCAGTCAGCTACTCTCGCACCACCAACCCGTCCCAAGAGGCAACCTGTGGGAAAGATTGCCCTGTTCTGTCCTCCCCTATACCGTACCGTATCGAATCGAGCACTGCATTTCGGTTGCATCTGCAGTGTGAAACTTGGACGATTGGATTGAATAAAATAGATAGATTCTTTTGGGCGAGGTACTGTGCAGTAGCACCGGCGAACCTTGCCGCGGGCACATCAAAGTTTGTAGCTGGTGGTTGTTTACCGAGGATGTTTCGATAAGAAGGACATGTAAGTAAGTAACTTAGTAAATATCAATTGCTTGCCCGGGACAAATACAAAGGTAACAACATGGAATTCCGACGACAAAACAACTCCAAGAGAAGATCTTCTTCTTGCTAAATAGTTCATAGCCCCAAATTGCTGTTCTAAGAAACACAACTCCCTCAAACCCTCTCCACGGCAGCACTCGTCCACTCTTCCATTCTCCCACTTTCATCAGTTTTCTCATCTCCCACCTTACATTAGTTTCCATCTCAACTCCTATGATATCATCCCACTCATCCAGACAATGATTCTTACAAGAGGACGTATTTTCCTCTCCCGCCCTAAGCTGCCACCTTATTCTATATCCTTATCCAACCCCCTCTTTCCCAAACCCATCCTCCACCACCAAACCCCTCCCTTTCCCCCTCACCAAATCGTCGTAAAAATGTCCTCAGCAGCACCCCGCACCGCGACAACGGTGCTGTCCAAATACACGGCCTGCGACATAGCCGACGCTCTGCTGGCACTCAAGGTGCCCAACGCCGGCTACCTGGCCGATGTCAAGCCCATCACTCCTATCGACGCCTCGGCCCCTCTCATCCTCCCCGCCTCCACCGTCTTGTTCGCTGCCAAAAACGCCCCCGTGCCGAGTCACTACCCGGCAAAAAATATCCCCGATGGCAAGCACTGGGTTGACCTGACCCAGGGGGACACAGTCGTCGTCATCCAGCAGCCCGACGGCCAGAAATGTGCCGTAATCGGAGGCATCGTTGCTACCAGGATGAAGATTCTAGGCGGTAAGGGCGCCGTGGTTAGTGGGAGGGTGAGGGATGTAATGGAGTTGAAAGGGACGGGGCTACCTGTAGGTCTCAACTTTCCCATCCCCATTTTTATCGATTTCAGTGTCTTAAAAGTCGTTCGTTCATTTCCTCATTCATGAACTTTGAAAAGGTTTAAAAAAAATCATATTTCTCTTCCCCGCTTTTCTTAAATTACCTGAAGAAAATATATATATATTTCTGTGTATTTTATTTATATATGTATATATACTCAACTCTTCCAGATCTGGGCCGAAGCCACTTCCATCGTGGCAACCGGCGCCGAGGCTACGCCGCACGCCATCCAGGTACCGCTTGACATTGGAGGGACGATCATCCGACCCGGCGATTTGGTCTTCAGCGACGCCGTAAATGGCGTTATCGTTATCCCTCAGGAGAAGATTGACGAGGTTGTCGAGTTGGTGCCAAAGCTGGCCGAGGCCGACGAGCGAGTGATAGCAGATGTGTTAAAAGGGGCCACTGCGACCGAGTCTTTTGCGAAGCATAGAGGGAATTGATGATATTTGGGCGAGGGAATATTCTTTTTTTTTACTGTAAAAACTTTACTGATGAAGGGAAATGAGGGAGGAGGGGGGGGATCGGAGTACTACTTTGTCTGTTTGTAAAAATTTATTCGTAGGGAATTGTGTTCCTACTGGATTTTTTTAAGGAGATAGCAATTTGTGCTGTACAGGGCCGTATTATGTAGACTTTTGCAAAGAAACTTATGTAAATATCTTTCATAAAAGCATTCCATGCAAGGCCGTTGTATCAATCCCTAATAGAATACCCTATTTATGAACGAGGTACTCGGTGTAATAAACCGAAACATCCCTTTTCCAAATCCAATAGGCTGGAAAGTTCATTCAGTAAGAAGTCTTTCAGCTATGCATCCGCCACCCTCTCGAATTTCAAAAATAGCTTGTTGCTCGCCGGACCGCACGTATACCCATCCGTCTGCTCAATACCATCATCATCAACGATATGGGTCCTGAAATTGGAATATACGGCCGTTATCATAAGTTTAAGTTCTGAAATTTAATTCATTAGCACATCCAGCACATCCGAACCAAAATCCATGGCAGGGATTGGCCATTATTTCAAAAAAAAAAAAAAAAAGAATGATATACAGGGACATACCGTGCATGGCAAAATTACTCCCGACGCACATCCGGCCGCCACTGCTAAAGGCCCAGAAGTACCTATCCCTCTCACGTTTCTGCTCTTCGGTATACCCGTTCTCCGCATCCAACCAGCGGGTGTGATCCCATTCCTCAGGTTTAGGAAAGGTTGCCTCGTTTCGATGGAGACTGTGTGCCTGAGAGCCAATCCTCACGCCGCCAGGGATTGTGTACTCTCCGATAGTGCACGAGGGATAGGGAGTCATGCGTGGCTGACCGCCTGGGATAGCAGCTTGGAGACGCAGCGTCTCCATCAGGACGGCGTGGAGTAAGGGGAGGGTATCAAGGTCTTTGGAAGCGGGGATATGTTGCCGAGACGAAGAGGACAGCGCCATGTTTGGAGTGAGAGAGAGGAGCTCGGCCCGAAGTGCGTCTTGAAGAGGGAGATTGCGGGATAGGTGCCAGGAGATGTAGGTCATAGTTATTCCCGACGTCTCGTGGCCTGCTGCGAGATGATCAATCATTTCACTCGCGATACTAAGTTCGGGATATCGCAGCGTTGTGTCGTTGAGTACTGATTCTTCCCCTTTCGTCCTTTCTTCTTTTTCAATGCCGGTTAAGAGGGCGCTGAATACAACGGCTTCGTTGGCTTTGTCTGTTTCTTTAGCTGCAGATCCCTCTTTTATGTATGCCATTGTGGCCTCGCAGCGGTCTTTACACCACGCTTCGAGTTCTCTGTTCGCATCATCGACCCATGTTGGAACGAGGTGGATATAAAGGGATTTGCAGAACTGAGTAAGTCGGGGTAGTTCTTGTGGGAAGAAGGTATAAGTTTTACGACTGTGATATAGTCCAAACCAATGTCGGCGGTATGGCTCATTATTTAAAAAGTTACTCCCGTTCTTGATACCAAACAGGTACGCACAGATGAAGTCCATTGTTGTTGCATTCCAGAGGTCATGAACATCAACACCACTTTGCTCTTGTGTCTTCGACAATGAGTCGATGATGGGGAGTAAGCGGTCGTAGAGAATGACTTGTGCTTGTCTAATCATGGCCAGAGAGCTATGAATATTAGACTTGGAATAGATGTTTGAGATCATCCGCTTCCGTACGGAGTGTTGACGAGAGTGCCATGACGAAAACATGCAAGGAACTCTCGAAGATATTAGCATTCTGTAGATGAGAGATATAGGGCAAGGCATACCCATAGTTATCAAAGATTGAATACCATTGACCCTTCTCAAAACCTCCTGCATAGACACTTCGAATTCCGTTTAGGTCATTCACGCTGATCTCATTTGGAGCTAAACGAATAACAGGGCCAAGCTTGAGATGAGCAGCATGGAGCTTCCGATTCTCTTGAGACCAAAACCTGGTCCATAAAATCCAAATAGGGGCAATGGGAGATGACCAATGTGCATTTGGGATCTTTGAAAGTGGTGATAGGAAGGTAGGGTAGATGATGAACTTGTAAAAAGTAAGAAGCAAAATTGAAATGAACGCTGCAAACGGAACCGCAAATGGTGGCATTTTGAAGTCTAAGGAATTGTCCATACTGAATAGTCTTGGACCCTTCAAATAGATGTTTAAAGAGTAAATATCCTTATAACTGTGGGTCAAATGGCCTCTCTTCGAGCTGAGGGTAAGATGGCCTGAATTTGAGCTTTGATAGTGGGGGGATCATCAGACCAGGTCTTAATATTGGACTATTGCAGCCACCCTCAACCCCTCCCGTTCACTGAAAAGGTCTTATTGGAATTTCCCAGGTCACTAGACAAACATTCTCGTGCTGCATAGGATGGAAGAAGGATCTAGTTGCAGTGATGTTTTATACTGGCTAATAATCCCGAGCCATCCTAACCAATCTTATCGCCCAATGCCGTTGGAGGCACGGTTTCGCGTAGAGAATAGGGTAGGCCCGAAGGGGAATCTAGATCCGACGCCACTCTGCGCGAGAGCCTGCCATAAAAGAGCTGTCGTTCTTCTAGCGGGAAAATAAAGATATTGCATCAGCACTGTAAATATGAAAACTGACGTCAAAGTACATAAGACTGGCCATGGCTGAAACGAAAGGTTAACCACGGTGAAAGATATTTATTCAAGATAGAACAACTGTGGTCATAGTTAAAGCATAAGTCCCTCCTTTTTTGGTTCACTAAGTAATACTTATTTTAATACTTATCTTTACTTTCACTTTCATCTTAACCATCTTCGTCATAAATATGTGCCAAGTCTCTCAAGTAAAGCAGTATCCTTCTTCGACGCTCCTAATAACCCATAGTAACTTTGGGACTATATCCCTCCTCAAGATAGGCAATATGTTCCTCGGTCAACTTGCCCGAACTTGCGAAGTGGACGCTTGCCACAGCCTGATCGATTCGTTCTTTGCTGCTCAGTCCAATAATCGGGGCAACACTGCCCTTGCTCAGACACCAGGCTGTAGCAATAGTAGTCATCGAGACACCGAGCTTTTTAGCAATCTCCTCTACCCTCCCAATAATAAGTTGATCGATCTCCGTTTCCCTGCCTCTGATCATGTTGCTGAGCATTCTATCAGTCTTCTCACGTTTCGTTGTTCGGTCGTTGAAGGGACGTGCAAGTGCACCACGGGCAATTGGAGACCAGGGGATCAAACCCACTCCAGTGTCGCGGCAGTAAGGAATCATCTCTCGTTCTGTGGAAAATGGCTTATCAGCTAACCGTAACATATCGAAAAGTATTTCAGACCTGTTACCTACCTTCTTCTCTGTAGATGAGGTTGTAATAGTTTTGCATGGAGATGAACTTGTGCCAGCCATTCTTCTCCGCTATATTCTGAAGGGTTTGAAATTCCCACGCTGCCATCTGTTCTCATGAGCCTGCATGCCTTGCAATGTCACTGCTGAAGTTTACTCACGCTGCTGGCACCCAAATATCTGACTTTTCCGCTCTCAACAACATCATTCAAAGCCCTCATGATTTCCTCCCTCGGCGTCTCGCGATCCAATCTATGAATCTGCAACACATCAATGTATGTCCCCAACCTCGCCACGCTCCTGTCGACCGCGTCCAAAATATGTTTCCTGCTCAATCCCTGACGGTTGACCATCGCCCCGTCATTGACACTAGCCGCTGCGATCGACGGCTGGGTTCCATCCTCAGTGACGCCGAAATAGCACTTGCTTAAAATCACGACTCTGTCTCGCGGGATTTCGTATTTCTTGAGGGCTTTGCCGATAATTTCTTCGGACACGCCATTTGAATATATATCTGCAGTATCAAACGTGTTGAGGCCAACGTCGTAGGCGTGCTTGAGGAGGGGTAGAGCCGTTTCTTCGTCAACAACCCACTCTTGCCATTTGGGCGACCCAATTGACATGCACCCAAATATTACTTTGGAGACTTTCAGTCCCGACTTTCCCAGTCGCATGTACTCCATCTTGGGTGCTGGATTTTCTGTCATTTTGGTCTTGCGATTTCAATTGATAGCGATTGAAGGTGTGGTGGAAAGGTTGTTCTCAATTGAGGGGCGGGGAGAAACTTAAATCTAGATAAGTCAACCCACAATAGCTCTGAATGAAACACTTGCGTCAGTGCTGAGAAATAGCTTCGGAGAAGGCTTCGGCCGTCACGGCCCGCTTTAGGAGTTGAGGGGCTATTTTCTGGAAGTCCGATGGTAAATTTCGGCGATAATGTGTATACCGAGAATTAACAGCCTTATCATGCATACGCAATCCTAATTAGCAGAATGGTTATTTTCATGCGTCAAAATTGGCCAATAAGTCGACTCGCCACGATTTCAATATAATATTTGCAGGTTCCATTTTTTTATTATCCTTTCCTTGATGGTTGATGTGATGGCGGACTGTGAGTGGGCCAAGAGAGAGTTTCCAACATGTAGTTTTGAAGCTAAAAGCGGAGATTATGCATGGAAGGATATTCATTCATGATATTCAATTTACAATCCTTTCTCGTATCATTCCCATCGCTCATTATTCATACGAATCATCAAAAAGAAAGAAAAGTCCCCAGCCTTGCGCGGCTGTAAGTAAGGACAAGAAAGGAGAGAAAAACAGCCGTAATCCAACCCAGAGAACCTGACAAGTTTCTTCACAGCCACACATCATCATGAACAGTCTTTTTATCATTTGCGCCCAAAAAATCCAACTTCATCTCGATCTTCGGCGGTTCTAGAACAGGTGCACCTTTTTTAGAATTCGTTTTCGCTGGGCTTTTCTTGCTTTCTATGCAGGGACCACATCGCACATCTCTTGTGTCCCAACCATCTTCTGCCGCAGCAGCTACCCAACATCGAAGTCCTGCATGTACACCACCATAAAACTTCTCCTTACAGAGTCTCAGTGTGCTTCCCATACACTTCTCCCAGCCCGATACAAGCATTTGTTCGCGGAGAGTATTCCGATCTGCTCGAGTAGGAAGACAGGCAATGATACCATTAATAATGTCTAGATGAGACGCAATATAATTAGTCGCATCCCATTCAACTCCTCCAACATACGGCGCTGCTGGGACCGGTGGCCGCTCCTGGGGAAAATGTTTAACCATGTAGCCATGTTGAGGATTGGAGCTATCTGGCGAAACTGTGGGACTCTGGGGTTCATGGTGAGTCTCATTACCTCGGGATGCTTGGCCTGGCAGTGCCACAACATTCAAGTTGTGAAGGAAGATCCAGAAAACCTCTTTGGTCACGTTGACTACTTCTTTGTTCCAAACTCGATATGGACGAGGGCGCCGCATTTCGAGAACGAATTCAACTGGCCTTTGAGATTCGTTAGGCTCTGGATCGCGGAGGTATGAAAGCAGAGTTTTAGCCCGGTGAGTGCGTTCTTGTAAAGCTCCAGACTTTAAGTAAGTGAACAAAAGCGAGGTGATGATATTACGAGTAGTAAACTCGCTTGGTCCTTTCTTCTCCTCGTCGAAAAGCATGTGAAGAAGAGCTGGAAAGAGGGTGCTTTGGATCTTATCAAGATGCTGAAGCGCAAGGGCTGTAGTAGAAAGAGCTTTCAAACAGAGTAGAACCTCATGCAGTAAAGCATCTTCATGTTCCTCTCTATAATCATGTTAGTCTCAAGCCAACAAATTTCAATAAAAAAAGTGCAACAAACCTCCATTCGACTTCCATTGTTCTGTGAAGCAAGCCAACAATTTCTTCCATTCCTCCTCGGCCAATAAATTCATCTGTCCATGCTACTGTCTCATTGCGGAGCAAGAGTCTCAACTTGTGTAAACGACCAACTTCAACTAATTCCGGCTTTCTAACTTTTTCCAGGTATGAGACAAAATCCTCAGAAAGTTGTCCTTTTGCTTTGGCAATAATATTTTGCGCTACAGCAGCACTTGAAAATGTCAACGATTTGCTGCTACCATCCATGCTATCTGAAGACTTGGTTCGAGAGTGCTTGCCTAAAGTTCCTTCTGGCTTTGGCTTCTTCACTGGCGACAAAGATTCCTTGCTAACACCTCTCGACAGCGTAAACGTTCGACTTCGTCCTCTTTTAGACTTAGCCTCGGGAACATCGTGGGTACCGCTGGTAGCTTCAGCACTTGAGGTGCTACTATTGGTTCCAGGTCTCCCATTCTTGGCTGCAGCTATTTCGGCCCAGTCCTGCTTTACAAAGTCTTTCTTCATCGACATAGCAAGACTCCTCATCTTGCCACGTTGGTGCTCAGGGATATTCCTCCTGTCCAGCATGGCTTCAAACTCTCTATCAACATCTTCATCTTCCAAAGCCGATTCTTGATCGATGAGTTGGGATTTGGAGCTTTTCCTGCCAAAAGGAGAAACAGCTGCGAGGACTCTTTGGCCTCTGTTAGGTTCGGTGGTTTCAGACGACGTTTTTTTCTTTCTTTCAAAGCTTGGCAGCTTCCAGTTCGAGGCTTGATGTTCGATTTCAGCACTGCGTCTTGACTCTCCGCTTGCACGTCTGCTAATGTCTTGTATGCTAAAACTGCTAGGTAGGTATGTTGACTTTGGCCGCTGCGATCGTTCATCACGTCGATCAAGAGATGGTTGGTTGCCGTTACCAACATAAAAATCTCGCTGTTTTCCGGGAGAATATTCTTGGGGTGTATAAAGATCTATTTCATCTTCCAGAAACTTGCCGCCCATTGGTTGCTTTGTAAAGTATTCGGTAGAGAATTGAGCATAAATGGGCGGTGGCCGTGACGTGTCAGTTGGAGATGGTGCCGGGCTGTGGTTCTCTTTATTCTTTTGAGCACGAATCTCTTCATCTGCGGCATCCTTGCGCAAGCTTTTCGAGGATTTAGGGCGAGAGAGAAGACTCGCTAGATTGGTTGAAGATTTCGTCTTCTTGGGTTTGTCAGATTTGGGTTCCTTCGACTTTGGTGTTTTGCTTGAATCTTTTCCGGCAAGAGCCTTCAAAGAAATTGAGCTCAATGTCTTTTTGTGTAATGACTTCGGTCCGTTCTCTGCTGTGTTAGGTCGTTTCCACTCTCTCGATTTCTTCGGTGACGTGGGCTGTTGAGTTTGTTGATTCTGCTGCAGCTCTCCAAGTGCTCTAGAATGAGAATTATCCTGAGGAAGAAATGGAACGGACTCATATCCTGGGGATGTAACGAAATCCATCGGTACATTGGAAGAAAGGGCAGCCCCAGCCGAGGGAGCGCGAGACTGAATGAAGGAAAATACGGATGATTTGGCTCTTGTAGGAGAAGCCGTTGAAGAAGGATATGAAGGCCCCATATTGGGCAGCAATTGGCGGAGAATAAAAAAATTCTTGCTCCAAACTATGCTGTCATAATGCAAAAAATGGGTGTCGTATCAATGATGAAAGTTGGAAGATTCGCTTCTCCTGGAGGTGTTGATGATCTGGTTGGTATCCATGGCAACGCGGGGTTGTGACTCGTGCCCCGTGTTCGATCGCGATCTCAGCTCGCTAAACAACATCCGCCCCTGAATCAGCGTCATCATTTCTCCGGAGGAGGGCGAGTCTGAGGAATATGATGGGTTGGAGAATGGAAGGCTAAATCCATAAATAAACTAAAGAGGAGGGTTAATTGCCAGGAGTCATAATCACGATGATGCCGTGCTCTGTAGCACGTTTGTCTTGCCAATTTCTACGTACGTATAGTACAAAATAGGCTTCTATCTTATCCAACATTCCCCCGAGCCACAACAAGCCATCCCAAGGAGTGAACTCCGCTGCAGATAAACATGGTTTATTTGGCCAAGAAGTAATAACGCCTACATGGTACGATAATTCGTATGGAGTTAGGTAATGAGAAAGTCATATGAGAGATTGGCTTGGCGGTGTTAATTGTTTACGGATTCAGGTAGGGAATTAACGTCTCGGTGCCACTCCTTAAACCCGGGAGGTGAAATGGCATATGTGTATTTGCTTGGAGCAAGAGCTCTACAGTGACAGCGGTCCGCGTAGCACGGCATTATCGCACGGATGACTGTGTTGCACTACGGCCCAGTCCTGTAAAAACCGACGGCGCTAAGATAAGATAATCCTTGGCCAAACTTCCATTTGCCCCTCGGTTGATGCAAGAAATCTCCATTCTTATACCCAAAATCCGACGAATAATGGGCTTGGCTTTTACATAAAAGAACTTGGTATCCCAAGTCTTCTGGGCCATAGAAATTCCACTCTCATTTCTCCGCAATATTATTCAAGATGGCCCTCACAGTGCTGACAGACGAAAACATCAAACACATCCTCGAGAACCTGACCAGGGCAGAGGTGGAGAATTTGCAGGATTCAATGAGAGATTCTCTTCATGAATATGCAACAGGAACTACAAAATCAGGGTGTGAGGCGGAGAATCAGCCAAAGCGAACGATCTTAGAATCAACAAATGGGACAACGACACTATTCATGCCATCAGTCAGCTCTACAAGCCTGGGAATAAAAGGTCATACCTGTCTCCCAACCATTTTAACGAGTTCAAAAGCTAAACTACATAACAGTTGTTAGCCTTGCAGCTTCATCGACGCGCAAAGACCATCCAGCATCTGAAAGTGAGATCACAACCCCTCAAGGAGCCCTCACTATCATGGGATCCAATGGCAAGCCATTTGGATTCCTCAACGCCGAAGAAGTGACCGCATTCCGAACCGCTCTCGCCTCCTCGCTCCTCCTCACCCGTCGACGAAAAGTCAAGACATTAACAATCTTCGGGGCTGGAAAACAAGCATACTGGCATCTCCGACTGGCTTTGCTCCTGCGCGGATCGACCATCAAAAAAGTCCATTTCGTGAACCGCGAATTCAACCACCGATCGGCTCAGATCATGAAGACTTTCGTCGGCTTTGACCCGAACGTGAAAACTAGAGAGGGCTGGCTAGACACCACTTTTGATCTCACATCCCTGAATTACGTCGAGATCACCCGTCTCCTGAGAGACTATCTCCGGGCATCGGATGTTATAATCTGCACGACGCCAAGCACAGAACCACTTTTCGATCATTCGATATTAACGAATGCTGAAGGCAGAATGCGCCCAAGGCTCATAATCGCCGTTGGAAGCTACAAGGCACACATGATCGAAATCCCTCCCGAGGTGGTATCTCAAGCCGTCAAACTCCACGGGCCGGGGAGACACTGGCGCAAGCGCGCTGAAGAAGGCGGCGCGATTGTGGTTGACACCATCGCCTGTCTCAAAGAAGCCGGCGAGCTGGTCCAGAGCGGCATCGACTCCAACCACACCGTGGAGCTGGGGGAGCTGGTCATGTTGGAACATATGGATCACGAGGCACACGATTCTGAATCTAGTTCGGCCATCGATGACAGTCCTCGGAACTCGACCGAAACTTTAAGCCCGGAGTCGGGGAAGAGCAGTCTGGCCTGGGCATTGAGAGATAGCAGCTTGGAGGACGGCTCCAACACCCCCAAGAGCCCATCGCGGAAATCATCTTTCACGCTATCGAGGAAAGGTTCGTTTAACTTTCACTCGAGATCGGGCAGTGCAGGGTCCCAAGGGAGGAGAAGGAAGAAGAGGCAGACCGAGGCCGAAGACGAGTTGAGCCGCTGGTTGAGCAGCGGGAACGTGATCTATAAATCTGTAGGTATGGGCCTCATGGATTTAATCGTCGGCGGAGATATCGTGAAGCTGGCGAGAGAGAAGAATGTGGGAACTACGATTATGGACTTTTGAAAAGAAAAAATTATTTATCATGGGATAGGATGCGTTTATGAGCTTTATACCTAATGACGGTTTTGCATATGATACGGACTATGAGAGGGCAGAAGTGGGTCTCCACGGATTTTGTAATATACCAAAAAAGATGGTACATACTTTATATAGGATATGTGAGGTATGAAGATATGTGCATGGACTGAATGAAGAAAGAGGCTTGAGAAAGCCACTCTTATATAAGAAGAGTTGAGGCAGAACACAACGTATAATGGCGTACAGAGGCACATAATCCATCGTCAATACTCACTAATGATACCATTTTATACGGCCAAGTCACACAAACTAACGCTTTAGAACTCAGACTGGGAGATGTTCCCACCTTTGGGATCTTTATTGAGTGTCTAGGTAAATTAGGGAGCGAAGAGTTGAAAACGGCCCCTATCGCTATTGCATACCCCTCTAGAGCAATGCAACATGGGGTGACCAAACCGATATGCCTTCGGCGTATTCCACTCAGTATTCTATTCTGTGCTATCCTGCCGCATTTCCAGGAGCCAAAAGAGAGAGCCTGAAAACAGCAACTCTCGGTGTCCAAAAAAATTAAAAACTGGAAAAAAAAAACGCCACCAACGCTCCCCAACCTCGCTTTGTGATTAACACCTGTTGTTTTGCCTCCTTTAAATATATATATAAATAAATAAATAAGTTTTACCGGATGGCCATCGTGGCACTCTCACCGCCAAAGACCAACATTCCATGGTTTCCTTTAAGAACCTCCGCATCCTCATCAGCAAAACTCATGCCGCCGTGCCCGCCGGAATTTCCACACTTCAAGTCACGGATCTTTCCGCAGGCGATATCGTAGACTATGCCGTGGACTTTCAGGCCCCTCTCGCGGATGGCCTCTTCGATGAAATAGGTGCTCAGGAGGCTACCGACGCCGCTTTGGACGTTCAACTCGGCCAGTCTTACGGCCATCTTCTTCTCGTCTCCCAGGTCCTTCAGCTCCGACTCGTGCGCTCTGCGGATGGCCTTGAGAGGCGTGATCCAGGCGTCGATTACGCCGCCCACACGGGAGTCACTGAGCGCCGCACCGCACCCGCCGCAGCTGCTGTGCCCGCAGATAACAACGTGTTTCACCTTCAGGTGCACGACGGCATATTCGATCACCGCCATCGAGTTGATATCTTGCGGTGAGACGATGTTGGCCACATTGCGGTGAACGAACACATCTCCTGGTTGTAGTCCAAGGAGGGTAGTCTCAGGGACGCGGGAATCGGAGCAACCGATCCAAACTGTGAGATATGTTAGTTTTCTGGGTTAATTTTTTCATTCATTCATTGCGAATTGCTTTTGCGGTGTGGGGTCCGAGAGGGGCAGGGGGCTTAAACGTACGTATTGCCGGCGATTGTCCAGCGGCGAGTTTTTCAAAAAATGTTGGGTTTTGATGGCCTTTGTAGTTTGCCCAGGCCTCGTTGGATTTTAATGCGTATTCGAAGCTATCTATGTTCTGAATGTTAGCAAGCTGGCTTGGATTTCGCTGCGTTGAGAGTTCTCCACTATAATTGGGCGGCCATATAGAGAGAGGGGTGAGAGCGTACCTTGCGAAGCCATAACGGAGAATTACTATGCAGAGGTATGAATAAGAATGAAAGAATAATCGGATCTCTTCTAATTGGTCTAGAAATCACAGCGGAAGTGAATGAGAGATAGGAGGTAGGTTATGTCGAGGTAGTGCACACACAAAGCGGTATTGAATTTGTTGAGTTGGAGCGAAGGAGTAACGTTAACCCTAAGTGAGTGGAAGTCTTTGTCGGAGGTTTAATTTGTCAGGCCCGAAATCCGAACAGTGACGGGGTCTTCGGTACCCGTACCGTAGTGTACCGGACCTTTCGCAGAGAGTGTAATAGATGACTGGATTGGAGGGTGCTGTACGAATATAATGTATCGTCTGGCGCGGGAGCCGATAACGATAAGAATCGCCCAATTAAAATAGCCAATTGCGGGTGCGGATAACCTCTAATGGCAGATCCGAGATCGAGCTGATATTGGAGTCGAGAAGCTTGTGGGGGGTAAAAGTTTCACGCGATCGAGTGCTGCAGAAAAAAACACGCGCGCACGAATAGACAGATAGATAGACAGAGTTGAATAGAGGAGAAGAGAGATGAGATGGACGAGGAGAGCCGGCGGCAACTGCGTATATGAAGCAAAAATCCCCATGCGTTCCAGGGCCCCCCAGCAAGATGCGTAAAACGTGTAACATGTCTTACCACGAGTGCGTCTCACGGGTTTGTCCGAGAGTCATTGCTGAACTGACATCTTTGAAGTCCATCTTTGTCTTTTTTTTGCCTGAAGAGGGGGGGATATGCGGTAAGGCGGAACGCGTGGGGAGACATCTATTTCACACCGGATAAGTGGTTGAGAAGAACTCTTTTTCTCTTCTCTTCCCTGTCTCTGCACCATATGCCCAAAAGAGAAGACCTGAGAAACAAGATGGGAACACATGGGGAAGACGAGGTCACACACAAACGCCCGCACACGCGCACCTACATTCTGGAAGATGTGGCTGACCGCCACACTCACCAGATAATAATGCCTCACTTCAATCTCCAACCCCCAAAAATCCCTGGTCAACACGAAGAATTTTCGTTCCACCCGTTCCGCCCTTCGTTTTTCCCCAATCTGGCATTCTCCCATCCCGGCGCGGACGTGCGGAGGAAAAAAATAGGAATCCTGACTTTCCTTGTTTATAGGAACAAGAGACGGCGCTAGAAGAAAGGGACAATTTGATATTTTTGGGAATTAAAAAAAGGGTTGTGCTCCTCCCCCCTGCCTGTCGATCTGGCAGCGATGAAATTACAAGGGGATGGAATCTGGCTGGGGCCTCAAGCGAGGGCGAGGGCGGCACAACAAGCTTTTAAAACGTGTTTGGAACTCCGTACGGAGGCCCATCAGAGTTACGGTACATCCGTACTCGCGGCCCTGATGTTTGTGCTCGCGTTCATGCTCTTGCTTCTGCTGGCAGGTCGGTAGACTATATGGACAAACATCTTCGCTCACGGTCGCCGTCGCGGTCACGGCCACGACCACGGTCACGGCCATGGTCACAGTCAGGGTCAGGGCCAGGGCTAGGTTCACGTGAGTAGGACAGATCCCTTCCCGCGGACATCCGCGGATCGATACGTACACTTCTAGAGCACCAGAATACTAGATACGAGAGGTAGCGAGAATAGTCCATGTCTTGTTAGTGTGCATAGGATAAGTCGACGAAAATGCACAGGTATGGTATCATCAAGCTTGCATTTTTCCTGTGCCTAGCTACAGCCCTTTCCATGCTATGATATCATTAAAAAACGCCAACGACAAGCCCTTCAAGAAAACCTTTAGATCTTGATAGCGCTCTCAAGAGCCTTGCGCTTCTTCTCGGTCCGGGCAACAGCCTTGGCACCCATGATACCACCACCCCAGTGTCTCTTGGCCTCCTCGTATTTATCCGAGTAACCTTCCTTAACGGTTTGAACCAATTTTGACAACTCGGATTTGTCCTCAGATCGGACTTCGGTCAACGCGAGAACAGCAGCAGTCTTCTTGTGGACGACTGTGCCGAGTCTGGCCTTGCCTTTGATGATGGCATAAGGGACACCCATCTTTCGGCAAAGAGCTGGGAGGAAGATAACCAACTCAATGGGGTCAACATCGTTGGGGATGAGGACTAATGCGGCCTTCTTGTTCTCAATCAAGCCAACAACGTGGTTGAGACCGTACTTGGCAACATATGGCTTCTTGCTCACATCTTCCTTCTTCTTGCCTTCCTTGATGGCGGTGGCCTCCTTGAGCAATCTCTCCTTCTTCTCGGCCTTGCTCTCCGGTCGGTATTTGTTGAAGAGCTTGAGAGCTTGTGCAGCAGTGTTACGGTCGAGGACATTTTGGAATTGAGCAATCGCAGGTGGGACCTTCAGTCTGAGGTTGAGGATCTTCTTTTGGCGTTGCAGGAGGACATACTCGGGCCACTTCACCATACGGGAGAGATTTCGTCGAGGTTGGATATCTTGGCCGATGCCATAGTTGCGGGTCTTCTTCTCGATGAGAGGATTCTGAAACCCATTAGCATTCATGAATTCATAAGTGATGAACACTTCACATACCTTTGGGGCTTTCTTTCCTGCGCCAGCTTTGGACTGGGGGAACGGCGCCGGAGCAGCCTTCTTTCCTGCTTTTGGAGGCTATCATTGAGAAAAGAAGATATCAGCGAATATGTTCACTTATAATCTTCTTTGAACTCTAAAGAGACTACGTTGACATTTCTGCACAACGATAGCTCAAGCCATCTTCATCAACACCCTCAGGTAGTTAATGGAATAGCATCTCGACGTGCGATTGCTCGCAGAGGTGCGAGAGCTGTGGCGAGTCGTCATATTAATTCATGGGAGATATTATCATTAGCTTACCATCTTGATCGAGTCGCTGTGTTGTTGATGCAGCGATTTGTCGTCGTACTTTTTTTGTCGATGGGGTTCAAGAAAAGATTTTAGAAATTCGCGAGTTGTGGGAACTATCTGAGCCTGCAGGTTCGCTAAATTTAAGTGTCATCACGTGCACCGTGGAGTGTTTGCTCGATAAGCAATCTCTAAATTTTGTAGTGACTCCAAATATTTTGAATATTGGAAGTGAAGACACCCTCTGATGAAATACACAGAGAATTTTGACAAAAATGGCGCCTGTTTCTTGTGCTGTTTGCATGACCGCCCGTGCTTTAATAATTCGACCGAAAAACCACCAGAAGCTCTGCAAAACATGCTTTATATCGATCTTCGAAGAAGAAATCCACCATACAATCACATCCACGAACCTTTTCTCACCTGGTGATCGAATAGCGATTGGCGCATCCGGCGGGAAAGATTCAACTGTTCTCGCATCTGTTCTCAAAACCCTCAACGAGAGGTATAATTACGGATTAGACCTAGTTTTACTCAGCATCGACGAAGGAATTAAAGGTTACCGAGATGACTCCCTCGAAACAGTCAAGAGAAATGCAGTACAATACGATATGCCTCTGAAGATTGTGGGTTATGATGAACTATACGGGTGGACCATGGATCAGGTCGTGGAAGCAATAGGAAAGAAAGGCAACTGCACCTACTGTGGAGTGTTTCGAAGACAAGCCTTGGACCGAGGGGCGAAAATGTTAGGGATCAAGCATGTAGTAACCGGACACAATGCGGATGATGTTGCTGAAACTATTTTGATGAATCTGTTGAGAGGAGACCTTCCCCGCCTTGCTCGAAGTACAAGCATAGTCACAGGAGACGCTTCGAGCGAAGTGAGGAGAAGCAAGCCGTTGAAATACGCATACGAAAAGGAAATTGTGTTATATGCCCATCACAAGAAGCTTGACTATTTTAGTACGGAATGCTTGTACAGCCCTGAAGCTTTTAGAGGCAGTGCCCGGAGTTTGATTAAGAACTTGGAGAGGGTGCGTCCAAGTGCGATATTGGACGTCGTCCGGAGTGGCGAGGATATGGCGAGACTAGTGCCAGAGGAAGTCACTGGAATTAGCCACTGCAAGAGCCAGAAAGTTTCTTTGTCGAGTACAGATGGTGAGGAAGAAGGTGCTGGTGGTTGCGGCAGTGTAAATGGAAGGTCGAGCGGCGGGGAAATGGCTGATATGGAGAAAAAATTGCAAAATGATGATGAGGCTTCCTCCAGAGAAATTGATCTTACATCTACCGTATTGAATGGTGCGAGTGGACAACGTCACGAAAGATTAAGCAGCAAGATAGACCACAAGAGTGGCGCAAAGAAAGACAAAAAGCTTACTCGACAGACTTTAGGCTCATGTAAAAAGTGTGGGTACATGTCAAGTCAGGATATTTGCAAGGCATGTATGCTTCTTGAAGGGTTGAATAAGAACAGGCCAAAGATGGAAATTGAGATCGATGTTGAAGATGAAGAAAGCTCTACACTTAGACGCAGGGTGGAAGGGCTAGCATTAGCTGCCGGTTAGAAATATCAAGCCAAAAAATTTAATAAAAATAAGAAATCAAAAATAAAAGCGAAGGAAAAGGATAAATAATGAAGAGATATTACCGGGCGCTTGCCCGAACTTGCTTAGGAGGGATCATCAGTACCGTCCTGGATTCTTTGCTTTCAAAGTAGCAGGAATGCACTACAGTATCACTTGCACTGCAGCGCCTCTCGGTATGAATCATATCAATTGAGAAACTCCATACATGTTACCATGAGGACCTAATTATTCACCTCTAGATGAACCGACTCTGCTCGGCCATCCTGGCTTAGGATTCCCGAAAGTCAACTTCCTTATTCACTTATTTATGTTGTATAAAGATTTAAGCGAGGGGGTCGAGCCTTGACTGACGCATTCGAGGAGAGCCTCTTTGTAATAGGCATTCCCTAGATACGAGGTAGGAATCACTTACAGTAGTCAATTAAGAAGACATCCTGCCAGCCTCAAGAATGATTATCCTAAATACCATTATATAAAGTAATTACGGAGCCTCATTGCATCTCTTTTATATAACCCGAGGAAACCAGTTAACGGATTAAAGTAGTTTGCAAAACTTCAATCTGTCCGTCCAATTACCTCGGAGGTAGAACTATTCAACTTATTATTATCTGTAGCTTGCAATTGCGTAAGACTGCAATATCTCCAAACCTCCGCCCTAGTTCCTTTATTTATAACTAACAGTCTCAAGAGGGTTAGAAATTATATCTTCGCTAGAGGCCTAGTGAAAAGATAAGGACTAAATCGGAAGGCTCCGGTCACTGCTACCCTGAGATTTCTGTCACTAAAGTCGCAAATTATCCAATCATGTGACACATCTCACTTAATCAAAAGTGGGGCATTGGTCCTGCTTCTTACTTTTGCTGCCCTTTTCTCTGCACATAATATTTGGACGTCAATTTGTCGGAATACTTCCAAAAATGGTTGGGACAAGTACCAAGAAGCAGCGGTCACATTCGGGCTGCTCCAGGTGCAAGCGGCGACGACAAAAATGCAATGAAGCGAAACCTCAATGTGAACGATGCACCGAAGCTCGGGTATCTTGTGAATACTCTGTGCAATTACGTTGGGGTGGACGTGATTTTAATCGATCCAGGTTCGGGCATTGTTTAAAAGGAAGTGTGAGGAAAGTTCGAGGAGACAGTATGTTAATACCTTGACCTTAACTAATTCCAAATCTCGTTTCCTTGATTGAAACGTAATCAATAGTTTTTTGATATCAATTCACTGACATTTCACAGGAACTATGGCGGATGGATTTGTATACGCAGCTACTGCACTAATTCCATCAGTTTCACAAGGCCTATCAATCTTCCCCGAGCTCTCAGGCATCGAAAGATCATTACTAGGCCACTTTTTGCGTGAAGCATCTCGGATCACTTGTTGTAACTCACATGTTCAAACGGAACTTTGTCAATTGATCCTCCCAATGGCTGTTGAATCGCCCCCTTTGATGAGTGCCACACTTGCTTGGGCTGCAATCCACAGTGTAGCATTTCAAGGACGGATCGAGGGTGTCACCGATGCCGGACAGCTCATTGCAAGCCTGAAGTCCAAAAGTCTTGAACATCTCCGTCAAGAACTTGAATCCCCTGTTGTAGAGAATAGCGAGGCATTGCTTGCGACTGTACGAACCCTCTGCCAATCCGAGATCCATTCCGGTAGCGATGAATCCAGCTCGTGGCGAGTTCATGTCAGAGGAGCGAAGGCACTAATGGCGGTTATTGAACGCTCTCGGCCTCAAAAAACACCCATTTCTCGACTGTTGTATAGATGGTGCGCTTCTCTCGATTCCCTTGCAACACTAGCGATTCTAGGGAGCTCGAATCCAGTTGGGGAGGATGTCACGGCCAGCACTCTGATTGACTGCAGTAGCACCGTTTCTGTTTATCTGGATGACTACAATGGTTACTCTACTGATCTTTCGGCCGTCATAGGGGAAATTGGGATTGCTGTAGCGACTCGGCCTAGAAATGAAGATTTTGAAAGATATGTTCAATTACAGTCACGAGCGGATTCGCTCGAATCAACTGTCTACGAGATCATGGAGAGGGATAACCGGTCGGAGCCTGTGTTTTATCCTGGTATAATTGAAAAGCTCAGTCCGCAAGCCATTCGAGAGTACTGCCTGTGCAATGAAGCCTATCAGCATACTGCACTTATTCATATCCGCCGGCGATTGCGGCATCTTCCGCGAGATGAACCTTTAATCCAACATTCGGTAAAAAGGATCATTGAATGTGTCCAATCAATTACGCCATCATACGGATTATCGCCAGGAATTGTCCTGACAACTCCACTATTCACAGCGGGATGTGAAGCCTTCGGGGAAGACAGGGAAGCTATCAGGCGGCTTTTAAGGCAACTCTACGATCTTTTGAAAATCCGGAATATCAACTTGGCTATTGAGGTTCTGGAGGCTTATTGGGAGGATGATACAAACGGCGACTGGGAAACATTCATTCGTATGTTTTGCATCTTTAATTTTATTCTGCCTTTCTAACCCATCTTCACAGGCCAAAGAAATTGGGACTTTATACCATACTGATATCTCCAATGAGCTCAATATAAAACTACTAAATTCGTCACTCTATGCATCACTTTCTACCGACCGTCCTCTTTTGCTCAATTATGGATCAATATGATCCGCAAAACCCAAGTTCATGGGTCTACGCAATTTTGTGCCGTATCTCTGGAGCAAGTAATATGCTGGAATAATCCCAAAAGTGCAGATGATTGCTTGCGCTGAGAACGTCCAAGTATAACCTTTGAATAAGATTAGTTTGTTTTCTCTTGGACGGTTAAATAGAGTACAAACCAGACGCTACAACCCAGTCGTTTATGAACCATGGGTTTATAAATGCGGACATCTTCATAGATTGTCAATCAGAGCTCCCAAAGATATATGGGTAGAACACGTACATTGATGACAACGGTATAGAAAGTTATAACTTCCATCGCATGCTCGGGATAATTGTCGACGATATATGTGGACAGGACAGTATTCCCGACCTGCAAGCCAGCAGCATCTATGCCAGATGTTAGCATCGCCATTGAAGTGGTTTCATATGCTCTTAGGCGCACATAAGAAGAATGCTACTTGTCCTGTTATCCAATGCCATTCTCGATCGATCGATAAGCCCCAAACAATAAGTCCAACCGATGAAGATACTGCAGCGGGGTATCCCAGCCACAGCCTCATTTCTGGGAGTCTTTTGCCACCGTTCTTCAGAGCTAGTCGCCGCACCACCCAATCGCTCAACCGTCCAGAACAAAATATCTCTGCGAGAACGATACCAATAATCAAGCCTATGAAAAGCAGACCTTGTATTTGAAGTTTAAAGTTGATATATGCCGCAGGCTCCATCGTCAAGACAGAGCATATCCTATAACCGACATGAGCTCTGGAACTTTACGAAACTTTGCAGAGAGAATAACTTACCACCAATAGTGGAAAAATACGTAAGCTAATGTGCTTATAACTATGGTTGGATAAGACCATATCATGCAAAATTGGACGGCTGTGACGTATGGCTTTGGATGTGCCAATCCTGGTACTTTCCGGAAATTGAGAAATCCAAGCTCTTTTGTTTTTTTAATTTGGCTGACGGAGGAATTTGATGATTCTTCTCTATCTTTGACGGACGTACTACTCTGCTCAGAAGAAACCACAAGAGAGCGCGGGAATAGAGTCTCTGGGAGAAAGCTACATTCTACAACGAGGAGGACACCGAAGAGCATGACTACATGGTATGCAATCCAATACTGGTTCACAGTGGCTAAGAACCCGCCAACTTTTGGAAATATATTAGCTCTACTTTCCAGAACTTCGTTGGGAAATTTCACTAACCTAGCCCACCAACTAGTGTTCCCATATTTGCACTCATCGCCCAAAGACCGACGCGAAATCCGCGCTCATGCTCCCAAGAGATGTCGTTAACGATACTCAAGCCCACATTTGCAGCTGGACCGATTCCAAATCCTTGAAAGAAACGAGCAACAAGGTAGCCCTCGAAACTGATTCCGCGTATCGAAGTGCATCCACTGGAGATCAGTGCAATGGTCGTGCCTAGGATCATAACAGTCCGTCGACCGTATATGTCAGCTAATGCAGAACATAACAATGGACCCGCAGCCAGTCCTAATGCCGGGATGGCAAATGTCCAGTTGACTTGAGAATATGTGGCATTGAACTGAACCTGGAGAAGTGTAAAGGATGGGATAGGAGCAGTTGTGAAGTACGTCAGGAGGAAGTATGAAAAGCAAACTATGGCCATAATGGTATATTTCTGAACCTTCGACCAGTTCAAAGGATCCAATGGGTCGGAGGTGGGGGTGGGAATGAGTGGTTGGCCGAACTCATCAAGAAGAGTAGACTGAATATTCCCTGTTCCTGTTTCGAGTGTGGAGTCCATGATAGGAGAGGGCTCCTTCTCTTGCACATGTGGCTCTGATTTCAGCGAGTCCATAATTGCGCTGAACAGTAATAGAAATATTTGGATACGAAAAGATCAAATTTTCAAGAAAAGTTGAAGTTTCCTAGCGGGGAGAAGTCCAAGTATATAACATCTCTTGAACTTTCCTGAAGTAGCAGATATCCTATCACTGTAGTATCGGCCGAACTATTAGATCTATAAGCTATGCCTTGAAATTGAAAACGTTATCTAGAATTGTACCTATTACTGAGATTCAAATTGTTTTGTCAGAACTAGTCTTCTATATTCCCCCTTGCATCCATGCGTCCAGGGTATATGGTAGTGTCTCGTGGAGTTTCTCTTTTCGGATAAGCGCGGGAAACCCCACTATCACATCTCCACAACCATCCACCCTTAGTATCATTATGCAGGACTAAAACAAATGTAAGGTAACGATAAAATCTTATCTTGGATTACAATTATCTTAGCCTGTCCGGCCACGGCAATGCGCCTCATCTTCGAGCCCTTGTCATCGTCAACTCTTTCCCTTTCCAGCCATCCTCAGTAATGAGGTGATAAAAAAGTAATCGACCGAAGAGCAAATATAAAGCAACAATGAATCTGGGAGCCAAATGCTCATGAACTAATTTTTTTTGTTATCTTCACCCCGGAGACAATATGTTTGGTCAAACATGGGCCCTCTGCACGGTCGCAACCGTATTGATATCTCTCTACATTGTGGCTTACAGAGCATTTTTCTCACCTCTGGCGAAAATCCCAGGGCCAAGAATTGCCTTGTTTACAGACCTCTGGCTCATGATCCAAGAATTTTCTTCAACTCGCCGAGAGTATATACATGAGCTTCACAAAAGATATGGACCTGTCGTACGTCTGGGTCCGAATGAAGTTTCCTTCACCTCGCTTGAAGCCATGAAGGAGATATATACTTCCGGCGGAAGCGGCTATGATAAGACGGAATTTTACACCCTATTTATGCAATTTGGAACGAGGTGAGGATCTTGGCACTTGTTGACTAGAACATCTCACTAATTTATTTTAGAACTATGTTTTCGACTCTGGAAAAGGGTGCAGTATGTTTCCTGAAGAGATAGTGAAAATAATATTGCTGACTATTCGCAGCATAGTCAAAAGAAGCGGTATATTGCAAGCCAATATGCCAATACGAATATACTGCGTCCACAGGTCCTAGGCGGAATTCAAGATCGAGCTGACGCTTTCGTCAAGAGATGTTTTGAGTTTGGGAAGAGTGGTATGGATGCATATGTGAGCCAAGATTATAAATACAAAACCATTTCTAACAACTCAGGTCTATCTGCATTGCTTCGCGTTAGATTGCGCATCACATCACCTTTTTCACCCTTATGGTACTCATTCTATTGAGCTTGAAGAAGATTTCAAGATGATGAAAGAGCTCTCGTACCATGATAGCCTCAAAGGTTTGTGTTTCAAATCTAAGTGCTTAACTGCGTAGATGCTGACATTGTCTTAGAAAATTTTGCAAAGTATCGTTGGCCTATGCTGTCAAACTTGCTAAGCAAACTCATTAAGCCACGCCCGGCGCCAATGGCCAATCAATATGTCCTGGATTGCACGGCCAAATCAGGCCTTGGAGAGCAGACTCTTCTATACAAACTCCAGAACAGCAAGGATCATTTTAAATCCATCCAAATGGCTGCTGAGTGTATGGATCATCTAGCTGCTGGTATTGATACCACTGGCGATGCTCTTTGCTTCTTGATGCATCAGCTATCGCTCCCAGAAAACTGCCATATTCAAGAAGCAATTCTTAAGGAGGTTACGGAAAACGAGGATAGTCAAGCTGATGATCTTCCGTATCTAAATGCAGTCGTGAAAGAAGGTTTACGATGCTTCCCTCCAATACCAATGTCACAACCACGTTACGTCCCCTCTGGAGGTCGCACGGTTGCCTCATATTACATCCCGGCAGGAACCATTGTCAGTTGTCAGGCATACAGTGTTCATCGACTAAACGAAGAAATTTATCCAAACGGAGATAAATTTTTACCAGAGAGGTGGTTAGATGAAGATACTGTCCTTGAATTGAATAGGTATTTCTTTGCATTTGGACTAGGTGGAAGAGGTTGTACTGGCAGACAGTAAGTCACCTATCCAAGTCTACGAAGGATGAAGTGAAAACCGCCGTACTAACAGTTTCAGTCTGGCAATTGCGGAGATGAAGTGCTTACTTCGAGAGGTGTACTCCCGGTTCAAGACCCGGATTGCACCCGACATGAAAGGGAGAATGACAATATCAGATCAGATTATCTCGAGCCGCCCCTTAGACCAGACTTGCAAACTCATGTTTGAACCATTAGCAGAGGATTAAATCTGTACATTTATTGCCAAACATATATATATATATATATATCCTCTATAAAAATTCACACTGCTTATGATAGTATGCATATACTATTCCGGCCATAGGGAACTGCCCATGCTGGGATAAAAATTCCCGGCAGTTCTGTCCACTAGTCTGGTTCATCCAGACTTTTGAGATGGCATTCAGTGCTATAACTGCCTAATACGGTCACAACGGCGCAATGAAATAGAGTTTACGAGCGGAAACCAGCACAGGGTGCCCGATAAGAGTCCGAAGAGTGGGGGATAAGGCGGTGCAGGTTAGGTGAAGGAGAAGCGAGCCCCTAAATGCTTCTCAACATCACGTACATTCTTATCTCTAAGCTTGTTGGCCGATCCTTGGCCTTTCTTTTTACTATTTCTTGCAACAATTCTTATTCAAATTTATATATTTTTTTTATGTTTGTGGTTGCACTATAACTCTAGTCATTGTCTCCCGTCTAAAGCCCTTGCATCTTTGAAAGGTATAAAATGAAAATGACATATCCAATTCTATAATGGTTGATCTTAAATTCTCTCGCTGACTCATTTATAAGTTCTCAATAATGGCTACATCAATTAAAAAACACCCTCTGGACCCTCTCACAGGAGAAGAGATCATACAAATCTCATCCTTACTTAAAGCATCCTCGGGGGAACAAAATCTCCACTTCAAAGTAATCAGTATCATTGAGCCGGCGAAGGCCCAACTCCGGCCTTTTCTGATAGCTGAACGAAATGGGAAGACGGCACAGAAACTTCCCCGACGAGCTTCCGCTCTATATTACCGTCGGGGGACGGCAGACCTATTCCTCGCTGAAGTGAATCTTGATTCGAACGTGGTTGAGAGCATCAAGAAACTGGATCCAAAATTTCACGGCCAGAACGACATTGATGAAGTTATAGAGTTGAGAGATGCCGTTCTTTCGAATCCTAAAGTGTTAGAAGAAGTTAAGAAGTTCAATCTCCCGGATCATTTGGAACTTGTTTGTGATACTTGGCCATATGGGCGAGATTCGGAACATGTTCTTCCACGTTACATCCAGGTAGTCTCATATGTTTACTCACTCGGCTATGGTCAGTTTCTGATATTCGGCAGTGTTATCTCTTTGCCCGTAACCAGCATCCAGGATCTAATCATTATGATACCCCACTTCCATTTTCGCCCGTTTTAGACATGGCCACGAGAGAATTGGTGGAGATTATCCGTCTCCCTACAGGTGCAGGACCAGAGCTGAACTATGATGCAGTATATGAACCTCATACTACGAAAGAGTATCATCAGGATCTTCAGCAGAATCCTCCAAGAGACGATTTGAAGCCTCTCATTGTTCAGCAGCCTGAAGGTGTTTCGTTTACCATCGACGGATACTTAATTAAGTGGCAAAAATGGAGGTTCAGGCTAGGATTCACGTGGAGGGAGGGAATGGTGCTCCATGATGTGACCTATGATGGAAGAGAGTTGTTTCATCGGCTGAGTTTGAGTGAGATGTTTGTCCCTTATGGAGATCCAAGATATCCTTATTCGAGGAAGAGCGTGTTTGACGTGGGTGATATTGGAGCTGGAGTTGCCGCAAACAACCTTTCTTTAGGATGTGATTGTCTAGGTGTCATAAAGGTATGGCTTTTACTTTTTAAAGAAGGAAAGGCTAATCATTAATCAGTATTTCTCGTTTGTAATCACCAACTCGCAAGGCAGTCCCGTGGAAAGGCCAAATGCAATTTGCATGCACGAGATTGATGACGGGATAGGATGGAAACATACGAATTCCCGGACGGGGGCCGTCTCGATTGTCCGGTCTCGAGTTCTGGTTCTACAAACCATTATCACAGTAGGCAACTATGAGTACGTGTTCATGTGGCATCTTGATCAAGCAGCTGGTCTCCACTACAAAATCCAAGCCACAGGGATCCTCTCCACAGCAGCTATAGACGCGGGGGCTACAGTTCCGTGGGGCACGAGAGTCAACGAGGGAGTCATGGCACCCTTTCACCAACACGTTTTCAGTCTCCGAATCGACCCCTGTATTGATGGTGACAACAACACACTTGTCGAAGAGGATTCCATACCCATGCCAATAGATGACAAGAATCCATATGGGGTTGGCTTTGTGACCGAATCTCGCACCCTCTCTAAGTCGACGCCTTCAGACTCCGCCCCCAATCGTGTGCACAAAATAATCAATTCTTCAAGTATCAATAAATCTTCTGGCAAGCCCGTGGCCTATGCCATCCACAGCCCGCACAAACAAATGCTGCTAGCGCACCCTTCTTCCTGGCATGGCCGGCGCGCCAAATATGCGTATCATCCTTTCTGGGTGACTTCCTATCGAGACGACGAACTTTTCGCCGCCGGTGACTATACGTATCAATCTTTACCCGATAAGAATAGTGACCTAGGAGGATGGGCGTCGAGAGGAGATGCGACGAAGGATACGGACATCGTAGTGTGGCATAGTATTAGTTTGACCCACAACCCACGGACGGAGGATTACCCTGTCATGCCTTGCGATACGATGACGGTGAGTCTGAAGCCTAGTGGATTCTTCGACTCAAATCCAGCCTTGGACGTACCCCAAAGTATGCAGGGGGGAAATAAGAGTCGGTTGGTTGACGAGGCTGCGGGAGGGGTTACGGAAGAAAAGGGCTGTAAGCCAAAGCTATAGATTAACGAGTAGGAAATGAAAATTCAATGATAGTGGCAAATTAGCATTTAGCTTCAATTACGAATTTTTATGATGGAGCCACATTCATCTTGAAGGCTCCTAAAGTATCAAGCAGGACAAAATTTTGAATAGCAAGATGCATTCTTTCACTGCCATTTCTCCTAAAAGCCTGTGAAAGGAATATATCAAAGGGCGAAGCGACTATTCTTGAAACTCAATAATAGCCGTATAGTCTTCATGATGTCTATAGCCATAACCACGAAGTTCCCGGTTAAATTTCTCGCCAAATAAACTCGGTGAGATCTGCGCCACACTTTCGTCGATTTCTGCCTATCTTTACTGATAATTAATGCTTGATTATCATTTAGATGTCCAACATAATGTAATCGAGTGGCTATTAGCGAGCCATTTGACACCAGTGCTTCTCCAATATAGTAATGCCTGATTGAGCGTATATAGCGAGAACATAAGTCCTCTACATGTCTTACAACATTGTCTTCATTGAATGACTTGAAAATGAGATACCTAGTATCTGTTCCAAAGTAAGCATACTTCTAGGTCAAGAAATGATACGATACTTTTCGTAAGGAAATAATCACGCGAACAAAGCAAGGGAGAAGAACATGCAAGCGATGATATAACATTAAATCTTGCGCACTACCTTTTCTCCTTCCTGTCTAGTCGACCTAACACTCTTACCATCCACTGATGGCCAAAGACTCAATTGAGGAGATGACTATGATAGACCTCCTTTTGCCACCTCGTTCAAAGCCCGTGGAATTTTTTGTATGGGCTGCTGGCTATGGTTCTCGAGCCAAAATCACGCTTCGACTGTTCGAAGCCTCGAGTATCGCCACGTCCTCGGCCACGACCCCGTCCACGATAGTTAGGATCAAATGCTCGACCTTTGTAATTGCCTATGACTTGAAACTGCCGGGGACTTTGCGACTTATGGCTTTCGGACTGGTCATAAGAGCTTTGTGGATCGACTGTGTTAGTGCGAGTAGCTAGCTTGTTTTCATATTCACGACCCCGGCTTCTCTCCCGGTCCTCATGGGGTGACCGATTGTCAGATTGACCGTTGACTGAAGAGCGGCGAGTCGGTTCATCATTATCGGTATTTATACGGCGTTGTCCTGCTTCATCTTCCTCCTTGGCATGCTGATCATGCTCCCAATCATTAGTCCGAGCAACTTTTACTCCGACAATCTCATTCTGTGAACTCGAAATATCGCTGTGAGAACGTTTTTTAGATACAACTCGATTATGTAAAGTACCTGTGGTCAAGTTTTCGGTTGATATTAGAGGAGCCTCAACTCTGCTTTCTGGTTTGGGAGGTATTGCTGCGGGTAAATTAGATATAGTTGGAGCAATGAGAGCAACAGGAATGGGGCCCCGTTCTTCGGCTTCCATTTCGGCAAGCAGCTTATTCCTCTGTGCATCTAGTGCGGCGATTGCTCGTCGACGATTTAGAATTTTGTTTCTGTACGGTGCATTGTGGTAACCGGTAATGTCTAGCCATTCTCTCAAATCTTTATCATGAGGTAACAGCTCAGATAGCGTTGGATCCTTTTGATCGCTTTCTCGACGGAGCTTGATGTTGTCTTCTTGATGCTCCTCAACGGATGTGACAATTCGGCATTCCTCATCACGAGATTCTCGCCTCACAGTCTTTTGTTCTTGGTCCTGCTGTTGATATCTTTCACTAGGCTGAAGAGGATCATGATATCTATCATTTCGAGAGTCAGCCTCTTCGCACTGATTTTCTCGAGCCCGTTGTTGGCTTCCCATATTTGATGGAGAGAGACCGGACGGGGGTTGTTGCTCTTGCTGATCCTTATTGCCTTGGTTTTGGGATAATTTGTCATTTTGAAGCTTCCAAGAGGCCTTCTCACCACTTTGTATATCTTTTGGTTTGGTAGGTTGTGTCGATCTGGAAGGATGCCTTCTATCTTCAGCTATCTCTCCTTCTGAAGCCTCAGATCCGATCCTTCCATTGTTTCGGTCCCCAGATGGCTTGCTAGTTTCGCCCCTAGAAAATGGCCCTGAAGGACCGAGAAGCTTTGTGGGTTTCGTAGGGCCTCCTGTCGAAGGTCCTTGCGACTTCGCTAGGAGACCTGAGTTTTTCCGAGCTGGTTGGAGGCTTGAACCTTTTGGTTCTCCAAGATCCTTTCCCTGCTTGACACTTGCATCGGCTGATGCCTTCGATTCTGAGTATTGCGAAATTAGGTCGTTCACGTTTAGCTCCCGCTCATGTTTTTCAGAGGTTATAACAGGGCGGTTGGGTGATCCCCCTCGCGAGCCTGAATTCTCCATTCGCTCTGGTTGCTTGCCAAATTGTCCTTCTATCTCAGCCTCGGCGGAAGTATTCGCAGGGCTATCTCGTCCTTCTCGTCTCTTCAGAAGCTCGGCTTTCAATTCAGCAGCTCTGGCATTGATCTGAGCGGGAGGAGCAATAGTCGGCGTAGCGGTTCGAGGGACACTGAAATTTTGGGGAGGGAACTATGTAGAATTATTAGAGGTTAGTCAGACCTTTATACTAGTAGTATATCTCTGGGTTGACAAAAGGCTCGCAGATAAAGCTGTTTGTCCGCAACACTTACTTGAGGAGTGACAAGCTGATTCTGCAAGTATGCCCCTTGGTTGAATAGGCCTATGTTATGATGATCATTTTCTAAATAATTCTCACCATTGGCATCCTCATATAGCGTTGTTTTCTGTTGGTTTGGAGGATATGATTGTACTGTGAGGCCAGGAATTGCACCGAAAGGAGAAGGTAAAAAGCTCTCCTGGTCATTGAAATTATTATAGGAAGACCCATTATTACCAAATTCATTATTCTGCCACATAATGGTGAATTGTCCTGACCGCGACAACCAATCTGTACGTGAATGTGGTGAATTGTGATCGCTGTTTCAAGTTGCTATGAGAGAAAGCATTGCTAAAGTTGGAGCATTCTACTGTCGACTGCGTATTCTAGTACCATTACCTGCGAAAAATTGACGTGTTAAGAGTGCAGGATTCTCTTGTTGCTGTCTACACGAAAATTTACAAAAAAAAGTTGAAGATGTGAAGTACTTTTTTTTGAAGGGTAACGCGTTCCTTGTGCACTTAGTGAATGGCTTCTCGGTCCGATGTTATTCCGGACCCAAATTTAGACAATAATTTCCGGGTTCCCCTTTTACAGTTTTTGGAGCGGTGAAATATAAAGGTCAAGGGAAGAGTAATCAGTAAAAAATTATGCCTCTGCTATAGTCTTTCCTGTTGGGTTCTTATCTCATATATCATACATACTGAGCGAGGATGAGAATAGTTAACGAATATTTTGACAGTTTTTAGAATTCAAAACCCTTGTACACAGACTTCTTGTCAACTCCATTGATATTGAAACTTGAAAGGCAAATATGGTATTATGACTTCTAATTGAGGTTTAAAACCCCCGGGCAGGGATTTAAAGAGTAAATTTTAGACAACTTATCAATCTCTCGCATCCAGCCTGGTCAAGCTGGAGGGAGGAATGAAGCAAACAGGCCGCCTTGAATAAGTGCATACATGACCATAAAGGTGACAAGGCTTCTTACCAGTGGCTTATTTCCTGTCCAGCATAACACTGCAACGTACCACAGCCATACGGGATATGCTGATGAGATTCGTGTAATTATTTGCACATGGGCAGTGGTTAGAGTAAGTAATACCAACACGAGCTGCGAGACAGCCAGATTGCGAAAAATTTGAGTCTGACCTATTCCGGAAAGCTTTCTGACTTGCTCAACTTCTTTGACTTCCTTTACCGTACCAATCCATCGAGAGGCTTGGCTTGGGAATAAGTCCAATGCCCATATCCCAGAAGTAGTCATCAGAACAAGCATTGGGGTAGCAAGAAGGAAAAGAGGGATGTTCGATACTGTCCAGTAGCGAAATAAACCACAGTTCCTGTTTGCGTCAGAAAACTAGAACTAGACGATATCTCCAACACGTACCAATAGTGATCCTGAACGAATGTATATATACTTGGGAAAGGCCTGCCACACCATGGCCTTGGGCTACTTTCCATACTATTACAATATTCATTGTATGCAATATATTGCGGGAGAAGAAAGCCTGCACCAGCACTCACACCGCCAAGTCCCGTGATGATTAATCGACGGAGGGCGGTTGGTCTGATGCCGGACTTGAGAGACCAAAGTACTCTAAAAGCCTCCTCTAACAAGAGGAGGCCATTCAGGATTGCGTTACTTCGGAAAGTCGCAGCAATTCCAAACAACACTCCTGAAAGCAAAACGAGTAGATCCTGGCCACTCGTACTGTTCCCTTTTTGAACAAAACTTTTGGAGAATAAAAGCTGCCCAGCAAAACTCAGTAAGGCACACGAGCTTTCTGCATATGGCGCCGACAGGAACAGGCCTGCTGGGGAGATAATGTGCAATGCCGCAGCTGTGAAAGCCAATCCAGAAGGTGCCCGAGGGAACACCGCTAGAGTCAGATAGTAAATGAGTAGCACGGAGAGAATGTGCGAGACATGAGCAATGGCAATTGCTACCAATCCTTCAAATCCCTCATAATGAGCTACACCGATAGTTTCCAAGGCTTGGATTTGGGTTAGTATTTCCCTGCATGATCAGGAGGAATACGTCTCACCAGTAGCCCCGAGAGATATGGTGCGAGTAAAACCCCAGCCGAAAGCCCATTCCTGCTCAAACAAGTAGCCGCGACTGGAGGCCTGGGTAAAATATATGGCGTCCCATCTCGTCAACTTGATGGCCACATCGCGGAGAATTGAGGGGAGCGGTTGCCTTTGATCGGTTGGCACCAGCAGCGTGGTGGAGGTGTCATATCCCCGACCGGGACTGAGTGCTGCCACCAGCAGTAAAATAACTTTCCAGGCGACGCTGAGAGCGAGTAAATTTTGAACCGGGTGCTGAAAAGGCCGCTTCCATTGGGGCATGATGCGTCTTTCACGACAGATTCTGGACTCTCGACGTGGTGGTCAAATGCATGCCCCTTAAGCGGTGAACGCGTTTAATGCGACCGGATTCGCCTTGCATAAACTAGCCCAGTTTCCGCAAATGAGAGAGAGAGATTGCTTCCCGGAGATCTCTGGCGGCGGCGAAGAGGCGACAGTACAGTACTGGGAAGCACGCCCGCTCCACCTACAGTACAGTACCGTCCCGTGCAGTATCCAGGACCCACCCAGTACCCAGTACCCAGTACCCAGTACCGCTTACCGTCTACCGTGTACCGTACTGATGTTCCTGGACGATGGGCGGAGAGATTTTAGAGCCCGAACCCGAGGATCCTCTGGGCTGGTGGTCTGCTCGTGGACTTCGGGGTGTGGCCAAGGCCCGATTGGCTGAGCAAAGCGAACGGGGAGGAATCTGAGGACACGAGGAGGTACCGTCGTCACGTGGCAGCCAATCCCGTACCCGTACGTCGTACGAGCCTTTCCCAGCGATTTCCCCGTTCTTGGTCCCATTCGTCAGCATCGGCGACGTCGCTCTCTTGTGCCCGCTCAAGCCCCGACCACTGCTCGTTCTCCCCCACCGACTAATCAGGGAACGGTCACGCACAAAGTAATAAAACCTTTATGAGCAATTTCATACCATCCCATCCCATACCATCCCCCCCCATACTGTAAGCTGCTGCCCCCTTTCAGCCGTTTCGATTGCGCTGGACGGTAGGTCGCGCGCGCCGCCGGGTTCCCCGGGAGCTCTTCACACTGGACATCCGAGTAGTGTCACCCCTCAGCTTGCACAAAAATAATACTTGTTCCCGACAGGATAGGACTCCCTAATGGTAAGTCGCCCGTTTGGAGCTATCGGCTGATCGTCGACTGCCCCCATCCGGGCCTTTCAATTCGTTCCTGCGATGAGAGATATTATTTACTTTGTCCTGGGAAACGGACACTACTAAGTTCCGCCGTCTCCGGCGCTGGGAAAGTCTTGTTCTGCCCCTCTTAGAATAAACCTTATGCGGGTCCGGTTCGTGCAGTTCTTTCAAGAGCCCGGGAAGCCAAATACAATACAATACTAATCCCCCGCCTCCCTCCAGCTGGACTTTGTAAGCGCTCGCCCACCAGTCTCGCCCAATTATTGGGTTTGGGAATACAAATCCAGAAGATTACAAGTAAAATTGATCGATTACTCCGTGCTGACAGCGTGGGCGACAAAGCCGAATAGGAGAGAGCCAGGTATCCCTGGAATCGTACAACCTCCTACAGTACACACACACACGCATTGAGCCTCAAGAGTCCTGCACCACTACATCCGATCCTCCGGAACTCCTCTTCTTTCAGATTACCACTGCTCTTCTCTCGCAAACACCAGATTATCTTGGGCCCTTCTGCCCAGCCTGGCCGTGGATCGTCTCGACGACATTTCATTTCATATGATTCGATTTTCGCCTCTCTTACTCAGTCTCAGTCAGCCCTACTAGCGGTCTCCACAGTTCGTGGCTCCAATGCACGGGAGTCTCTTGGACGACCTGGAGATTTGGTTCAAATCCGATATATTGTGCTCTCAGTCCCTTTTCTGAATGGAAGGCGGCCTCTGGTCCGGGGCGCCCTTCCTATTCTTGAGCTCTCAAGATGTTCCTGCACTCCGGCGCTGGGATGCACCGGCACGAATGGAGTCCGCCTCAAAGGCAGAATACTAGTCCCAGGAGGATCCCATTAACCAGATCAGCTTTTTCCACTCCTATTCCACGAAGAATGACGACTTATGAGAACCCTACATCCGTAATACACCGACCTCCTAGGCCATTGTCCGAGCAAATACCCCGCCACGAACCGAGTGTCCGATTTCAAGAGCCAGAGGCAGATACCATGAGTGAAGATGGGAGGTCGGTCACCAATTCAGAGGTCAGCGAGGTGACAACCGCCGGAGGGAGACGTCGACGGCGGCCCATTCGAACAAGCACGACCTTTCACCTGGCTCATCCAGCTCCCACGCTGACCCAAAAGCAAAGGCTGCTCGAAATTCGCCCGAGGTTGATTCTCCAATTACAATTATTATCAGCAGATCATCGGCCTAAACCAGCTCTGGACGTGGTCCCCTCCACATTTATTGTTCCACGCTTGAGAAAAAAGTTTCCTCGCATGTTCAGAGGCAAGGGAGAGCTAGGGTGTAATGATGTAATGGTGGTCAAAAGTGAAGATTATGACACTATCCAAAATCGAACAATCGACGACAGTGATTCAGACGAAGAAGGCTTTGCTAATAGAGATGTGTTGGCAGTGATTTGCCAGATGCGGAAGGATCTAGGAGGGTCTGTGGGCAAAGCAGAGATAGTTTTGAGTGATGGGTCGATATGGACAGCTAGCCCTTTACCCAATGGCTTGTACGAATTTACCACAATTGATGATAGAGGAGACAAGGCAACGGCTCGCTGGGTACGGCGGAACACGAAACGGCGAAGCATGGATGCTTCCGAGACTTTGGGCATGACCAACGAGTTGAAGTTTACGTTCAGCATCATAGATCCAAATTCGCGGCGCCATCCAATTTTGGCCTCGATCACTCAAAATAAACTTGATATTCCAGACTACTATACTTCGGTATCATCATCCGCAGGTAAACATCCTCCTACTTCCCCCATTCGAGCATTTCCTGGAGAATTTGATCGACAGTCTGAGGATGATGAACCCGTTCTGGAGAGGACCGCTCACGCCATTGACGACAACATGAAGATTCTTATTCAGGTCACTGGAATCTGGTTGGCCCTACGAGAGGGATGGTCTCCATACTTCAGGTATAATGATTCCAAGTCAACAGCACCGACATCAGCAAATACACAAGCTGCGCCTTCGGCCCGTGTTAGGTCGTTGTCGTTGACGCCTGACCCTGCCCGACCAAGTCCCGCTGCGACTGGTGTGAGCACTCCGGAGTCTACTCAAAGCACTCTTGGTGCCGTTTTTGGAGGGAAAAGGCGACGGGTATCTGTAAAGGGAAGCCCATCAAATGCGAACTCGCCTCTGACTGAACAGGCTCCAGCACCTAAGAGGTCAGTATCTGCGGGAACTGCTTTTATGCAACGTGCTACGGCCCGAAGAGCGGGAAATGCTCCAAGCACTGTGACAAGTGATGATGAAGGTGAAAACATGGGCGCCCAACCGAGACGTTCTACGACAGAGAACACACCCCCGAAGCTATTAATACCCGATAGCTCAACAGCTACTACACCGGACACACCAACACGATCACAGAGACGTGCTCAGTCCGCGTATATTCCTTCCAGCGCGTTACAGTACACATATGGGCAGCCTGACAGGCAAAGCATGGTGATTCTAAATGGAAGCCAGCCTTCAGACGCTGCCGAAAAACCTAAATTAAGTCGATGGAAGGCTTTTTCAAATTTCTTCCGCAGGATCAAAAGCGAGTAGAACATATTGGAAAGTCCCGACTTTGTATAACCATATTATATTCTTGTATCCGTTTAGAGCATTATCCATATACTGGATATAATTTAGGGATTAAGGACAGGAAAACCACTCGGAGTGAGGCGTTCTATTAATTAAGTGAGGATGAATACGGAGCCTCGGCCTCCACAATGTTGTATTCTAAGTAAATATTATCCCAGGCTAGTTCGGTTTGGAAACAATAAAACAATACTTATTTTTTAAAAAGTGAAGTTTTTCTATTTACTGAGAATTGTGACAATTTTGTGGTAATAGAAGGAGATGCTATATTCTCCGGATGGGCGGCGTGGCGCGTTTGACCCATAAATTTTAAGAGGCGATTAAGATTTCGGATCCTGACCAGAAGTAAAAATAAAGCGAGCGTAGCAGGCAGGATCATAAACGTAATATATGAAGGACATGTGAATAGATGTTTTGGGTCCGGCGAGCGAGGTTGCCAACTGCATACGTATATTGCCCTGCCTGACTAATGGAACAACGTCATTACTTATCAACCACTACCATATCTATCTAGCCCGACAATTCAGATTATCCTTCAATTCTATTTCTTTTTGGCCTGAATCATATTTCACTTCCCAAAGGCAGTTGAGAGTTGTGAGAGTAACTCTCTTCACCTCACGTGGGCATCCACCATTGGCCGGCCGTTGGCGTTGTACTGTACAGTCAGCAAAGGGCCAAAGGCGAAAGACAAGGCTGCACAGGACGCGACCTCCGAACTCAGAACTGTGCAACCCAGATCCGACCTCGCAGTTTTTCTTCAATTACTGAACAAGTCAATGAGGCCACCAGCAACTCATGTTCTTATCCCCTAGGCCGTCTGAAAAAATCCCCATGAATTGTTGTCCCGCGAGCCTCTTCACAGTAGAGTGTGATCGTCCCCGAATTCAGAGCTTCTACTTGTACGACATCTAAGCTCTTCCTTCGCCGTCAAGGTACACCCCGTCCGCCCTAACGTCATACAAGAACTCATTAATTATTGCTAACAAAATGGCAAATCAACAGCCTCCTCGCAAGCGCTCGAAACTGTCGGCCGATCCAAGCAAGAGCTCCAAGACGAATATTCTAAACATGGAGGAGGGCTTTACAAATGGTCGCAATCAGGCGCAGTTCCTCCAGACCATGCTTCAAAATGGCCATTCCAACGACACGATATCGCGTGCAACATCGCCGGGTCTCGGATTCAGCTCTAATGAAGTCGAATTCGAGAAAGACAAGCGTCATCGACCGAGAACCTTCCCCTACTTCCAGCTATTGCCGTACAATGTCGAGGAAGACTCGGAGCGCAATGCAGCCTTGCAGGAGATCTTGAAACAATTATACATTGCAATCAAGGCTGAGGACATATCACCCGGTGCGGTGCATTGGACAAGAGAGCTCAAGGCATGGCTCAATCTCAAATTCGAGATCACGCGGGAGCTGAGGGTCAAATTGGTGAAAATGTATTACATGCTGTGTTTGGCTCCTGGCATGGACTGGTCAGCCGCGGACAGATTCGAAAGCATGTTTCGCTTTTTGTTGAAGTAAGTTTTCATACCAGCCCGGCCGTTCTCATCCGACTAACAGCGTGAAGGAGAAAGCATTACCTTAAACCGGGAGAAGATCTCATACTAGACTGGCAGCCTTTGTGGAAGGAATTCAAGTCGCTGGTCCTCCCATCCGAAATAGCTGCCCACCAATCAGGCCGGAAACGAAGTCATAAAAATTTGGCTAGTATGTCCTCATTTGCGGCTCAATATTTTGATCCCAAGGAGCGACAAGCTATGTTAGAAGAGCTTTTGCCATATTTCAGTACTTCAGATATTTCTGGCGCTTTCATTGTTCTAGGCTCTCTGAATATGTTAATGCCGGCCCATACCACATCAAATGAGGGAGGTCAGCTACAACCACAAGATTATCTTCCCACGTTCTTCCATATCTGGTCACTTGTGAACCGGTCTAAGGCATTTGATATTATCTTTTTTGACCTGTTCTCTCGGCTCGCACGGGACTCGTTGACAAATGAAAACGTTGAATTCTCCGAATATGGCATCTTCACGAAAGATCAATCTGATCTTATTTTCACTGCATTATTAAGATTGACCGAAATCCCCGTGGGGCAATCGTCATCTCCATACAGTGGAATGGTTGACCTTGGAGCCGGACTCGGCATGTATCTTGAAAAAGACAAGAAACGCAGTCCAGTCGGTTATTGCATTGCTAGATGGATCGCGATGTCATTGTCGCCTGCATGTATAGACAAGCCAGGTTCCATTCTTTCGAACCTGGAAGGTTTGATGGAATCGGTTGATACCTTCTTTCACCCTTCAAACCAAGGTGCATGGACTGAAATGCTGTCGCAAATCGTCTTCCACCTAGTTGATTTCTTTGTTATGCGATGGAATCGGGAACAAAGTGGAGAAATGAATACACCACCCGACCGCCAAATCAATGATGAGCTGAAGAGGCGATTTGTTTTGAGCTTGAGAGAAGTTATGTTCATGGGACTGTTCTCTAAGAAAGCCAAATCACTGAATTACTTTTTCGGCGCCATCCAGGGGCTCGCTTATCTGGAACCACATTTAATTCTTCCCGGAGCTTTGCAGCGATTCTATCCTTCGTTACAAGGCTTGGTTGAAGTTCATCGAACCCAGTCATCCCTTTGCGGTTTACAAATGACTGCTAATGTTATGGCCAAGCATAAAGGCTTACGATGCCATATCACAGCTCTTCTTGCTTTGGCGCTACCCGGCATCGATGCGAATGACTTATCAAAGACCCTACACACTCTTAATTTTATACAATCTGTAGCATATAGCATACCCTTTGTTGATCTTACTCATAACCACGAGCAAATCCATGATTCTTCACTAGCTATCCAATGGGTGCAGGGTGAAATGGAACGCATGGAGCGAGAAGGCCCCAATGTCGAAATCGACTATCGAACCGAGCTCAGTGACGAAGATGAGGCAAACATTGTACGCTCATCCACAGCTGGTTTCGGGGAGTTTGTTTTGTCTTTACTCGGAAAAATCTTCACTCTGTTAGAGAATCTTCCTGAACTTTCCCGGGTACGATCCGGATCTCCCGAAGAAAGTGTAATCAATACCTTACCTGCGGCATTGACACCACTGTTTGCATCGCTTTCTCCCGAGATCTTTGACCAGGCTTTGGAGAAAGTTGCAACTTTTGTTGGAGGTCACGTTGTCCATCAAGCCCGAGACGCCATGGCATTCATTTGCAACTCGCTCTGCAAAGCCAATCCAGAAAAGACTTTGAAAATATTTGTACCAATGCTTGTTGTTGGAATTAGAAATGAAATCGACTACAATGATGCAGCTTCTGATAGAAGTAGTGGCACTGATGTCCTGCCCCGAGATCGCGCCTTAGTCTGGCATATCAGTATGCTTAGCATGATTATCGTTCACATTGGGGACGCTCTTATGCCATACAAGAAGGAATTATTTGATATCGCGTTGTATATGCAAGAAAAATGCCGAGGCATTCCCACGATTCATGTATCAAACTATATCCATCACCTCCTCCTCAATCTAACAGTGATCTACCCTATAGATGGTGCACTGTATGAACCAGAAGTCTTTAAGAGAGGATTGGACGTTGATGACTGGGGTCGTATTACAAAGCCAACCGATATGACTATCAAGTGGCATCTTCCATCTGATGAGGAGATTAACTTTGCAGTTGAACTATTTGAATCTCAGGTTCAAACCGCTATGCATCGACTCACAAGCCTTATAGGTGATAATCCAACCGTTAGCAGGAAGGGCAAGAATAAGGAATGGTCGGATGAGGTTTCGAGAAATCTTTCACAACTACGTCTGATGATTGCAGGTATTGCAACTCTCTTTGATCCGAAGAAGGCTTCAGGCGAGTTGGATAAGGGTAAAGACCAAAACGGTGATATTCACATGGACGAGGATGACTCGGCAGATGAGGAGGAGGACCCATTAGCAGAAGCTGCAGAGGACGAAGAGACCAGACCTCAGTTCCATTATCGGGCAGGGTACCTTCTTGAAAGGGATAGTTCCATATATACCCATATTCATCAGCTACGAGAGAGCATTGGTCATCTTCTATCAGACATACATCACTTTCTCAGTCAGCACCAAGAGGATGATGTGGCTTGCTTCACTGCTCTATATCAAGCCTACAGGACATGGATTACAGATGTTGGCAATGAGAGATCTGCTCATATGCTGGAACGGGTCAGTAAGCTCTATGACGCCGATGTCCGGGCATTCAAGTGCAGTGGATTGCGAAAAGTATATCCGAGACCGCTCTTGGTCAAACGAGCCGGCATATATCATTTCCAACGAGCAAAGCACAATGCATCTGCAAGACACAAATCCGCTCTTGACAAGAAGTTGCTATTGGAATTGGCGGCTTCTTCTGTCTCATTGTACGCCGAAGTGCGTGTCAATGCACAGGCTGCCCTCGAGTCAGCACTCAAGAGCCTTGTTGGTGGACGCCCATTAGTCATTCCTCCTCTTCTGAATACTCTCAGGCAAGCTTTGGAAACCAATGACTTTGACCGGATCAAGGGTGCTTTATATGCCTTGCTCTACGGCAGCCTGACTAAAACCCTCTCGAAGGACTGGCGATTTGCGCCTGACATGATTGACCTCTACATCAAGACTGCTTCCGTAGATAAACCTTCGATTCAAAAAGTTAGCAGCAATGCGATGTTTGGGGGACTCATGGAATTTGGCAAATCTTTGGAACACTACATGGTTGTGGACCAAGATTTAGTAGAAGTTTTCAAACCCAATGTCGACTGCACACCAAAGATCACCTCTCGCCATGAATTCATTGTGGACCGAAGAACTAAAGTTGAAGAAAAGAAGGCGGCTTTGGCGTTAACGCTTGTGGAGACGGCAAAAAATTCACATTGGAAAATTGCTGGTCGATGCACCATCTTTATTCTTAACGCAGGTCTTCGGGTCCAGACACTCGCGCCAGCGTCTCTTGTCGAATTAGCTGTTAAAGGATCTATCGATGACCACCCAGGACTTCGAGCTAGCTACTCCGAATCATTCATTCGAATCTTCACTCACCTCGAAACTCGGGCGATCTATGGACATAGTGTCGAAAGGTTTATTCGTGAGGAAGAGAATCCACTCAATAGAGTTGACGTCACAGTAGACAGCAATGATCCACATTGGACACAGAACTTCTTGGAGGCCTTTGCAAAGCCAGAACTCCCAGAGTACTTTGTCGACCGAGACTTCCCTGGATGGTTGGTTTGGGGAAAGACCTTTCGTGCGACAAAAGGTCGTCCTGTCGACTTCACGGATTATGATGAGCTTGAAACCTCGATCAGGAGCCAAATCGGTGCGCTCCTCACTCGCGAATGGTACGAAAAGTTCTTTAGCTATATGAAGCAAGAACCTCGTGATTCAACCTCCGATCGCTTTAGGGTACACCATGCGTCACTATTGATTCAGACATTCGACCTCACCATCAGTGGCTTGACGTCGGCCACTTTTGAAGATATCAAGGAATTGACCAAGGCAACATTCGAGGATGGCAGCGATAAACATCAACATCGTGCCACAGCAGAGATCATAGCCGCGCTTCTTGTGTCGGTGATGGAACGCCAAGTCGAAATTCGCGATGAGGTCTGGAACTATGGTGTGCCTATCATGCTCGGCGTTTTCCAAGATGGGCTAACCCCGGAGAATATAACGTACTGGATGACTTGCCTACATATGATTATTGGAGGGCGGGACCCAAGACAATCTCGAGAAGTGTTTGAAAAGCTCGTCTCGTTTAGATTGGATATGTCTTCCAATGCTGCTTTCAAGGAAAGCTCCAAGGTACAGCTCTTAGAATTCGCTATTCAGGACGCTGGCTGGCATTTCCGTTTCGAGAAGCCAATCTTGGAAGATTTTCTCACTCATATTGATCACCCGTACAAAGCCGTCAGAGAAGCGATCGGACGAACCCTTGCTGCAATTTATCGTACCAGCTACTATGAGGCCTTCAAGGATGTTCCGACGCTACTAGAAGCAAACAAGGCATCCTCATCAATCGGTATCAAGCCTTATACTCCCACCAAAGAGTTCTCTGCAACACTTAAAGACGTCTTCAATCGGCTGGAGAAATGGCGCCTGGAGCGAACCCCTGGTCAGCAGACGCCTTCCTCATATACATCTGGTAGCAAGACTGTCCTCCTATGGCTTGATACAACTTTCCAATCCTATGAATGTACTCAATTGTTAGACTTCTTCCCAGATGTCTTCATGGAACAGCTACTTCATATGATGGATGTTAAGGAAGACCCTGAACTCCAACGTCTTGCTTATCTTGTGTATCGCCACTTACCCAACATTCCTTTCCGTGCAGGAGAGGATGGCGACTTCATTTCAGCACTAATTCGGATTGGAAAGATGTCCACTTCTTGGCATCAACGACTAAGAACTCTAATCAACATGCAAGTCATATATTTCCGTCGTATATTCTTGATCAAGCCCGAGCAACAACAAGCTCTATTCACTGCTGTTGCGGATATGTTGGAAGACGCTCAACATGAGGTTCGCTCTGGTGCTGCGACCACTTTATCCGGCATGATTCGCTGCTCACCAGTGGCCCTTCGTAACAACGTCATATCCTCCCTTAAAATAAAGTTTACTGAGGATCTAAGAAAGAACCCAATGCCGAAGAAACAGCCTGGAACAAGCACCCCTATTACCAATAATCAACAAGTTGTCCGACGACACGCAGCTGTTTTAGGCCTTGGTGCTCTGGTCACTGCCTTCCCATATGTGACTCCACCACCTGAATGGGTGCCTGAAATTTTGGCTTTGTTGGCCTCCAGAGCTGCCCACGATGCAGGGGCTATTGGCAAAACTGTCAAGACTATCTTGGCAGATTTCAAGAAGACGAGACAAGATACTTGGGTTACCGATCAAAAAGTAATTTTCCCTCCTCTCTTACCCTTCTCCTTTTTAAATATGCCGCTAACAATTTAACTAGTATTTTACACCAGAACAATTAGAGGACCTGGAGGGCGTACTATGGAAATCATACTTCGCATAAATTCAATGAAAGATTTTTTTTTTGGTTCGCTTATTTTCTCGTAACGCATGGACAGGAGTTTTCGCGCTTGTGGAGATGTGTAACATGGAAAAGAATGGCGTGCTGGTTCTGGCTGGGGCGTGCATTGTGGATTTTTTCCCCCTCTCCTTTTAACGTTCTCCTCTTCAGTCATGGGATCACTTAATATTTGTTTCACGGTAATGAAATAGGCATAGATGCGAAGTGTAATGAAAGACAATAAAGACAGGAGGCTCTTTTAAGGCTCTAGATTTTTTACATCCCGTATCTTTTCATTTCTTTTGTTCCTGCGTGCTAGGGTGGGTGGTATGGAATAATATTGAAATGACCAACATTGATTCTAGAATCTGATCTAAATAAAATGCACCTCCATATAAATATGTATCTATCTGCCCTGTTCTCTATTGTATAAATATACTTTTCCCTCTCCCTTTCTACATGTGCCAGTTTATATATTTTATCAACAGCACACAGGCCATCCATGCAAAGTTGGAGTTTGTTGTGGGGAGATCATCAATGGAACTCGGGTCAAAAAGTTAAGAGAACAATGCATTAATCATTTGGTATCAGAAGAAGTAAAAGCTGCTGCTATTTATTGTACAAGTACAATTATCACCAAATACATGGACATTCTCCCATCCATCCATCCCATCACGTCCAAAGCCCTTAAGTCGTGACAGCCCTCTTTCCATATTCGAAAGAATCCGAACGCCTTTGTTCGCCTGAACCTCTCCTTCGGAAGGCGTCAAGCCAATCTAATTATCACTCATCCTCGCCTTCGGCATCAATGTCCAAATCCCCCGATATAAGAACATCATCCATGTCCTCATCTCTACTGTCTTCAACTAGTAAGGTTTTCCCTTTACCGCCTAGGATTGGTTTGCCCAAGCCCATTCCTTTTCCTCCCAGGATTGGTTTTCCTAATCCCCTACCGCCACCAATGTCTCTCTCCCGTCTCTTCTTCATCGCAGGAGTCTCATACACAATGGCGTCTTCATCTTCCTCGTCTTCTTGGTCTATTTCACTGTTTTGCTCATCATCTTCGTTTTCTTCCTCCTCTTCCTCTTCTTCCTCTTCCTCGTCTTCCTCCTCCTCTTCTTCCTCCTCATCCCCAAGTAAGACTTCGTTTCCTAGATGACTTCTCTGCTTAGCCAACTTTGGAGGCAGCCCTGGTCCACTATCTGCATTGCCGAAGTCGCTCTTTTTCGTGCCTTTCGGCCATCTACCAGGACCTCGCCCAGTGCCTCCGCTTCTCCTGCGTGAATGACTGCTACGTGGCCGAGAAGCCGTAGAACGTCGCGACGAGCTGCCTGTGGGCCTTCGAGGTTTAGGTCGCGAAGATGCTGAGACGGAGGAGGATTTCGGTCGGGAAGATGGTCGGGACGACGACGGTCGTGGGGTAGGGCGGCTACGAGCGCCTGGAACGGGAGGGAAAACGTCGAACCGTGTTGGTGGGATAGATGCGGCTGCTTCATAGTAGGTCAATTTTTTTGACGCACCATTAACTTTTAAAGGTGATGTTGATCCTCTGCCGCTTTCCGATTTGCCTCCTTTCGCAGTATCTGCAATGGCCGTAGTCAATTTTCCAAGAGATTCAGTGACTGCTTCGGTTTCACCATCATCCGTACCATTAAAGGCCTCAAAGTCCCGCTTGTTCTTTCCTTGGGATAACTCCTCTTCTTCTTCTTCGTCTTCTTCTTCATCATCTTCATCATCCTCCCGCGGGGCGACCGTATTGAGTGGTGGACCATGTTCGAATGTTGAAGCGTTGCCTCGTCCCATGATATAAGGCGTCCATACAAGACCCTTTGGTTCCAGTTTTGCGTAACCTTTCGACTCGTGCTGACGAATGACCTCCCGATAGTAATCTGTCCTCAATTTAAAAGCATATGTACCAGTTGCAGGATCTCGTATAAGAGATCCTAATGCATCAAGTGCTGATATTACGTCATCTGGTGTTAGGCCCATATCGTTGGAGATCTTCCTTATGCTGGGTATTTTGTCGCCAGGTTTAAAATCTTGCAGGTAGTAACATAACACAAGCCGCCAGTAGTTTCGATAAGAGACCAACCCCATATCTGAAAGAGGCTTTTCTGGAGAGCCAGTTTTCTTCTCGACCCGGGTAAGGAGATATGAAAAGTCAATGAGGAGGTGTCCATAGCCTTTCCGTTGATGAATTGGTAAAACTAGAATGCAAGAGACGTTGTTAAGACTGCTGGGTCTTTTCTCCTTAGAGAAGTAGCCAACAAAATGGCATCCTAGTTCATCATACTCTGTCATAACATAAAAAAGAAATGGCTCGACATCATAGTAAAGTGTCTTGGAGCCCAAAAATAATTTTGCAAGAAGACAGAGATTCTGGCAGTAAAGTGGGTTCTTGCGGCCGTCAACCTCAAAAATCATAATCTTGCCGTCGCGATAAATCTCATCTCCTGGCGGGTGCTTCCAAGGGCATTTGGTCTTATGGCGCCATGCAACAATATCAGATTCCATGTACTTTAGACAGAATTCGCAAATAAAAAGCGCCTTGTTGCGGCTATACTCTTCTGGATATGGTGCTGCATACCAAATGTCGATCTGATATTGTCCAAAGTCGATGTACTCAATCTGACTTGCTGGCCCAGAAACCTTCCGTGCTTTCTTCAGGCCAAACGCCGCCGCTGCTTCGGCTGCCGCCGCTACTCGTGCTTTCCACTCTTCTTCAGCCTTCTGGCGTGCTTCATCAAATTGGCGACGATGTTCAGGCTTTGGAAGTGTCATGGAGGTGTCTGCTTCATCATCTTGCAGGAGGCCGCCATAGGGCTTTGATTTAAGCTCATCAACTTCTCTGTCGTGAAGTGAGTAGAAAGGCTGAGAATACATTGAAGGTATAAAGCTTGAGGTTGTAGCTGTGGATCGAGACCCTGTTGGTCGGCTCTTTTTCTTGGGTTTTGGAGGCTGTGATTGAATGTGACGAAGTTCCATCGGATCAAGGCGAAAGACCATCTTTATGCCAGTTGCAGACTTGTCAGTAATGCTAGCCAGAGCGTTACCAGACGAAGATGACTTTGGTCGAAGAGACCTTGACACTCGAGGACTGGTCGGACTTTCTATCTTTTTACTATTGCCATTTGTTAAGGGTAGATCGGTTTTTTCGTCACCCTCGTCAACTTCCATTTTCTCGCTACCTCCTGCAGGGTGATCATCTGATTCTGGGACATGTGATTGGTTTGAATTGCTATCTTTTTCACGAGTTCGTTTTCGAAGAATAGTTGCTTCTTCGACTTCCGCATCTGCAGAAGAAGTTTTCCGTTTTCGTAATAAACGCGAGCCGTCCATAGGGTCCTCTGGAGCAATCAATTGATTGAAAACAGAGTGCGAATCTGGTTTTACAGCACCACGGTGCGATGGTAAGAGATCGCCTGCAATCCTATCTCTTGATATCCTGCGCGCAGCTGGGTCAAGAACTTCTCCAGCCTCTGGAAGAACGCGACCTGGTACTAGTCTATTTGACACACAGTCCGGACAGTACCAGGACTCAGCTTCTAGATTTCAATAATTAGCAAAACTCATACTTCTCATACTTAGTGAATAGGCTGCTTACCTTCTTCAGATTTAAGCGCGTCGGCGTTTCGAGCGCATTGCCGATGTGCTACAGCCTTGTCAGCCTCGTCCAAGAATTCTTTGGGCCAACAAACAATTATCTCCGCAAACACCACAAGCCAAATAGAGCTCAAATTCCTCACTTGGATCACTCTCCTCATCCTGATGACAGAATCTAGCAATTCGTCAGGATCGCATTTGCTTATTTTGGAGGCAAAACTCACATGCACCGATTCGGATTCGCTGGTTCCTCCTCCTCTTCTTCTTCAGCGGCTGGCTCCCATCGCTCCTCTGCTTCAGCATCAGTTGAGTCTTTTGACTCGTCGTCGTCTTCAACACTTGCTGCGCTTTCTTCTTCGTCGGCCGAGCCTGATGAGGCATCATCATCGTCTTCGAGAGCCCCGGGCTGTATTTTGACGGCACCAACACCCTCTCCATCCTCATCGTCTTCTTCATCTTCGTCTTCACTATCATCTTCTCCAATATTAGGGCCCATTTCCTCATCCTCCTCTCCTTCTGCATCCTCGTCTGAAAGCATATCCTCGTCTTCGTTCTCCTCATTCTCTCTATCATCATCTTCGCTTTGTTCCAGCATTCCATTGTGTAGTTGATTGTTCGCTGCAAAAGAATCTGCATTATCCGCCAGGATATCTGCGGCAAGTTCGTCGTCCTCCTCAAACTCGGCGTCCTCCTCTGACGTCGCCATACTATGCTGGAGCTCCTCCTCCATGAGCACCGCTGCCGCCATATCTCATATATTTTTGATCATTCGCGTGCGATAGGGATGAGGTATATTCGAAGCTTGGTGGCGAGCGAGAGGGCTGAGGGGTTGAGGGGAACCCAGGCGCAAGAATCAGCGTCGAAGACGAGACAGCCCAATCAAAGATAAATATCTAGTAGATGACTGTTCGAGAAGTTTCAAGTATTTGGCTTGTCACTTCCTCTAGCTTCTTTATACTCCCCGATCCGTCCCTACTTCGTAGCTCGAATTGTTGGAGTCACGGAATAATTTGCGACGGGGCAAATAGTGGTCAACGCGCGTTTTTAAACCACAACCCCACTAGGACAATGAAAGGCACGATAAAAGGGAAAGCATATAGCTTTCCGACGCGTAGATCAAGCTTGAACCGAATCAAAATATTGTCGTGGAGTTGTCATCTCACCTCCTTGCTGATCGCGCTTTCAAAGTGTCGTCGTTGTGAGGCCAGTCCTGATTAGTCATCCGTGGTCGCAAGGCAACGTCAGGTCAGACCGTCAATTTCGTCAAGTCAATCAATCAGTCGCAAAACAGCAAGAGCAATTGGTTGAGACACCTTATTTGCGGATGGGAGGAAGATTTGATAATAATTGAATTGCCAGCATTGAATTAATACTCTCACGATGGGTGTTCCTTTCGAAGCTCTCATCCCTTATGGGATTATGATTGCCGTGAGTATCTCCGGCCTCAGTCTCGCAGAGCACCTCGACGAGTCTATGGGAACCCAGCTAAGCATATCAGATGTTCGGTGTAACTGGGGCGGGACTTTCAAAGATCCAACACATGCAGAATGGTGGAAAGAGGCCGCGACGTTCAGTTGATCAATGGGATAGAGTGTGTACTTCCCAACCTTCATCTCAAAGCTCTCAATATACTAATATCTCACAGCAAAGTGATAGCCATTACATCCGCTCAAGCCTTCGGCAATGCTAACAATGTTACAGTGATGGATCGGGACAGGAGATTGACTGGGTTCTTGAGGGGCCAAACAGACAACCCAGAAGCACCTTTCGGATTCGAGTTGAACAATCCCTGGAGGGTACGTATAACAAAAATGCTAGCCTCAACAAGGACAATGTGGTTAACAGACATATTTATAGGTCGAGAAGCGTATAATATAGATTCCTAGGCCTACTATTGTACATATGTGGAAGAGAGAGAGAAGAGATAAGGGGAAAATCAATTGATGCCCGTGCACTATCATTCAAACAAGCTTTAATATCCTCCGTTCTGTTACTTGTGGTCAGTATCACAATGCAACTACATATTCACGTAGCCTTCTGATATTTGTTGGGCAAATGCTCCCAGTGGAGCTCGATCGCCCCCGTCATATCCGAGCTTTCTTTCTTACCCTTTTGGTACATCTCTCAGCAGTTTGGCTTTTATTGAAGATGAGTTCATCAGCCCTGCGTCTCTAGAACCTTGAGGCTATTGGTTTTTGCTTACGTAGAAGGTATTAGGCCCTATTAACTTTATGGCGGAAAGGTTGAGATATTTTGCGGCCTAACTAGCCACTTTCGGACTTGGTTATTGAACCTATACTGGATCTTGACTTTAGAATCATCGCTAAACCCTTCTCGTTTGTGATTTCGGCCTCTCTACCTAATTTCGTTTCTCGATACACGTCTCGCTCCTATGACGTTGGTGCGGTAGCGATCCCAAGAAGAAAATACAGAATTAGCGTCAGGAAAGGCAAACGCAAAGCACTTTAGAATAAAAAGAAGGGGGACCGTAATGCCTTTACTTCAAACATTGGCAAGTGACAAGAAAGCGCGGATTCTCATGCTCGTTTGTTCATTATGTAATGCAAAAGGCTCAGTGTCGATAGGAAACTTCAAGCTTATGAAAGAGAATATACACTCATAGCGGTCTGGCGTGGTCTTCTAAAGAGCTCCTTTTCTTCCAGATAGCAGTTTTAAATGCTATCAATAGTCCCGGCTCTCTTTGCCGTCAACGGCACTCTTCTCTTTTCCGATAGCTGTTATTGTCTTATTCCTCTGGGTATAAATCCCTTATCCGAACCTTCTTTCCCACAAATCTGCAAACTTTTATTAATCTATTCTTTCATCAATTTTTGAGATTACTCTTAGTCCGTTTAATTGACTCATACTGCAGAACATCACAATTCACACCTCTGTCCTCGAGACACTGTTACAGCTTCCGTAGCTTCATTAAATTTACACTCGTTAAGTCTCTTCACAGCATTCCAAATTCAAGAGATATATCATCCTCAATCATTCTTCTCTTCTAGCCAGCTATGGGCCTTTATCTGTCCGACTCCTATGTCCCATTCTCCTCAATTTTTTTGAGTATCAATTTCAATTATACTTATGAGCCCCTCCCTTTGAACATACAGTTTACATACTCGTAAGCCCAACCACTTGCAAAATCTGGGTATTTCATTAAGAAATTTTGCTTTTCTTTCATTCTTTGTACCGCTACTTCCTCCCAGTACCAAGCACTTGCAATAATAAACCAGACGGATCCATCCTTCCGAGCCAAGTCACCCAGGTCTCACAAACCCGACATGGGAAATAAATAACAAAGCTCTTAATCCTCTCACTGACATTTCTCAACAGTGCTCTATTACCCCCTGTTCCATTCGCCGTTTTGCAGCCCAGGATCTCGTCGACGACATTTCGACATCAGTAATATACAAAGTCTCAAGTAACCCTCCCCCAATCAACCCTACGATGTTCGCCCTTTTGTATGACCCCTGGACATCCCCACCCAATAATTTCTATTGCACGAATATATATGATCTCGAGATATGTAGTTTTCTCAAACGAGACCAACGACAGAATTGCCCCAGGAGCACATGGTCGCGAAATGGGGGGATGAAGTAGAATGTAGCAAGGCTTTCAAAATAAGGGTTTTTCCGTCAGATCTCGGGGCCTTCTCCTTGCTCGCTCATGCACATTTGCAGATCCCCGAAGCCACATCTCGGGAACTAACCTGATTCTAGTCCTGGTGCGACCGGAGAATTTTGTTTGTCTTGACCGTATTTGAACATAGAATTTGTGCGTTACATGAGAAGATTGCTGCTAATCAAGAAGTTGTAGAGGAATCCGGCTCGTCAATTTAGGAGCAATTGAGTTAACTAATGCTGCGGAGGAACCAGTGGAACAAAACAAATTATTAAACTCATGAATGCGTAATGAAAACCAAGCTTTAAAATAAGCCTACTGCCAAAATTTTCTCGTATTGACCTTAAGGGTAGCTGTCTTTAACCAATCCTTAATCAATACATCCTAATTTCACAGCTGCCAAAGACCCCTAAAATACAATTTCTGCCCACCCTGGGTATATCGGACAGAGAAAAGAACCATTCTATAAGCAGAGAGAAAGAGTGTATGCATATGTATGCCGTTCCCAACGCCCAACGCTGTGCCTTGTCATACTGCCACCACCATGTTAAACCCCGAGATATATGCGACCCTAGTGCTGAGCTATGAATGAATCGCTTTCCTGGAGACGAAATAAACCACCCATACGATAAAATGTATCCTGGATAGAGTAAGCTATTCCAACTGGAAAACGTCGTCCAAGGATTGAATGCTTTTAGAAAAGAAATATCAATGAACCAGGCAACCAAATCAACCTCCCTTAAAGCCGAATTTGTACAAACTCGATACCTTATTCCGTTCCAGCATAGTTAAAAAGAGCTTTCTAGAGTGCCTGGCCCACTAGTCGTTACAGCCGGGGGGCGGCCATAAAGACCCGCTGCCATGCCACCTGCTGCCATGTTGCCCGCAGAGATATTATGGTGTTGAGAAGGGTATCCTTGGTAGGAATCACGCCGAGGGGTAGCAGAGCTCGGTAAATTCGAATATGCAGGACTGGTGTTCATCCTTCCATAGGTTGGTGGAGCCATAACAGAAATTGTAGGGCCACCCATACCGGGAGAGACTTGCCCTCGGCTCGTGAGTCCCAAGCTTTCAAAAGCATTCTGAGTAGTTTCGACTCGTTGTGGCGGTGAAGTTCCCATTACCTGCGATGAGCCATACTGTCCTTGTTGTTGCGGATAGCGTATTGCTTGTGGCTGAGGTGGGAAGAACTGATTCTGCGGTGACCTCTGACTATTTGGATCGAATGGCGAGGTGGTTCCTGTTTGCGATGGTACTCTTTGGGCAAAATACTGCTCTCGAGAGGAAGTGCTGGACGGAGACTGTGTATACGCAAAGCCGTATTGAGCTGTTTGCGTCGTCTGTTGGCCATATGTGGGAAACGGCTGTTGAGGATCTGAGTACATTCGTCCTGGAAATTGAGGACTCTCAAGGGCTTGGCCCTGGCCAAATGCTGATGGCTGATTTTGTTCGGATCCAGTTCGGGGACGTTTCGAGGATTCTTCATAAGATATTGAGCCAGCATATGACGCAGAGGATTGCTGAGAAAAGTGGCGTGCTATCTGAGGGCGGAGTTCAAAGTTATGTCCATGCTGGTGCTGTGCTTCCAGAACGTCGACTGGATCATTTTGGATTTGGCGCCCAGCATCTTGCGATTCAGCGCTTGTCACCGATTGACGTTCTACACCTTGGCTCGACTGTCGATTTCGATAATGCCTTGGCTGATAATCATCATGCGCAGGTCCACGCTTTCTGAGTAGAGTCCGAGGTTCTTTTCGCAATCGTAATCGAACACCTTGGTCGCTGAATGATCGGGTCAGGAAGGTTGATTCTGACATACCAGGAAATGTCTTTGTTGAATGGACAGGAAAGGGGTCGGACATGATTGCTTTGACATGATAGCATTCGGTATTTCGCATCTCGTAAAGAGTAAACTGAAGACGGAAGGTGCCTTCGACCTTAACTGAGAGGTCGCCAAAAACAAAAAAAGCTCCATCGCTGTTGTCCGAGTCTTTGAGTCGATGTAGAGAAGACACAAGAGTACCAGCCAACGCGGTTCCAAGAGTGCCCGATGGTATTCCACCTTCTGTCTCTCCTACGAGACTACATGCCATAAAAAAATAAGGGCCTGAAAGGGAATGGTCAGCATCATCACCGCAAACCACTCCTGTGGATCATTCATACTTTGCAAGTAATTCTGGCTAGGGTCCGATGCGGAGCTTATCTTCAGCTGAATTATGGGAGGAGGATCAACGGGTTTACGGTCTGATAGTCTTTGGTCAGTTCCGTCTCAAGCTTGGGTAAGTTGGAGAGGATAGTTGCCAGCGTACCTTTCTCTTTGCCAACTGCGACTCGGGCATTTTGCGGTTGTTGCCGGATTATCAACTGGCAGTCATGGCTGTAAGGGCCCATTGTTAGCAATGAAGTGGGTTAATTGTGGAAACGGACACAAAAGATATATAGAAGAGGTTGATGGAGAAGCTGTAGGAGAAGGGTCCCAAGAGAACGTACCCTCTTAATCCAGGAATTTGTGCGGTTGCCGCATCCGCGAACTGGTGGGTGGACTGTCCTGGGTTCATCGGTACAGCTTTGCTAAAGGCCAAGTTAAGGTTTGGGCGGTTCCAGCAATGGCTTACGTTCGAGAAAGTTTCTCGAATGTCAAAAGGAAGGTCCGGGTGACAGAGATTAAGTTGTTCTGGAATGATGAGAGAAGAATAACCAGAGCAGAACTGGCTATGGTTTTAATGACCACAAGCATGAGGTAGTATCCAAGAGATCTCGAGCTAATCAAGTCTGCATAACAAGAAAATATTCTCAGAGAAGACGATAGCGGGGTCTATGATCCTTCCCCAGACCGTTTGACTTTTAGAGTCAAACCCGGATGGGGCTACGCCTTGACTTCGGGCAGTGTGGTGACGGCACCGGCCCACAGATCCAACGTCGGCACAGGTGATGGTGTCCAAGAACTCAAGCGTCCGGCAGGAATAAGGTCAGGATCGGTTGCCAGAGGGAGGAAGGCGTGAGAAATTTGAGGTTTGAAGTGACCTTTTTGGGTCTTCTCGGCCCCGTTCGTGGAGCCTCTTTCTCGGTAGTCTCCGAATATCTCTTTCTCTTTCTCTCTTTTTGCAGTGCTGTGGTCCTTTTAATCCCAATATTGGAACTAAGGTTCAGGCGAGACCGACGAGACAGACACAGCGGGGATGATGTCAAAGGAACCAAGGAAGGACAAGGCTGATGGAGGAGGAGGGTGACTATTACTTGACGTCCTTAAATGACCGTGAGGCAAGGAGCAACAGTGCTCGTCTCGGATTAGGGTAGAGCCGTGAAGGAAAGTTGGCCAAACGTGGTTTGGTGTCGAAGAACAGAGTTTGAGAAGAATTATGTGTGGTGAGTAAGATAGAGACCTCGAACGTGATTGGCGGTCCTCCTACCGGTCCGGATTTGGCAGCAAGCAGGTGAGTTTAGACGAACGATCAGATTTTCTATCCTCGGAGCGATCCTCCAAGCTACTTGCAGACCAGACGAGACAAGACAAGACAAGAAAGATGAGATGAGATGGCGGCAAATCGATCTATCGAACGGCTAGCCAGCCAGCCGGGGGAGAGGGTGTGAGGTGTATGATTGGGCCAAGAAAGAGCACGCTCAAAAAATCTCTCCGGTTTCGTCAATGCTATGATTGGGTCCTCCAGTTTGCGGGATTCGACGAGCTCCGATCCAGAAGTTGGGGTTTATATTTTAAGATTCAAGTTATCGAAGATATGTTGTTCCTTTTGAGACGTGGGAAGTGAAATGTAAACTCAAGGGTCTCGGAATAGCCGTGCCAGCGCCGTTTGCCCCAAACAGATGGTGGAAATGAGAAGCAGCGATTGGGGTATTGGATCCTTCAAGATTTTTGAAGGCACCAGATTCCGGCCGGTGAGACGAAAGGATGAAAGGTAGGTACAACGGCCGCAGCGACAAGAAACGAGTAACGAAGAAAGGTGCCCTGTACAAACACCAACGCATTCAAGAGCGAGACTAGCAGACCGATGAGGAGGAGGCGCCTGTCGATACTATCAAATCAACGCTGTCCGCACTTGAGTGGACGAACCAAACGCGGCAGACTTGGAAGTGCCGGAGGCGAGAAGACCAGAAGGTTGCGGTACTGTACGAACTAAGTGCCAGGGAGGTGATAGTACAGTTCTGTAAGCTCGGACGACACGACTTGATACCAGGTCACACTTATGGGGCCGTAACTGGGGGGAGGTAGGGGATCTTTAAAGCTATAATTGCAGAACGCCACCTTTACTGAGATGTGTCGAGCAGTGAGGGACATACAGAAAGGGCAACAGACAAGCATAGCTGGTCAAGGCATGGAAAAGAAGGCAAGCCCCTACACCGGGCCACAAAGCCACAGGGCCAGCATCTGGGGGCACAAGGAGCAGCCCTAGGCCAGAGCAAGCACAAGATGGGGTGGAAAGTGATGATGAGCTGGGGACTGGGGGAATTGGGGATTAGAGACGGGGGGCAGGTATGGATGGACTGGGCAACGAGCAGGATGATGATGTGTGAGTGTGTGTGTGCCTGTGCCACTACACTACGAAGTACATACAGTAAGAGCAGAGTGTGGACAATGGTAGGTAGCATGGAGCATTGAAGCCACTGGGCCACTCGCGCCATTGGAGTCACCAACAACAATAGGCGAAGGGGCGAATACTAGAAGGGTGGACTGTGCTCAGCTGTGGAGAGACAAAATTGCATTGAGAATCTGGAGACGAGCAAGCAGGCCATCTTCCACGGCGTTGCGGTAGAGGGGGGAGGGGGGCGGGTAGGGGGGGGAGAGTCCCTTGGACTGTGCAGCACTGCAGCGTCAAGCGTCAAGCGTGGAGGCTTAGTCTGAAGGGGAGTACAGTAAGTAAAGTGATATGATATGATATTCAGCAGTAGCATCCGGACGCAAGTACGTCGTTGTACATGGTAGTTCGTCTCAGTTCCTTCGAAAAAAGTCTCGACGACCAGGGGCCCCTATCTTCCGAATTTGCTTGGACGAGATCGTCTGAGCGCACAGAGCGCAGGCCAGGAAGCCGTGAACGCATCCCATCCATGCTGGTCATTCTTTTGGGCAGCGCTGGAGATGACTGATCGATGAAGGAGAATCTTGGAAGGTCAGGTCGACCACAGAGAACATGGCATGGCTTTGCATATGGCATGGCGTGGGATGGGCACGGCACGGCATCGCATGGCCAAAGACGGAGCAGCGAGCAGCGAGCAGTGAGCACTCACCACAAAACGCCTCCTGGAGATCTCGACTCGGCATGCCAGCTGGCTTGATGGGGAAATTCCCATTCCCATTCCCCATTCTCTGCGTCGCCGGCTCCGGCCTGTTGCTGTGTAATCTTCCTCCCACATCTCCTTCCTCGCATCGTCACACAAATGACCAACAGCAGCGGCACCATGCCCCTTCGACCGTGGGTTCGGCGGGTACCGTGCGTGATCGAGATCTCCTGTTGCATCTCGTAAAATCCGGGCTGGTTCCCCTTTGCTTTTTGAGATGGAAAATTCTACGACATCTTCCATCACCGGGTTGTGCGACTGTGGGCAGCACATTATTTCCTGCATGCACAACGCCGTAATGTTTCCTATATCCCGAAGCTGCTGACAAGCTGTAAGGGGACGTACCCGAGGGACGGCCCTGCAAGATTACACGACATTACACGACATCATCATTCCACGGATGTCGCTCTGGGCAGGCCGCACGGTCAATTGGTAAGTCCCAGCCCTCCACTCTCTCGATTCCGTACTGCGCTCCCCGTATGGAATACGCACTTCGCAGTAGATACATACCTGTTATAGCGAGTGTGACGCAGGTAATATCGGTACCCTGGACGAAAGTTCTTCAGAGGGCCGGCCAACCCAAAAATACGACCTGTACCGGATGGTGGCACGGCGCAGGTGCAATTGGGAGCCCGGAAGTATTTTTTCACCTCATTGTTATTACGATTATGATTAAGGAGTACGTACACTCCTGTACAATACGGTCCCTCCGCTCCGCGGGGAATTAGAAATTGCTCAATGGCAGCCCTGCGCCCTACAGCTGCCCAGGCCAGTCCGTGAGACGTATGTAATGAGGGATGAGAGTTGGGATCCGGCCGTGGAAGGACAGAGGAACGGAACGGCGGCAATGGGGCACGAAGAATCTCGGCGGGACAATCTATTAGCGCGGTGATACAATGATTTGCAGCACAGTACAGAGTACAGTTGTACTGAACTGTACTGTACGAAGTACCGTGGGCCCAAAGAGGGTAGATGTCTGGTATTACCAGCCTATTCCGTGCTATTACCAAGGGTCTGGAAAGCTAGACGGACCTGCATGCAGAGCCTGCGCTCGAAAGAGCTTTTGCCCCACAATGGGGAGCTGTTCAAGATGTTGGCGAAGGATATACCTCATTACAACAGCAGGAGAGACTTGTATCAGTGCCGGCGAGTTAGTTGTGCTTCTGGACTTCCCTTCTCAGACGTGCTGGATATCTCCGGCGATTACGGCCAAGATTGCAACTGCAAGCTTCACATCCTACCGTATGTACATTCTACATCCTAAATCCCACCGAACATACGTACAGAGCCCTCTCTCTCAAACTCCCAAGCTCCCATTCCTATCGTGCACGGTCACAATCATCAATACCTTCTCACTTAGTCGAACATCCGATGTGTCACTTTAACTTCGCCGTAATGATTCTCTCAGGCCATTATGCACCGTTACATCGGCGAGCATCACTTCCATCCGATCTGCTCCACCGCTGAGCACGGGCGTCATTTCGAAGCTGAACAGCTTCGATACCGACCGAAGGAAAGACTATTTGAGCTTGGTCCACCTGCTCGTGCAGCTGGCGTCGAGGGCCATGTCGACATCGGCCACTGCCCGATGATCGCCAACCTCGTCACGGACGGCATTCCGTCCGAACCACAATCGCTTCCGGGACCTTCTCCCGCTCCCGTCGGGACTTCTGACACAGGCTTCGGCAAAGACTTTGAGGAGTCCCGGAAATCCGAAAATAGCAATTATGCACAGCAGAGCAATTGGCTGCCGCTGTCAGCTGCCCAAGAGCACGTTCCACGGGGCTTAAGAAGTTAGTATCCAGCCTCTCGTCTTTAGGGCTCCGGTGGCAAATTTGCTCTGGGCTAGAACGTGCTGAGGGCGGGATGTTGCAGGTTGCACCCGTTTCCAACCCAGCATTCGCGAGGAAAACACATGGCAACGCAAATCAAAGCGACATGTCTGTGATTTCTTTGGCTCTGGCCTGGAAATCTCCAAAATGATCCGTCAGGGGATCTTTCCTTCTTTCGGCGATACATTGGTCAATCAGGAACATATTCCTCCGCGATACGGAGATTTTAAAAGCAGAATGGCCTCGGGAAAGCTTGGTTCTTTTGGGGGCCAGCTTCAGGCCAAAAGGATATTGCGTCCTGGAGTGGTCAGGCGTGCATGACGAGGAGGATTAATCGTGCGGTCCAGCTTCGCCAGCATCAACAGCATCATACTATGTATGTACTGAGCACATATGATATTCTTTCTAAATCACTCCAGGCATGCGTCGCTAGACCGCATGATGGTTTTGCGCCATCATACTAGAAGCACTGTTTCAGGTTCTTTCCGAAGCCTAGCCTCGAGCTTCTTCTGACAACACATATTCTGAAAGGCCTGTCTATAGCATGCAAGCAACAGTCCCACTAAGACCACAGGCAAGTCAAAATGGCTTAGTTTGTCGCAGCGAGATTCGCGAAGCCACAATAAGCTCTCTATGTCTCGAATAAATTACGCAACCTTGCTGAGCTGGCCACGACGAAGTTACCTCGAAAAAAGAGGTCTGGGCTGCGCGGCTGGGCTTTAGGTTCTGTCAGTGGTGATACAATCCACGACATCTCAACGAATATCTCATCGAAGGGCAGAGAAATCACCAGCAGCAAAGCCTGGAAGCATCTTGTACCAGTCGTGGCAAAATGGGCCGATCTGGTACAGTAGTTTATGGCTGTCGACTAGAGCTTCCCAGGCGTTAAATACAGTACCTGATGTTCCACTGCATCCTTACGGGGTGTGCATGTTCGGAAGCCCGTTCGACTGTTCCAATATCCAACACGCGGCGGCCATGCTTCTTGCTTTTGTCACTTTTCAAGCTCTCGTGAAGTAGAGGAGACGTGGACCTGGAGCTACAGCTGCAGTGGGAAGTGGGAAGTATCACAAGCAAGCACTGCAGATTTGACTTAGTGTTAAAAAATGATTATTTTCTATCAGATCTTATCATCTTGGAGATCTCCACTGGCTCCGATCCGGGGCTTCGCGCTCGCCCGTTTCCCCCCTTATTTGCTTCTGTAAATCGCGTGAGACCTTGCGCCACAGTGAGGTCTCGACACGCCAACGTCTGCAAGCCTTGTGCAAAATAAAATAAAAAAGTAAGTGTTATCAAGGCCGAGATTCCTCAGCTACACCTTCTCTCCCATGCAAGAATCCAGAAATGCAATAATAGTATCAGACACTGTTGCGTCCGGCCCCGTCTCTCTTTCGACTCGGTCACAAAAGAAAGCCATCCATGCCGGCGAAATATTGTTGGGGAGCCAAAAAGCAACGCCGCACCGTCGTGCCACTTAAGCAGTTGAATAATTCAGGGTGGGAATGTGATAATAATATTCTCTCCTCCCGACTCCCAGGATTAAAAAGCGGGAGGCGCTTCGCGGACACCGACGTCTCCTTCTGGCCTTTGGCCTTCAGATCGCTCTCCGTCTAATTTCTTGGTGGAATCGATGATGCAAACGCCTCACCGATCAGCCTTTCTCAACTCAATGCCGTTCCAGGTCATTCGAAATCCTTTTAATGCGTTTGAGATCCCGCCAGTGCCGTGATATGTCTCACGGCTCGGTATCCCATCCAGTCATGGCCGTCGGATGGAGGTACCGGACAGCAGTCACACATATCATATAATCTAGTTTCAACACCATCATATCTAATCCCCCTCCTATATCGATCATTTGGACCCATGGACTGACACGGCAAGGGCCGCGAACCTTTGATCACTCTGGCACTTTGCGGTACCCTGGATTCAACTGCATTTCGGCTTCGTATCCCTAACCCAAGTAACGTGATTTATGTGTGCTGTATCAGGGCTGTACTGTATAGTGGAGGCGGTCTCAGAATGCGGGAAAGCACAGACAGATACCAGCTCGCTCATGTACAAGCGCAGTACAATTAAGCAGGAAACTATAGCCTATAGGAGCCATTGTATGACGGGAAGGTTGGAGTAAACGCGACTGTTCCTCGACGCTTCCTGGCTCAGACCGTATATTATTCACGATCGCCTTGGAGAAAAATCGGGGGCAAGCTAAAGAAGTCCCGGCCAGGGCCTTGCTGCTCGTGCGTTCGGCCGCCCAAGGGCTCTCTAGTTGAAAGATTTACTGAGGGTTGCAGTGCGCTAAAGAGTACGACCACAATAATCCTTTAACATTAATGGCTTCGATTGGACTTCGAAAAAAGCGAAGGAACCTCTACCTCCGAAACCCTAGTACAGGCCTTGGAATAAGAACCCTGGAGTGGCCACCGGCCAATCTTACCCAGGCGTCACATGGGACTTATGATAACAACGCTGCACCGATTCAGTTAGTTCTTGCTTCCGTTTTAACGATGACGAGCAATTCGAGGTAAGCGCCGCTTCGTGTCCCGGAAAGCTGCCCTCGAACATAGTTTAATTTCCGAGGCAATCGCTGTATCAGTGACCCTAGAAATTCATGACAGTGCTCCTCCCGAACCGCTCGCCTAGGTATTTGTATTTAGTCAACGCTTTTGATGGTACTGTACTGGCCGATCTTATTGTGGACTTCCCGCCGTGGCCATTTCAGATATACCCTATAAAGCATGAATTATGCATACGGTTTATAAGAGCTGAGAGTATCCGGATTTCGGCCCACAGTCAGCATCACACTGTTGTTGCGGTGAGTGGTTCTTTGATCCTCTTTTCTTAACAACGCTGGTTATCATACAACTTTTGTAAGAACATGGAATCAAATAATATATTCACATGCTTGCCTCCGCAGGGATATACGTCGTACCCTCACTCCATTCCTCCCCGCCGGTGGCTCAATATTGAAGCGGTGGGTTTGCGAACAGACTACTGTACTCCGTACTGTGTTGACGAGAGCGAGCAGGGATTTAAATCAAGTCACTGTTCAATGCAGAGCGGTTCGCAAGCTAGGGTCTAAACGGCCCCATGCCATGCCATCGTGCTAAGTAGAGGAGAGCCAAGTGTGCCTCCCTCGAACGCTTTTGGAGAAGTTAGATAAGTCAGATGACACTCTGATGAAGCTGCGGCCAAGTGACAAAGTATTGTTACGCCGCGAACTGGAGGGGTATGTCCGGAAAGCGTTCTAAATTTGTCATTTTTCTAGGAAGGTTCCGCCAATCCGTTATTGTTCAATCAGATTGCTGGCTGAGTGCCTTGGGAGGACCTACCTATCTCAGTCACCTGCTTCCTAATGATCTTGGGAGTTAAAAAAAAATGGCTGCAGAACACTTTTCATAGGACAAGCTTGTGGAGGCAAATGTATGCTGGCTGGTAGTTTGAATCGGACCGGTCGTACGGACTCCCCTTCCGTGCAAATTGATGAAAAAACTCCCTGTCCGATCAAGATGTTCTTCTGGACCCGCCGCGTGTCGCCGTTATTTCTTGGCCTGATGATTGTCCAGATGACTTCAAAGGAACTCCCTATATTTCACTAAATTTAGATCCGAGTACGCAATATAGGGTACCGTGCAGGTCCACTGATCAATACTAAGAAACTGTCAAGGCCCGTTAGTACATAGTACTCGTGTATATGTTTCAACCTCGCTTCCAAATATCATATCAATATCTCCCTACCTATATCCCTCTAGAGAATATCGAAACGTAGTGTGCCACATATGATCATGCAGCTTAATATAATATGTGATTCAGGGTGCTTGCTTAGAACCCACTCCGGAACTTGCTGCAGAAATAATTCTGAGCTATGGTCTCCGTTGTGTTTGGGGGAAGGCCGTCAGATCTTAAATTTTCATAATGGACCCAATATTGAACAACTTTGTCCCAGGAACTTGAGAATTGGTCTATAGAATGTTAATATTGACCCCTTTGATGATGCGCTCCGTCCGCAGAGGCGTTTGATGGATTCCCTGTCTACTTCACCTCCGGGAACAAAGACCTTCCCCACAACCAGTCATAATCATAACCAAGTTCTCGAGCACCTATATTATCAGGGTAAAGATAATATAAGTCAAACCATAAAGCCCATATCATTGGAGACTTTGAAAGCCCCTCTTTAGAGTGGATGGCCCGAACGGTCAGCGTGCATATCGATCGATGTTGACGCCAGACCGCGCACTTACGCAATGAAATTTTCACATCTTTCGATTAGAAGTGTCTCGATCAGCCGGTGGGTCGAATGTGGTTGTTTGCAGAACACCTCCTTTTCATTTTCCTCTATTCGGTGAAATTTGCGAGCAAGACTCGGGCAGTCAGCTTCCTTTGGGCAGATCAGGCGCGTGAACACAATAAAGGAGTTTCACCGTTGAGATGGGACGACTCCAAAGAATTTTTCAGCAGCCACTGTATCCACTAGGTGATTCAAGTGCCACTTTATTTTTCTTCCTGAGTTCCAGTGTGAGATGGGAGGCAGACAAAGGCGTTTCCAGAAATGCGAGATCCTCCCCCCTTTTCACTTCTTTTTCGCTAACAGTTTGCTTCCTTTTTCTTTCTTTCAACATGGTGAACTCTCAGGGAGCCTGCAGCTCAAGGTATGTATAGCCAAACTAAAATATCTTCCAGCCATATCTCTAGATATCATGAAGTGAGGGAATACTTACATATAGAATTCTCGCGTCAACCGCTCAGGCTGTCTCCACGAACTTCGACAGAAGACGGATTCCGACACTCTACCCTAATGACTTTTCCCCAAGAACGATTTCCTTTGTTCTTTTATGAATTCCTCACCACGACATCATGTGCGAATCTTCTCAGAGAAAAAAATTGACAAATGCGACTTCTCGAATTCCCTCTACCTCACATTCCCACCTAAACCTCCCAATACAACGGCGCAAAAACCATCCACACCATGTCGTTTCAACAAGAGTCGATCATCACATATTTAACAGACAAGACAGAGGCTATTACTGCAGACATATGGCCTTTAAATACTGTTGTCGAAGGCACAGTGAAACGCGACTCGGTAGGTCGGTTCATGCATGTTCTGTGCGCATACTATTTTGGGCTTCAACAGGATTACTTTGGGCAAAGACAACATACAAATGTATGTATGATTGCCCAAAAGTGAAACATTTGTAGGGTGTCTATGCGGAGGGATATTTGGATATATTGAGTGGAAGGTGAGTAGGGAAATGTGCCGGTTGGGCACGCATGGTCAATGTTTGTATGTACACATATGTATATGTATGTACATGTATATGCAGAAGGTCCGATGACCTCTATAAAATTACTCTGTTCCATAAATATTCTCGCAAATCTTACCCAGTGATGGCTAGAGTGGGTGTCTGGGCTGGCTTTTTCTGATGGCGATGAGGAATGTCACTGAAATGGAGATAGTTTGGAGATGTGTGATGTCGTATGACTGAAGTAGAGTTTCTACTCTTGCCGGTTGGGCTAACACTAGAGATTCAATATATACACCATCTAACAATTTATTCCAAACAATGGCCTCTATACGATAACTTAATATCGGATTCTGAAATCGTTTGTTCGGTTGCTGAAGTAGTAGTGATGGGTTTTCCTAGACACGTTCAGGCAGGATACTTCACTTAAATATTTCTCTTGTAGTGTTCTGATCATAGCTCTAAGCTTCTCAAGCTGTAGTAGTATCTCTTGTACATGTCTCTTCTTATATTCCATTCTGTCTCGATTGTAAAGTCTAGGTCTGCATGGCTTAGGCAAAGTCATAGATCTTTTCGGCTTCGTCCAATTTTCTAGGAAAAGAATTGGATGTCATTTTTACAGTAGACCACCCAGGAACAGCCTCTTTAAATGTTCATGTAGCAGATTCAGGGAGATATTTAGAGATTTATCTGAAGCCATTACAAGTGATATGAGACTATTTTCTATTGTTTTCATAGAGCTACAGTTGGTAATTTTTCTTGAATATCCGAAATGGCACTTTGATTGTATTTCTCCACCATTTGAAATAGTAACATAGCATCTCTTCCGCATTTTAATGTAAGTTCATGGCTTCCGTAGAAAGTGATGTCATTGAAACAAGTTTCCAATACTTTTTGTCTGGTAAATGCCCCATAAAGGGTGCTAAGATATTGTTTGTTGTAGTAAAACCTGCGAAGGCTTCGGATATTAATCGTTTCGTGGAATTAAACTGGCTATATAGGACCGTGTTTGAAATTTAAATGCTATCTAAAATCCTTCCTATAATAGTACGTGATACAAATGCATTTCCTAGAGCTACATCTGGCTTAAATCCTCCAGGAAATTCTATAAGAGTAAAAACCCATCGAATTCAACACAAATTTACGACTATCATTCTGCTATCTCTAATGACCAAAAACCGAATCACATAAAAAACTTCACTAAAAGCCATCCAACAAAACAGCAATGCCGATTCTTTACATAATCCTCTGTACCTCTGCTTCTTTTAGCCACGCTCCTATATTTTCCCATCAACATTCCTGACATCCGAATTCCTATTCTCCTCATCCGACATCTTCAGCCTCTCTCTTCGCTCTGCCCTCCACCTCTGTCCATAAAACCACTCAACAGCAAGCAGCGGACTTGCCAGCGCCGTAATGCCAGAAAATAACGCAAAAGTTGCTCCAGTACCAAGACTGTCGATCACAAACTGCACACCTGCTACTCCAAGCGCACCTACACCACATCTAATCAGGTTATTCACCGCTGTAGCACTGGCCGAAGCTCCTGGATAGAGGTCGATAACCAGTGCGCTGTTGAGGGAGAAAACTGCCGTGGCTGTATATGCAATTAAGAATTGAAGGGTTAGAGGGGCAACTATGTTGTTTAAACCGAGAGAAAACCCATATAGTGCTGTTGATGCCACGAAGATCAAGATAATCCACCATATGTTACGCATTCGCGATTTCTCGATTGGGAAGTCTGTAAGTTCTTTCTTGTTCAGTGGCATATCTGCGAGAAAGCTTCTTTCTTCGCGGTATTTCTGTTCAACGAATTTGTAGTCATGATCCATCAAGTAACCAGTCACATAGGAACCTGCTACACAACCAGCTCCGTTTGGGAGGAAGATGAGGCCGACCTGGAGATCGTTAAGAGGAAAGCGAACTTGGAAAAGAGCAGTTGTGCTGGAGGTTACCATACTCCATACCGTGTAAACTATAGATCCATAGAAGAGAGTTATAAAGACATCTTTCTCGAAGAGAAAGTTGAGCGGTGCGATTATGCTGGAGAATGTAACTTTCTTAGGCGGAGTAGAGCCTCGGTCAAGAAGTTCGTCAGGTGGATGGGAAAACGCGTAGATGAGTGGCCGGTGGACGGAAGTTAGATGGACAGTTCCGTTTCCGGCGATACTTCGAAGGGTTTCTGGGAGGAGCAGAATAATTAAAATGAGGGTAAGGCCGCCGAGAAGAAAGAGGAACCAAAATATAGCGTGAAAGCCTAGATACTGGGAGATAATACCGCCGAATACGGGACCGATTGACTGTCCCATCATACGGACTAGTGCAGATGTAAGATTATTATATCCTCAAGTTTTAGTTGGAAGTGAGTTCACTTACTGCCTCCAAAAATACCAATAAGTCCACCTCGCTCACGGGCAGTTGTGATATCGCCAATGACTCCAGCACCTAAAAAGAATATAAGTAGAAAATCATGAATAAATAAATAAAATAATCACCAATTGATATTGTAGCAGCACTTCCAGCTGCTTGAATGCCTCGAAAGACCATCAACGAGGTAAAACTCTTGCTAAAAGCAAGTCCCACGTTAGCAATGAGATATAAAATGAATGTTCCTGCATCTGTGTTAGTACTAAAATAACAACTCTGCAGAGTAGTTACCAATAAATGTAACTCGTCGTCCTTTTGCATCCGATAGCGGCCCCCAAAATGATGGAGCAAGCCCTTGAACTACCATATATACCGTGATAGTAAGACTGACAAGGGAAAGGCTGACATTGAGATCCTACAGGACGTTAGAAATTGAGAAAAAGTAATTCCCATCTATACTTACTCTAGATATCTGGCCCAATGCCGGAAAGTAAATGTTACTAGAGAGGGGCGAGAAAAGGCCTGCCATGGATACTATGTAAACCAATTGTTTTTTCTTGCTGAGAGTGAAGACATGATATGGCGGCTCTGGTAGCTTCTTCTCAAAGGTGTAAATGCTCGAGGCCGGCGATTTAGTCTCTATGGGAGAGCTTGGATGACTGTGGTAGTACTCCAAGTCATCCTCCTTTCGCCGTACCTGGCTGCTCCCTCTAGGGCTTTCGAAATTATTGAAATCGGCGAATATAAGGGCACTTTGTCTATTTATTCCAGTCCTTCGAGACTTCCGATGCGATTCTCGAGAGCGGAATGGAATAAAGGAGCAACGATCTTCTTGGACTGCCATCATCCTCCCGTCGGTCAACGACGAGAGTGTGGCCATATCATGAGTAGGAGGGGGGCGGGAGATAAGAGCCATAACTGTAAATGTATCTAAGGATAATCAAGCTACCAAAAGATAATGGCTAGGTTTACAAGATCTGCTGTACTTGATCCGTGAGAAGGGAGGGCTAGAGATCTCATATAAGATCAGTGACGTACTGGAATAGGAAAGAGCTATGCAGTGCTTCTGGCACCGGAACAGTCTATACCTCCTTAAGGATTGGCGATCTTCTCTCATTGGCAGTAGTAAATGTGTAGAATGAAGCAACTATATCCAGACACAAGAAATGACATCTCAAGAAGTCAAACAAATGATCGATGTCATCTACTATTCGATAGAACGGTAGTAAAATCCATTTAGAATCCAAAAATAGCCAACTGGCCGTCTGAGAATCGTCAAACTACATATGCCAAGAACATATACCACCACTGGAGCCCCAATAGGATGAATTTGATGACATTTAAGAGAACCCAGCGCCTCTTCAACGAACGTGAAAATCCCAGCATATTCCTGAGAGACTTTAATTTCTTGCCTCAGATCTCTTCAATGATTGACAGGAACCCTAGTGTAGGTCCGGATAGAGGATCTACCGTTGACAGTGGATGCCGCAAAAGCAATAGAAATATGCGAAATAGCCAAGCATTTCGACTCAAAGATATAACAAGGAGACAGACGTGGAAAATCTTGGCAGCCTTATCCAAAACAAAGCAAACTAGAAATGTTCAGTGAGGAGGAAAGCACGAGACATCTGCCAAGAGATCGTATCGTTTCTTAGTGACAGTCTACTCGTCAATGTGTGGACAGCACGTGCTTGGACTGGGATACTTTTTAAGCTTGATACTTTTTGAAACAGATGCCGAAAATCTTTATCTTGAGATTGGATTATATTTTAAAACGGAATGTCATTATTCCAGGAATACATGATACAGGAAAGTCTCCAAACCATAGTTTGCAAACTGCAATGGTCCTAGCTATGCATTTATCCCTCTGAAGTTGTCAAGAAGGGAGGGTGGAGCCAGATATTGCCGACTGAGAGCAACTAGAAAATCTCGCTTTCGAAAAAATGTCATCTCCTTCTCTCTTATGCCCCTGAGAGAATTCTGGTCGAGAGTATTGGAGATTACACAGGGTATAGAGAGGTTGGATACCTTCGATATCTTCTCCCAGACTTTTGGAATTATGACATGGGGCACCTAACCCCCTTAATTCTAGACAACCGACTCACAAGACTCAAAAAAAAGAGAATCACTTACTTCATATTACCAAGGTCTTACCTAATTTCATGATGCTCTCAAAACATGAAAAAGAAGTTGGCGACATCTGGCATCACTTGGAAAAATATATTATCTAAAATTATAAGGCATTTACACACAATCGGGCCTTTCCCACAAGCCCAAAGCATTTCCTATTTTTGCATGCATCCGCTCCACCAGGATAGCCTTAGACGCCGCGCATGCAAACCCATCAAATGCTCTCTTCAAGAAAATGAGAAAGAGTAGAGAAGACCAAGAACCCAATATTTCACCCATGAGGCGGACTACCACGCCCAGGTCAAATCTCGAGAGAGCCAAAAATCTCGATGTTTATCCGTGGTAGTCGTGAAGTTTCTCCTTTTGCATCCTTTAAATTTACATGATAATAGCTGGCACGTCAACGTTAACCTTGATGCTCTTGTGTGGCAGGATGCTTCCTCCATTGACGTAGATTTCGTCTCCAATGGTAACGTCGTCACCTAGCACGCTGACGTTTTCCAACCGGGCCCACTTGCCAACAGTCGAATTCCAGCCGACGATTGTGCTCTTTACCCAAGCGTGGTCCTTGACCTTGGAACCAGCAAGTAGAACGCAACGTTGTAAGCGGACACCGTCACCAACAACAACATCTGGGCCAATAGTGACGTTGGGGCCAATTCTGCAATTTCGACCAATCTTTGCAGAGGGATCGATCAGAACGTTGCCGCCGTGAACGTAAGGGGTGTTGGCAGGTGTGAGAAGCTTGGAGCCTTTCTTTGTGAGAGATGAGAGGTAGAGGCAGGTTCCTGAGAGGAAATCTTTGGGTTGTCCAACATCCATCCAGAAGCCTTCCAAATCGAACGAGTGCAGTTGTCCATCTTTGCAGATGGCGGGGAAAGTTTCTTGTTCAATGGAGGTGGGTCGTAACTCAATACGCTTCAGGACAGAAGGATTTAGGATGTAAATACCGGCATTGATACGGTTGCCAACGAATTCGACGGGCTTTTCGACGAATCGGTCAATTCGTGAAGGGTGACTTGGCTTGTGAACAACCACACCGTATTTGGAAGGTTCTTCAACCTTTGTGACCACAATCGTTCCCTCCTCACCGTGGGACTTGTGGAAAGCGGCGAGATCCGCGAAGGGGTATTCGCAAATGACATCGGAGTTGAGAACGAAGAAGGGAGAGTCATCTTTCCCTAGAATCTTTTCTGCCAGCTTGAGGGGCCCTGCGGTACCGAGGGGCTCTGACTCAATGGAGAAAGTAATATTAATATTGAATCTTTCCGCATACTGTTGTAGCAAACAAATCAGCATACGTGGTGATGCAAAGACATCTTCCATCTGCAACTCACTTCTGCCAAATGCTTCTCCATCACTTCTGGTCTGTAGTTAACTGCCAAGACGACATCTGTAACTCCTGCAGCGGCGAGGGCTTCAACTTGGTGTAGAATCATGGGCTTGTTGCCGAATTCGACCAATGGTTTTGGGAGAGTGAGGGTCTATCATCTCGTCAATTAATCAGATATTGTAAGAAAGGATATTTGCGGTCTTTGTTCGAGAATTCGTGGGCAAGATGATGGCGGTGAAGGGGGGAAAACGTACAAGTGGCCGAAGACGTGTGCCGAAGCCGCCAACAAGAATAAGAGCTATTTATGATGTTTAGCAGAGGTTTTAAAATGTTCTGTGCCTTGTTCTGAAGCTTACCCTTCATCTTGGGTTTTTTTAAAGATTGGCGCCGTGCGAATATGCTAATTCAGAGAGCGAGGTATTCGGATACCCCTCAGTCAAGAAAGGGATGCGAGACTCGGGGATGTGAGTAATGGCGCAAACAGAGAACAAGTGAGTGACAATGTGTTAATAGACGATGTGTGTAAAATCTAATTCCTGATATATCAAGAAAAAGTTGGAAAGGAAAAAGAAAGTCGTGGTAGTTCGTCAAGGTGTCAAGTGTTCAAAGTCCAGATTCAAGTTCCAAGTTGAAGGACACCTCTCGAAATAGTTTTTCGAGGTCCAAAATTCTCGTTTAGCGGCCCCCTTTCCAGGCCAGCCAGCCGGTCTAGGAAACCGAGTGGATGCTAGTTCTTGACAGGAAGGGGGGAGGCGAAATGAACCTCGACGCCTTAATTTAAAGCTGGCTATTCCGTTCTCTGTTTTCATTCACGTTTTGATTCAATTGAACGAGAGAGCTTGCCCGGGTTTGTTTTTGCTTTAGGCGGCCGATACGAAATACTGGGCCAAGATGGGAGGCGATATGACCTCAGCAATATATGGTGATACGGTTTTAGCTGCAAGGGCGCGTATTCCCAGATTTTTGATACCCGTACGGCAATCCGTACACATCAGTCCGTCAAAAAATGGTCGGATATCCCGTCGGTGCTATTCCTCTTTGCATTCAACCGCCTACGGAGACTGTACCATACGGTACTGTGCGTATACGGCATGAGAAGAGGCCACCTCTGCTCCTGGCGTGGGGTACAATTCGTATCAATATCAGTCATGCCCGCCATCTTTTTTTACCTCATGTGCCCTTTTCATCCCTTTTCTTTCCTTTTCGCCCCCAGAATGCATCACGAGATTTGAGGGAAAAAATGGCAGTGTGGCGGTGCTATATCGCCCAAATTTTGTTTGGTAACGCCACACCCGTCTTCACGTCGGGACTTGCCCCACTCACCCGACTCAACTCGTACGGCATACGGACGTACCCTGGATCAGGACCGTCGTTAACGGCAAAGCTCCATAGGCCCGCAAGTCATGATGCCCAATATATGTAAAACAAGGGCTTCCAGACTAATGTTTCTTACTGGAAAATCTCACATGGAAATAATATCCAAACCACAGGACTGGGACAAAAGAAGGATGAGTGGAGCGGATACCTCCATGGGTATCTCAACAAGTACTTTTATTCATAGGGTCATTACTCATTCAATCCAAGCCAGCCCATCATGCCAAATAAAAACTCCGTGCTCTGCTTTGACAATAACCCATCCCGGGTAGGAAACAAATGATGACTTCATAAAACGAACGCAAACGCTGCCGCCACGCTTGCTAAATGCACACACATTGCAGTAGAATATAAAAAAGAGAGTCTCCAAGCCGCCGCATGTCCAACACGCCAGATTTCAATTGCAATTGCTAGATAAATAATGCCTTTCCGTAAAGACAGTTTAGTGAGTTGCCTCGGATATCCAAAGCGGCTGGTTCTGTCAGGCCCAGCCGCGATCAAATTCTTGGTCGAAGAGAAGGAAGAATGAAATTCGTTTGGTCATTTGGTCGTTAGTCGTTAACATATGCTCGTAAATAATACGGACTTGTGAAATAATTAGGCAAATTTTGCTGCGTTGTCGCTTTTGTGGTCTTATTCAAAACTCGTTATTGGGATTTTGCTCTTTTAGAGTAATCCTTTGGTGATGCAATAATAGCAAGGCCGAGATCTCAGCTCGGGGGAACGGTTGCTAAGGTTTAGCTGCCGGTAGACGTATCAGTGAGCTCTACTCCGATGATGTGGTGGAACTGCTGCTGCTGAGATTGACAGAGTGGCTACGACCACCTCGTCTTCTGTGTCGGCCACTGCTCTCATTCGCAGGTAGTCCCTGAACAACACCATTGCGAGCCAGCATACCTCCATTGACCGAAAAATTGCGGCACACCATAAATGCCCGCATTGCTGCATTCTCTTGAGCCAATCCGTCGGACTCATAGGCGAGATCAGTCTGATATTCTCTTCCATTGACGAGTACTAGACAGGTATAGCCCGAGGAGCTCCTGTACGTCTCGTACAGGGGGTCCCGCCACCCTCGACGCCGACACAGACCTGCCAGGCACATCAGCGGTTATTTCAACGACATTTGTTGAACAGAAAACTAGTTCCAAATTGAGAAATACGAAAGGAAAAAATAACTGTGGCGAGAAACCACATTAACCAGAAAAATCAATCAAGCATTGAAACTTAAGGCGCTACTTTAACATTACGCCAATGAGATGGCAAACATGATATGTAGTTAAGGCGTAGCCCCTTTCTTGCTGCAAGATCTGGGAGACGCGAAGCCCGGAGCTAGAAAATCGGAGAAAAAAGATCTCCAGTGCCTTGGAAAAGGTGTCCCGAAGGATTGAATCGACGTACTCTCCAGATATGCCATGTAAAAGCCACCCATTTTATTGTGTCAACAATTGACCGTCACAGTTGGACCAAAATCCTTTTCAGGAACAACGTCCGTCCGTTGTGGGATGAGTGGGAAATAGGTTCCGTGGAGCCAGGGATAAGAAGATGAACGCCCAAAACGTTTCAACGTTGTCGATGCAATTGAGCCCAATCTCGTAGTATACAGGGAAAAATGCACACAGAAAATGAAGTGTATGTGAAGAAAATAATGTGTGGACGTCGTGGTGTTGAAGAGTAGGGCTGACTGATCGAATGGGTGTCTAGGGGGGGGTTGCAGGACTTTCATCCATCAACGGCGAGACATGTGTGATTTATTGCAGAGACTTTGGTTAGCGCTGGACAAGGATTATGGATTGGACTTCCGTAGAGATATTCAGGCGTTGTTAAGATAGGACGAAGAATCGAGCAAATGCAAGTCATGATGCGGCTCTTCCAAGTGTGGCCCGCAACGATGTGTTGTCGTAGGTCGTTACCAGTCAATAAATATCAAGAGATTAGGCAACTCCACCACAGCATGGGAACGCATACTAGGCGAAGATCTCTGATGGGCCAGAGTATCAATTCGCCGTTTTAAGGTAGGTCTGCAGCGACTGAACTGTCGATGCAGAGGTGGTGGCGAAAGGCTCAACACCCCGTTCCATACCTCTCGGGCAAATTTTTTGGTCTCGTTGCAGAATTGCAGAGCCAGGCCATGGCTCCTTCGAAACCATCTTCAGTAATTGATGGTTCCGTTCGATCCAGATCCGCCTGGCTGGCCGCTAATGCATAGAAATCGAGTGCTCCACGGTTCGACGCAAAGGAAACGTCAGAGAGTCGGCGCTTCCAGTCTAGGGACATGCTCCTTAATTCTGAATAGAGACCGGAAGCGCCAGATTTGGGAGCTTCCAACTGGCTAAAGTAAAGGATCAATAGAGTGGTCTCTCTGCCCCGCACTACAACGGTATCGCTGTGCAGAGGGAGAGAATCGCGACCAGCGACCAGCGACGCGTTTCACGCCGAATGACTGGAGTACGGCTTGACACGAAGTCGGTGAGCCATTCAATGCATAAACAGTGGCTGGATTGACCACCATGATCATCAAAACTCGTAATGTACAGTATCATTCAAGCACTGTGGGAACTGGGAAGGCAAGAACGCGCGAGGCACCCCGCCAGGGATGTTCGCATGCAAGTATGAGCTGGCATTGCGCTTGACGTCTTAAGCAGTAAGGCCATATGCCGTGAAAATTGAAAGAGGCATACGCCAAAGTATATTAAGCATTGCCAAAGTGTCGGAAGAATGACAACCTCCCCTTTCGACGTGGGCAACTGCCCTCTGGACGACCCAAGATCGCGTCTGGCTCATGGAAAAGCAATTCTCAATGGAGGAGAGGGTGTCTTCCAACAGCCCCTCAGCGCTGCCTCTGGGTCGCCTGCTCCCGCATTCCAGATCATGAGCTCGTACCTGACTGACTGACCATCCATCCCGACGACCCCAGAATCAGCAACGCCGAGGGAGGGGGGAGACCATTCGGGCCCGCTCGGCAAGCAATCAATACTGTACTGTATCTTGCTGGTAAACGCATTGTCCTATCGCCTGAAGAGGCATCCTCCTGTACCAAACGCTCTCTCAGGCCCGAAGGGCGAGTCCGAATATCTGGTATTGGTAGGGTTCTTCATTCGTGGGGCGAGTGGAGGGGATATGCTCTGCAGTAGTGCTGTTGAGTGCATGCTGCTGCTGCAAGTCCGGCGTGACGGCTGGACCGGAGAAGAATACTGGGACTGGGCGATTCAAGTCGCGTAGACTTCCACGGACAATCTCGGGTTAGTTTCTGGGGCCGATGCATATATTCGCGGCCGTCCTGGGGGTCGCCGAGTACATACAGTACGTGCAATGTGTGGTGATGTGTTCTGCGCTGTCGTAGTTGATGTTGTTGTCGAAAAGACTGTGGGGTCGGAAGGGAACTTGCTTGGAGCCGTGGAGGGGTCAAGTTCTCGGTGACGCTCTGGTCCATTCAACTAGATCCAAATATGCCCGACTCGAAAGGCGAACCACGAACTACTGCACCTGTCGGTTCTTGACCTGCCATTTATTTTGAGATGCATGTAGAATGCAAAGGATCATGTGCTTAACTATTGAACCATAAGAAAAGAAACTTGCGCGGTTTATTTCGGGGTAACTGCGTCTAATCTACAAATCACATTCAAGTTGTCACGTTTCAAGGTGCCGATCCAATCCGGGCGGCCGCCCTGTCTAGTCGACGCCTTCTGCACGGAACATATTTTCTTTTTGACAGCTTATGTGGATGACAATAGCGGACTTATTCCCAGCTGATAGGTCATTCTCCCCTTTTATCTCTCTATCTCAACCCGGGGTTGCATCGGGTTTCTGCACCTGCGTTAGTCGAAGCCTATATAGAATATAAGCTTCTCGTTGGCTTCTCACTTCTCTTTATATTACTGAGGCTTTGCAGCAAAGTTCCTTTCTATTCAACACCGTGCTTCAATATTTCACTGGGATATGACTGCCACGGCAACGTGCTTCCTTATCTTCTGATGGAATATTAGTTTTCTGTATGTTCCCGTCAGACTCCTCGATAACCTGCCACCCCTGTTCTGCAAATGCAACGCCCTGACCATGCACCGCAACCCACAATCCACGAAAGTACAATTTCCAAAAGAGAATCTCTGAACCTATTTTTGGCAGGATCCGGGTAGAGCGCTTAAACCATTCTCTTAGACTCAAAATATTGTCTGGTTCTCTCGGCAGCTCCTTCTGGTATGACAAAGACCGGATGAGCGGTTTTCACTCGATCTTCTTCGTCAAATATTTGTCCCTCCTGTTGATACGGTCCAGAAGTCCAATGATAAGGCGATGTCAGAAGACTATTCACTTCTGGATTTGTTTCCGAAGCATTAAAATGCCATTTGTGCTGGGCCGAACCAAGGCCGGCGAGGACGTAGAGGGTATGATATAAATCTGAATTACTGATTGACCATTCGTTAAAATTTCGGGATTATATCAAGGTTAGATTAACTTACTGGCTAGGTTTATCCCTTAAGCCTCCTCTTTTTGTGGTGTCCTGACAGCAACATAATATGTATCTGATCAACCCTTCTCGACTGTAAATACTTCTAGGAGAATGTTTTTGTGAGAGAGGAGATTCTGCATTTATTTGTGCCTTTGAACTTGGCAAGGTGGGACCTTCAAGGCATGCTTCAAGGAGAGGCCAACATCCTCCAACCCAGTGACTGTAACAACCATCGACTAGTTTATTAGTCCTGCCAGAAAAGCCACCTTCGGGTGCATATTGCCTAGCAGAGAGCCAAGATAGAAGACGAGGCACATCCAGATATCTGAAACACCAGATTGTCAGAATATATCGTAGAGAGGAGAAAGATTCAAACAACTCACTTTGATATCATGACATGAGGATCCCCCAGGATACACAGACAAGCTAGAGCACAAAAGGCATATCCACCATGGGCTTCAGTACGGGGACGGTCCGATATTCCTCCTTCGAAAGTTTGGCCTGAAATATTTAGATCGTAATTTATCAACGACATCAACGACTGATATCTACTTACAACTCGAAATCCATTCAGGAAGATTCGTGAGAAGGGTTGCACCTTCACGTGACCAAGCAGGAGACTCTTTCGGAAGCTCAAGTGGTAAATCAAGGAGGGATATGATTACAGTAGCAATATATGCACCCCTAGACCATATTAGTCCTGGCCAGTCCGTCATTAAATATTAATACTTACCGAACGTCCTCTTCTCCCCCGACCATCACCTGGAAACCTCCGTCTTTTTGTTTCAGAGCTCCAAGCCATCTCCACATAAGTCTACGGTCAACAACATCAAGAGCTTCACTTCCACCTACAATGGCCAATGAAAGAATGATTGCATATGTTGGAGCAAGGTGCGACGTTTGGCCATGCCCGCCCCCGAATCCTCCAGTAGTGTTCTGAAGAGGCCGCACGCTCGAAATGAGTCTTTCTCTGTACTGTGAAACGTCTTGTCCTAGGGCAGAAAGGGCACCCAGTGCCCAGTAGAACATCCATGGGCGAGCAGCATCCGCGGCCACGAATGGCGCAGGTAGCTTCTTCAAGGACTTGTGCAAAAAATTGATATGCCGTTTCCGGTCTAGGTGCGGTACCCCGTTCTCGTTGTAAACAAACTTTGTTTCCAACCCTGAGAGGAAGGGAAGACACTCTTGGATAGTTTCATCTTGAACTTGTGAAGATTGGGTGTGGAGAAAATCGCGGAGAGGCGGAAGGGAAGTGAAAATATCAGGGACAACGCTCGCGGGAGCTGTCATTGCAGACATTGTGCCTGGAATACTTGAAGTTCTGAGGAGAGATTCAACAGCCTCGCGAGCCTGCGGTGAGTTGGAAAGAGCAGAGCCAGCTTGGTTGATGGGTAGGTCAGCGTAGAGCAGTCTGTCTTGAGTACTTGATGCAGAGGCAGTAGATGATGCGTCTGGATTTCCCATGCTCCTCTTTTTGAATATCACTCGACGGTGATGCTTCTTTGTCTTGATGTGGAATGTCATGTGTAAGGGCCACGGCCAGCGACAGCGTTGATTCGTCGGTGATTACTTTACATTTGCTATTGAAATTCCTTTCATTTTGCTTAGGCTACGACGTGGCGAGTTGGAGGGCAATTCTTTACGAGTTAGCTTCCGGTCCCTGCCACGGAACAGAGCTTTGGCCAACATTTTTCGTCTGCGAAGAATTTGCGTTCCTCGTCTTTACATACCAATCTTCGAAAGAATCTAGAGCCTCAAGAGTACTTCTGAAATAGCTAACTCCCTAATGCAAGCGCATCAGATTTTATTTTCGTCCTCTCCCGAGGTGCAGCCGTTTCATAGCTCAATGCGACGACACGATGAAGCAGTTTGCCGCAGCAGCCGAACCAGGCAAAAAAACCCCGCCATGCCAGCTGGTGTCATCATTCGTCGAGGCTAGGGGGGAGCATGAGGCGTTAGGGTTTTTTAACTACGAAGTATCAAAAGGCGCACAAGCTTATAGCCATTCGGGGACTGGCTTCCAAAAGCATGATAGCCAGGAAGAACATTACTCCCAAGAGAACTCAAGATAAAATTGAGAAAGCGGACGGTAACCTGAGCGAGGCGATCTGCAAGGAATACATGCTTATGGGCTGATTTGCAGCCCGTTTCCAGAGGTTGTCCAATCGAAGCCATTTAGATGTCGTTCCGTCGCTGCAGGCCGCCATTTTACATGAGGACAGCATGAATATTGACATGCAGCTCGTTAATAGACCCGGCTGGAGAATATCCACCAGCAAAGCTAAGTGGGCAAAATGAGCGAGTAACTGCGCAGTGTTATATCCACGAGCCGTCGATCAAGTATTGAGAAGGGCATGATAGCGATACCATCCGGGATATAGGGTTATAGGACTGGAGAGCACCCCTTTATGGTGATCCCCAGAGTAAATCTTGTGAGAGTGAAACAAAAAAGGTCGGGAAAATCCGACCAAAAAAGTGAGGGGCAAAAGGTGCAACAAATTCAAACTATCCCGCCACTTATTTTCACCCCACTCCGTGGATCGCATTGTGATTTGCCTATGATAGGAACACCAACGGGACTGTACCTGAAATTGGAATCCGTGTCGGCAGTTAAGAAAATGTGTCTTAGATTGTCGAGACAATTGTGTCCTTTTTCTCGTCGGGAATCATTCGAGAGGGTTATAGATGGAGTTTGTGGGATTTCTAGATGGGGTGGCGTTAGGGTAGAGACTCAAGAAGAAAATAGACAGAGCGGGAGGTTGGCCGTCGATAAAGTCCTGCAGTTGAGGAGTCTCAGGAAGCCCTCGTTCCCTGTCCTCTCCCGATCACGAAACTGGGAAGCCGAATCATAATAGGAGAGATCTAACGACGGTCGATTTTGGCTTCGCTTCGCTCCTGGCGTGGACGATCTGAATGTGCGGAGCCAGCAGGAGAGACGTGCGCCCACACGACGAGAACGGACTCTGGAGATGGAGATAGGAGGCGTAAGAGTGTGGTGGTGCAGCCAGGATAAACCATGAAGAAACGGCAATAGCAGGAAAAAACGGTGAAATATTGAAGGTATAACTTTTCTGAAGGTAATCTTAGATTGAAGATGGGGGTGGGACTTTTGTAGATTTGCCTCCCTCCCGCAGTGGAGCGGACATGGAATCGACATGGAGGAGGCATCAAGGCATGGAGGAAATGCAGACCGCGAGTGGGATTTATGGTGATATGTTGAGCAGGGTGGTCTCAGTGATTGGGGCACGTTTTCAGGGAGGTTGACAGGAGGTGGGAGAGGTGGCAGAGGTGGGAGAGGTTGAGGGTAGCAGAGGGTTACGGGTTACCGTCGGCAGCCGTCGACAGCAGTTAAATTGTGGTAAAAATACACGGTTTCCAGGGGTTTCAGCGGGAACGACGAGCACGGTTCAGCAAGCCAGGGTGGCCTCCAGCGTCTTCAGCAGCACGTCCAGCGCCTGCCCGGGGGGGTTCTCGTCGCTATTACTTCCTTTACGGTATTATTGAATCGCCCCTCGGGATGGCTGATCCAGTCCTGACGGGTGCTCGCTCGTTACTCGTTACGAAGTACGATTGGTACTGCGGAGGGAGAAAATGTCTCTGAGAGCCAATCGACTGGACAGACAGCTTGACAGCCAAACAGCCGACCAGCCACCACCCGGAGGGTTTAGGTCGTTGCATCGTCCTCCACAGAGAGGACCCCGAAAAGGACCCCGCCCAGCGTACTGTGCTGTATTGGGGTTTTATTTTACAGAATAAGACAGTAGTGTTGTTGTCGCTTACAGGCTCGCCGGCGTCTCTGGGGCCTTGCCCTTACCCCTAAGTACTGTGTACAGCACTCCTGAGAGCATCCCTCGCCGAACGGTGCTCTGTACTGTCCTGAGAGTTCCTCCCCGTCCGGTACGGAGTACCACCTGTCGGTCTGTCTCCTCTGTCTGCTCTTGTCTCCCAGTCTCGTCTCTCTCTCCACCACACCGCGGCCCACCAGTTGATCATTGATTTGATTTATTGGCCACCTGACGGCCGTCTCCAGTTTCTCGCAGTAGCCCATGCAGTGAGCACTCGCGTGCAGCCGAATTGCACCTGCTGATTCGCCGGGTCCGGGGTGGCCTGGCGCGGTTTGCCCCATGAGCCTGAGCAGACTCTGCCAGGCTTGCGATTCTTCCGGCGCTGCCTCTCAGTCCCTCACCGCTTCTTATGTGGATCCCCACGGTTCCTTCGAGCCCACACTTCGAACCCTCACCCTACGACAGACCTCTCACCGACTTCCATCGTGAGGTCTTCTCCCTCCTCAAAGAGCGGTGTCACCAACGCTCTTCTTACAATACTATTGACTGTTCCTGTCACCAAACCACCGCGACAATGACCTCCAACCTAGACTTCACATCAGAAGGTCTACTCGACTTGAATTTCGATAGTCGAGATCCCCGATATCCCTTCACCACCACCATGGCCGCTCGCTCGAGTTGGCCGATGCCTCTCGAGATGGCCTCAGGAGCCGCTGACGAGAGACGAGAATCCTCACCGGGCCAGAACCATCATCAGCAGTTCCCTCAAAATGCCCATAACAACTCCCCAACCCTCCTCACGGACTGGCCGATGCAACAACAGCCTCAACAATTACCGCAGTATATTCAGGACAATTCGTTGATGGGCGCTCAGTTCAATGCTTTTGGGAACACCTTTCAGACATCGCCTCTAGAGTATCACCTTCCATCAACCCAAGGCGCTTTCGAGCCTGGTCTTCAGATGGAGTCGCAATTTAATGGCTTACCTCAAACGGTCGAGGCTCCCACGATATGGGCGAACTGGCAAGATATTGAGAGCGCGATGAACTTCATGGGCAACAGTGATGGGCTACCGAGCGTAGGACGCCAGAGCCTAGGAAGCAATTCTCCTACAGGAACTTATCTCGAAGTGCTCTCACTCCCCAGCTCGAGTAGCGACCATGGCTGGACAACGGTAGACCAGTATCCAAACTATGAAGCCTTCCAACAGGCACAAACCGCGATTTTCAACCCTGGACAAACCCTTCATCTACGTACCCACTCAGACTCATCACAATCAGACGGAACCGGCCACACTGTGGAATCATTTGTTGGCAGCTTCGAAGATCTCTCATATCCGTATTCTCCATATTCACCGGAGTCCGACAACTACCTGGATCCTGTTGGCCACCGAAACTGCTTCCATGGCGAATCACATCACCACTCACACGAAATGGTTAGTCCCGCGGCTGCTGTAGCTCCTGTTCCGATCAAGATGTCACCATCAAGTAGAACCACACCGTCTTCAACTTCATCCCCACCTGCCCGAAGAAACTCTGCACCCCGTAAAAGCCCAACGGCTAAGGCCACCAAACCGGTCATTCGCCGAACCTCCAACGGAAAGAAGGATACTGAGAAGCGTGTTGGTCGACGACGTGGACCATTATTACCTGAGCAACGGAAGCAAGCCAGCGAGATCAGAAAGTTGCGAGCCTGTTTAAGATGCAAGTTCCTTAAGAAGACATGTGACAAGGGAGAGCCATGCGCGGGTTGCCAACCTTCGCACGCCAGACTTTGGCAGGTTCCCTGCACTCGTATTGATATTAAGGATATCGGCTATTTCATGAAGGACTGGAGAGCTGATTATGAGAGGCACGCTGGCCGTGGTGTATCGGTATATAACATCAAAGGCTTCGCCCAAAAGGAGGAACTCATCTGGATTACCCACGGATATGGGTTTGCTCTTCCTATCATGGCTCGAGAGGTGTATGTTAGTGACGACAGTTGCTTTACAGTCGACTGGGTCGAGACTGAGCATGAAGAACCCCTCGAGTTTGATACTCGCACCGAGAAAATGTCGGCTGGATCCGAGGGGGTGTCAACCGAGGCTCTGTCAGAGTACCTCGACAAGCACCTTGACGGTCCTTTCGAGGAATTCATTGATGACTACTTTGACGGAACTCCGTTTATTACTGAAATCTTGAAGACCGCTCACCGCTACCACACCAAGGAGAAGGTGCCTGTCATTCGCAAGGCGCTGAAACTTGTTCTTGCCTACAATCTGACTTTCCACGTCACAATGGTCGAACAACGAGGAGATGAGCATCCCATGGAAGGCTTGATTGACGATGAGGAGTCCAAGTACAATGGAAAGATCATTGCTCCCGTGATGATCAACTTCCAGATTAAGTGTGCTCTAGCTGATATGTGGCGCGAGCTACAAAAGGAGATATTAGAGGAGTTGTCATCACTTTACTCCAGTGTCTACAGCGGCGACAGGCTCAAGAATTGGCCCACTATCTTCATGCTTGCTTCAATCCTTCTCGCTGTCTGGGAAGAGATGCAATTTGACTGCCATTACCGTGTCCCTGACGCAGCTGCTGTCAACAAGTTCTGTAATGATATGGAGACTACTCCTGTCGGCGTCATTGTTGGTCTCTTCCACGCAATCTCTCAAAAGCTCCCAGCATTCACGGAATGGGATACACGGAGACACGGCCAACTCCTCAATAACAACGTTGCTGTCTGTGATGCCATGACTGAAATGAAGGAACATGTGACAAAGCATGGTAAGCTACATTCTCTGCACTTATCAATTCCCAATGCTAACCCCCATGTAGAGTCTTACCTCAAGACGCGCCCCGAAGCGAAGTTTGACAGAAGAGACTTCGACTCGTTGTCCAACAAGTTCCTCTCAAAACTCGTCATCCGAGCTAACTAGGATTTCTTTTCTGCAAATATCTTTCTTTCTATATACCCACTCTGCATATTCGTCTGTAAGGACGCAGCGATGCTGCCTATGGAGGGCCCTCATGGGTCATTGTCGTTTACCTTTCTTCCCTTTGTCTTGTGGCCAAGCTCTCATGTGATCCCCACATCAACCGGGGCCAATGACGAGGGCATTTCTTTTTATTTTCATCCTGCGTTTAAAGATGTGCATAGCGTGTTGGACAGTCATTTAACGACCATTTTACGATTTTGTCAGGATCTGTATGAATGATCGAAGCTATGAGATCATGGGTTTACGTTTTATGGATTATGTTTTATCTTACGAGGGGTTTTTGGAGAAGGGAATGAGGCATCTTGGGCGTTGGAACCCCATTGTGGTAGACGCAGCATAGCTGGGACATTTGCAGGAACGACAGTCACTGATGTATACGATGTATACTCGAGCTGATGTGATTCTAGACATAAAATAATAATGTCAGAAGTAAAAAAAAACAAGAAAATTGTGATATTACCTTTTTTGAGACTGTATATGCTCGATTGAGACGTGAAGTTGAGGTTGATTCCATCGTGATCTAAGCTCTTAGTAAGACAGTTCTAGAGACTGAGTCCGGCTAAATAGCATTGCTGAAACTGCGCTTCCCGTTGGGAAAGCCGATGGTCGAAGGTCGGAAGTCGAAAGGGGGAAAGTCGGCATTTGCAAGAGAGAGATGACGTAAGAGGAGCGGTCGAGACACCCGCCCCTCGTCGCGCTGTCAAAAGCAAGACACGCCCGAACAGAAAATACGAAGAATAATCGAATAATCGAATGATCTGTCAGAACTGGATATTTTAGGTTTCCGGCCACTTGATATTTGGTGTTGCACGATTTCCCCTGACCCAGACCGAGAAAGCATGGCCTTGTTGTTTCCTTTCTTTTTCCCCTTCCGCGATGCTCGTGACCAACCTCCCTTCGCCCCTTTTCCCTCTGCCGTCGAGTGAGACACTTGTCACCGCCGCTGTCATTATTGTCGCCGTCACGACTCACGTACCGTATGAAGGTACCGTACGATATTGCACCGTGCTGGACGGTTTCTGTCATGTCTTCGTACTCGGCATCGCCCAGCCTTCCAGCCTTTTCCAGGCGCGAGTCCGGAGGCGGGGTCGAGATCGGTCGACCAGTCACACCAGCCTCGGGGCATTCCTAAGTCGGCCTCGCCTGTGCGCCCCTTATCTTCTATGACCTGAGCCGGCGATATCGTACCGTATCGTGCAGTTGAGTCGTTGAGTCGTGCTGGAGACCGCATGGCAGTGTAAAGACAATTCCCGGGGTGGCATGATGCGACGAGGCCCGCGTAGCTTACAAAGCCTCATACATCATACTTCGTCATCATACGGTCCTGTACGGCCGAAGAATTGAAGAACATCGATCGTATGTTTGACAAAGCGAAAAGAAAAAAATGTGAACGAAAACGAAAACAAAAACCCAAGAAAAAGTGAAAAACAAAAAGGAAAAGGAAGAAAACAAATCGTAACGTGACATGAAAGCTCTAGAATTTTCGGGTGCCTTCCGCTTCCCGCATCTCCCAGCATTTCCGCTGGTGCCTGCCAATCCATTCACTGGGGAAGGCTGAGTCGCGCCTTCCATTTTCCTCATTCTTTGCGATTCTGGCGCTAAGCGATCGCTAGCGTAATCAGCGTCCCCTACATAAAGGCCTCCGCCATCCTCCGACCACACCTCCTCTCTCCATCCCACTTTCAAATCACATCTACCTCGACTCAAAGTCATCCAGAAGTCTTTCGATCATCAAGATCAACTCTCAATACACCTTTATCACTTGAACAGACCATCGCAAATATGCAAATCTTCGTGAAGACCCGTAAGTTATCCCCTCACTTGGGCGCCTAGCCACGACGCCACCCGATTACGATCTCCAACTAACAACCTCACAGTCACCGGAAAGACCATCACTCTTGAGGTCGAATCCTCTGATACTATCGACAATGTTAAGAGCAAGATCCAGGATAAGGAGGGAATCCCACCTGACCAGCAACGTTTGATCTTCGCTGGCAAGCAACTTGAAGATGGCCGAACCCTCTCGGATTATAACATCCAGAAGGAATCTACCCTCCATCTCGTCCTCCGTCTCCGCGGTGGCATGCAAATCTTCGTCAAGACCCTCACTGGAAAAACCATCACTCTTGAGGTCGAATCCTCTGATACCATCGACAATGTTAAGAGCAAGATCCAAGATAAGGAGGGTATCCCACCTGACCAGCAACGCTTGATCTTCGCTGGCAAGCAACTCGAAGATGGCCGAACTCTCTCCGACTATAACATCCAAAAGGAGTCCACCCTCCACTTGGTTCTCCGTCTCCGTGGTGGTATGCAAATTTTCGTCAAGACTCTCACCGGAAAGACGATCACACTCGAAGTTGAATCATCCGATACTATTGATAACGTAAAGTCTAAAATCCAAGATAAGGAGGGTATCCCACCTGACCAGCAACGTTTGATCTTTGCCGGCAAGCAACTTGAGGATGGCCGCACTCTTTCAGACTACAACATCCAAAAGGAGTCCACTCTTCACTTGGTTCTCCGTCTCCGTGGTGGTATGCAAATTTTCGTCAAGACTCTTACTGGAAAGACAATCACTCTCGAAGTTGAGTCCTCAGATACCATTGACAATGTTAAGAGCAAAATTCAAGACAAGGAGGGTATCCCACCTGACCAGCAACGTTTGATCTTTGCTGGTAAGCAATTGGAGGATGGCCGCACTCTTTCAGACTACAACATCCAAAAGGAGTCAACACTCCACTTGGTCCTCCGTCTTCGTGGAGGTCAGTAATTTAGCTGTTTCGTACTTTGGCTGGGTTCTTTGCGATGGCGTTTTGGTACACACTTGGGAATCATGACCAGGGGTCGTACATAGGCATGGAAATGCTGCAACGCTAGTGCAGCACAAATATCTTTACGTAGTTAAATGAAAGATATATGAAGACAATCTAAACTTGTGCAATTCCAATATTTTGTGAATGTAAATCTTTACCTTGAATATTGCGGAACGCTCGAGCCATCCTTAGTGGCGTAGCACAAGGCTGCGAACATTAACCTCTCGATTTTTCTTTTCTAGACCCAAAGCTGTAGTCATATCTTCTCCGAGTGATTCACGCCACTTCCCACCATGAAAAGCCTGTGTAAACTCATTTAAACTTACCAACGACGCCACCCAGAACCCACCAGAATAATCTCCAAGCCTCTACTGCGCCATCGCCTTCTCTGCGGCCCGTGTGCGTGGAGCATGATGCTTCCAACTCCACCAACAATACCATGAAGGATGCCCTCGTACTTTTACCATCTGAAATTTGAACTATATCCTAGTGCCACTGATAACGAAACCGAAGCCGAAGATCGAGGGGCGTCAGGATCTCAGCAAACGGCTCCGAGAAAGGCAGCGAAAGGCGAAGCTAAGCACCGGCGCAAACACCGAACCAAGGAAGAAGAAGCGGACAGCAGAAGAAGGATCTGGCTGCCGCCGGTGGGAACAGATATCTTTGACTTGGAGGCGTGGCCCAGGCATAAAAGAGTCGATTACAGAACTGCGGAAGGGTTAGGTGGGCGGAGGAAGATAGGCGGTTCTCCCGACTCGAGAAGTCCTGCTCCACCTGGGGGCGATAGCGACTCTCTTCGAGGCCTTCCCGGTGCGGTTATCGACTGCGGCCCGGCAAGGGCGAGTATAAAGCCCGAAGGAGAGGGCAGAGAAGGCGAGGTTAGGATAGTAGAGGGCAAAGAGATTGAGTTTCCTACACCCAGAGAGGGGAATATACATAGGGATCTCGGGGTTGCGAGACGTGATTGGAGGTTTGGCAGGGTAAGGGTAGAGAGTTTGAATATGGTAGATCAAATGGGAGCGGCACAGCTTCCTGTGCGAGGGAGTGGTGGATCGGAGATCAATGCAGGTGGGAGTGGGAATGGGATCAGTGCTGGTCTCACGCCAGAAGCCACGGCCGTGGGACGAGTCACCAAGGCCAGATTCGAGTCTCTGGAAGGGAAGAATACCGAGGTGGGATGGGGAATTGTACATTTATACCGGGACGGTGAGGAGACCTTAGGACTGGCAAATACAGAGGTTTATACGCCCGACACGACGGGGACCGAGCCGGGGAAGCCGGCTGGTCTTGGGGGACAGGCTGGGGATAATACAGGTGGAGAGGATTGCACCACGCTGTGTATTCCTGCTGTCCCGAGTTATCTCACCCCGAGTGATTTCCTAGGGTTCGTGGGCGAGAAGACGAGGGAGGAGGTCAGCCATTTTAGAATGGTAATGACAGGGCGAATGAATAGGTACTTGGTGCTTATGAAGTTTAGAGATGGAGGTGCAGCGAAGAGGTGGAGGAAGGAGTGGGATGGAAAGGTCTTCAATAGCATGGAGGTGAGTTCACTTTTATGGAGGCGATGCAAAGGGGGAAGATGTACTAACAGTTACAACAGCCAGAAACATGTCACGTCGTGTTCATCAAGTCCATCACCTTTCAAACGCCCAATTCGTCCCGGCCGAACACCAGCTTCCCAGAACTCTCCCATGACCCCTTCACACCCTCCCCTTCGGCCTCCACATTCCTCAAACCTTTCCCACCACCGACATCCAACCTCATTGAGCTCCCGACTTGTCCTGTATGTCTTGAGAGAATGGATGATACAACCGGGCTTCTCACCATCTTGTGCCAGCACGTCTTCCACTGCGCCTGTCTTCAGAAGTGGCGTGGAGGTGGTTGTCCTGTCTGTCGACATACCAACCCATCTCTCTCTCACTCCTCGCAATCGTCAAACACATATCCCTACGACCCATCCAATCCTCCATTCGGAAGCGGCGAAGCTTCTCTCTGCAGTGTCTGCGACTCGGCCGAAGATTTATGGATCTGCCTGATATGCGGCAACGTCGGTTGCGGGCGGTACAAAGGCGGCCACGCAAAAGAGCACTGGAAAGACTCGGCGCACAATTTCGCTCTGGAAATAGAGACACAGCACGTATGGGATTACGCGGGGGACATGTGGGTCCACCGCCTGATCCGAGACAAGGGGAATAGCAAAGTCATTGAGCTCCCCTCGTCGTCGAGATCAGGACTCGGTAGTGGTGGTGGCGGCCGAGAAGATGTGGATATGGTGCCCCGGGAGAAGTTAGAGGGGATGGGGATGGAATACACCCACCTCCTCACAAGCCAGCTGGAAAGCCAGCGGGTGTACTTTGAGGAGCTAGTCGGGAAGGCTGTAGCAAAGGCCAGCGCAGCCTCATTAGCAGCCAGCGCGGCGAGCGCCCAAGCCGATGACGCCATGGCGAAACTGAAAGAGCTCGAGCTCGAGAACAAGAAGCTGAAGGAGGAGGTCATCGCGGGACTGGAGCGCGATCTGGGCCGCGAGAGGAAGAAGGCCGAGAAGAGCGGCGAGGTGGCGCGCGGATTCGGAAAGAGCCTGATGGAGGAGAAAAAGGTGTCCGAAGGCCTCCTTGAGAGGATCGGCCACGTGAACAAGAGCATCATGGGCATGAGCGAGGAGATGACACGCCTCAAGGAGGAGAACGCGGACCTGCAGGAGCAGAACCGCGACCTCCTCTTCAGCATCAGCGCGGAGCAGAAACTAAAGGATATGGGCGAGGGCGAGGGTCTGGATAGCGCAGAGGTCGAGGGTGCCAGTTTGGTGGTGCCGGAAAAGAAGAAGGGGAAGGGGAGAGGGAAAGGGAAGTGAGCCAGAAAGACAATCCTACTGTCATTTTTGTCTTTGCTTTTGCTTGTGGCGGCGTTGGGCATGGCGTTAGATGGTATTGTGGGATTTGTACAAGTGGGTTAAGTAAGTGGTGACGGCCGTCGGCTTTAGAAACGAGTGTGTATATATCTATGTATATTAAATACGATCTTACAGGAGGAATGACGAACTCGAGAGTTTCGAGAGATAACGAATCCCACATAGAGGGGGGTCTCAGATGTTGAACCATAACGTGACGTAAGATTTAAACACACTATCTAGACTGATAATAGTTATTTGGAAGCGGAACGGGGGCAATAAGTTATCAAAACTGTTTATGATAAGGGGTTTGATTTACACGTGCTATAATAAATACAATAAGTAGAAGCGCCATCTCTAGTTTACACCCCCGCTCTTGACTCCCAAAATGCCTTCCCACTCCGTCCTCAATTCCTCCATGCGGCCCCAGCATTTTCCTCCAAGGACTTCAAAATCCTCTCTTGCCTCCTTGGTGAGATCAACAGCGCCTCTCTTACGACCCAATTTCCTCTGAGTGCCTGTTACCGGTTCGATCTGTCCGTTCCAACCCCAGCCATCAACCTCGGCTTTCATGACCCTCTCGTTACCCCTGATATCGGTTGCCGAACCCCATTTCGACTTTCGTGAACCGTGACCTTCCATCTCCTCGATCTCGTCGGTGCTTATAAGTGCCAGCCAGACAGCCGCGCAGGCGCCCGAATACGCATCGATTGTGTGCCAAGGGCTTCCTAACCACCTGGCAATGTAGGTGTAAAGTTTGAAGAAGAAAGCTAAAATGGCTGGGAGCGGGAAGATATCAGAGGTGAAGACACCGGGATGCATAACGTATATCTTAGGTTTCACCGTGGAGGTTGTGAAGGTTCCTTGCGCATTGTAGGCAGGGCTGGCGGCTGTCACGGTTTTAGAGCTATCAAGGAATGGGGCTACCGTCCGTCGAACTGATGGTAGATCGGAAGTGATGGAAAGTATGTCGGCAAGTCTCTTAGAGCCTTCGTAAGGAGTTGGCGACTTGAGGCCTTGAATATCATCAAAAGAAAAGCTCTGATCCACAGCTTCAATGCTAGAAACCCAAATGATCTTCCCTCCAGTTTTAGAAGATGAAGAAGCTGGTTGAGATAGTAGTGGTGTTAACTCGTGGGCCAGGAGATAATGGCCAAAGTTGTTAGCGCAGAAAACTTCTCCGAGAGGTGGTTCTGCATGTTTTGTTTGATCAGAAAGCAACTGCTGACTAGCCTCGTCTGAAGATGTATTTTGCGGTGGTGGTATTTGCGACTTCACAACTGCCCCAATTTTGGCCAGCTTAAATTTGGGCCTAGTGAGAGCCTCTACAGTGTCAAATACCACTGTCCGGACAGCCATCGTCCAATCGAGGTTATACCAGCCTCCTATTCCGGCGGCCAAGAAGATGACATCCAATCTAGGAAGCCGGATTCCACTCAATCCCCATCCCCATGCTCTCTGGGCCCCCATTGACCCAGGTTGCTCGCTCAATGCCCATCGATCTTGCTTTATGTCCTTCGAATAGCTCTGGGTTCCCGGCGACCCATGGGGAAGCTTCAATCCATCTATGGTCGTTGCATCTGGGCTCCCAATGGTTCCATTTACAAGCCGATCCGCCGCTGCGTAGACGCTCTTCAGATCGCAAAGATCAAGCTCGATACCGAGGAAGTGTACCCTGGTTACAGTGTCCTCCCATTTGTACTCAACCCCTTGGCTCTTTGCCTTTTCTGTCTGCTTTGTGGCAAATGGAGAGAATTCCGCCGTTTTTCTGAGGTGGGCTCGAAGTCGGGAGATGGTAAATCGGGTTTTCATAGGAGTTCGAGTGCAGAGGACCAGAACCAAGTGCTTGGTAGGAGGGGTGGAAGGGGAGCTCAGGAACTCGTCGATGAGCCGAGCTGCAATTCCAAATCCTAAACCACTATTCGACGGTTAGAACGATTTATAGGATTAGGACATGGTATAAAGCAAGATATATAGAGAGTATTTATGAAGTGGACCACAGCACTCAAATTTGAGACAGCTTCCTGTTGAGCTCTGTTAAAGTAAACACGGGGAAACTCTGTCCATCCTTACCTATTTGCGCCTGTTACTAAAGCAAACAGCTGGCTATCGCTCGTCTCCCAAGGTGGCAGTCCCATATTGGCGATCGTCGGTCAAAGTATATTATTTAATGGGATTATTGCGAACGAAAGGTGGGAAATAAAATCCGGGGTTTCCAGATCTGAGCATTTTCTAGCTAGTCGTTGCCCTTCGCGTGAGGCCTCCAATCCTTGCCCCCTGGCCACTGTTTAGCGACAGAACTCATCGGCCCTTTCCGAGCAAGCCTCCCCATACAGGATAGATCTGGACTAGGGGCGTATTGCGTACATGGTTGGTATTCCGCATAAGCAAATCAAATGAGTTCCATCACAGAGTAGAGAATTTAGAGAGTGTCACACGCCGTAAATAAATTGGTTCAAAAGTGCAAGCCACGATTTAGCATTACAAAGTAAGAAAGTAACACCTGCTGGGTTGAATCAGACTCAGTGCGGTTACATAAAACAGATGCTGTTGGTATTGCCCCAAACGCCGACGCTATAAAAACAAAAGCAAACAACCGCATTCGTTGACGATTCCACGGAGATAAGCCACTATCCTAAACATTCTTTCGGTCGTCTTCATTATCCTCGTCATCTTCATCGTCCCTTGCTTCTTCGCTCTTCCTTCGCCTCATTTGGCCTCTCTCTCGCATGGTCTCGCGAATCTTCATGCTGACCTCGTCAAAACTTCCCTTCGAGTCTAGAGTGCTGAAACTCTTTAATGGAAACCCAGCTGATCCCACAGCACCACCACTGCTGCTGCTCCGACTCCGGCTCCTGCTCCGAGACGGTGGACGTGTTGCAAAAAGGGCAATGTTCCCTAGGTTTTTGAAGGACTCGTTTCGAGGTAGATGCCCATTCATGCTTGATCCACCACCCATGGAAGCATCCGTATTGCTTCTACGGAGTGGAGGAGGAGTATCGGGTTCTGAAATCCCCGAATGATTGCTATCTCTGCGTTGAAACCCTATTTGTGTAGGCGACGAGGGACTTGATCCATCAGCACGGAATGGATCCGCAACAATTCTTGCGGCATCGAAATCGGGAAACATCTCCGGGCCAAGAGTATTGATGACTTCTGTTACTTCAGCACTAAGTTGAGCCCGTCGTTCTCTGAGTTTGTGTATAGTATTGTTTGAGGTTGGGTTGAGAGAAAGAACGAGTGGGCGTAAAGATTTGATGATATCCATGCCAACTTCACCAAAACGGAGAGCCGCAAATGTGATTGCAGGAAAGAAGGCATACCCAAATAGTACCACCGCCCACAATGGTACCCATTCAGGCACATGCCCTTGTACTCTGTTGCGATATGTCCAATAAGTTAGGAGGACAGTGTAAAAGTTATATAGGATTGGGGCAAACGCCAGAGCAACGAGCAGTTTCCAAGTTGCCATTACGTCACGGGCTTGAAGCTTGACCGTCGACGCAGCGAGGGCTTCTCGGGACTTTCTAATACTGATGATCTTAGACGCTACGAAAACGGGTGCAAAGAGGACAAGGCCGGGCACGACCCCAATGGAAAGGAGAGAAATCTTTCCCAGCCGATAGAAGAGCAGAAGGATGACCTTGGGAATGGAAAATTTGGCGTATTCGACCTGGTGGTCTCGAAGACTCAAATATCGCAATTGCTTATTGTAGGCTGTTACCGACTTCTTCAACGAGACGATCCTAGGGTCATCTTTGTAATGCGTATATCCTTTGACAAGCCTCCTATTCAGCTCCACAACCATGGGAAGAGGTAGCTTCTTTCCAGTGGGGTTATAAAGTCTTCGAGCTGCTTGAATAAGCATCAGAGTATCATAATCTGGGCTCGTAACAGTGACTGCAACAAGGGCTTGGTATACAGTATCAAGAAGTTGACTGACAGCCTCTCTCCTTTCGCCGTTCTTGTAGAGTTCAACAAGCTCCTTCGGCACCTCAAGTGGGTTTCCAAATTCAACAACAGCGCGAGATCGAAATTTGTGAGCATGAAAGTAATTCATACCACAAGGCACAATCTTTAGTCCACAGTCAGGACTGGCTGCCAAAGCACCAAGGGCCATGATGGCGACGCCGGCTTTCAGAGGAAGTAATTCGGTCCGGTCATGGCTTCCACCTTCGGGAAATATGCCTACTGCCCCCCCAGCGCTGAGTCGATCGAAAACCGCGTCATAAACTTGAGTCTGGTCTACTTTAGGTGCAGTTTTGTAATTCGTTCCTTGAAAGCCTTGCTTTGGTCCTGTTGCCGATTGATCTTTGAAATTTCCACTCTCATCGATGTCCTCCCGGCCTGTCAACTGCCTCATCGCAGCCTGCCCTTTGAATGGCTTTTTCAATCGTAGTTCCTCAGCACTTATGACCTCCGCAATCTCGGTATTCGCAGTCGTTCCATTGACAGTAGGAAGGACCAATAAGCCACCAATTTGGACTTGTTCTCCATCAAATTTGGTGCCAACTCCTCGAACAAGCAAGGGGTCATTCACGGGGTCTGGCAGATATACTTTCCCAGACCCAGGTTTGACCATATCGAGAGCTCGACCCACTGGAACGGCGCCCACCTTGCGCGCAAACCAGCCTATTAGCCATCTGTTCATCGACTTAGCAGCTATTAGGAAGGCAGCTCGCCTGTGACATTCTGTTCGCAAAGTTCGCATGAGGATTAGAGGGTCGATGAACTAGAACATATTGCGTCAGAATAAGGAATTTAACTGCAGGCGGTGGGATATCCTACTTGATTGGCATGCGGGGCAGCCACAAAAATCAAGGGCCCTCGACGTGGTACCTTCCATGATCCTCGAGGATGAACCTCTCTAAAGAAAAGATCCACCAAGATAGAGAAAATCCACAAGAAAACATCATATACCCAATTGGTCATGGGATTTTGTTCCTTGTGTTGAATCTTATGAGGTATATGCTCATGAATCTCGGGTTCCTTCGCCATGTTGATGAGTTTGCAAGGTAGAAAGAGCGGAAGAACGAGAGAATCGTAAGTATAACTCAGAGTTCGCGATGGATGGGGTCCGGCAGAGCGGAAGTAACAACACTGTTGGGCTGGAGGAGGGGATTAAATATGGTGGGGTTCCAGCCAGCTTGCAGCTGCAGCTCAACGAAAATTATTGTCGTAAAATGGGGTGCTCGGGATGAGGGGCCTTTTAGAATTTGATCGATTTAAGGTCGAAACTTTCCTCTGGGCGTGAAATCATATCTTCATAGCAAAGGGTATAGGATTATATGAGCCTTGCCGAAAATGCGATGTTAAGATGTGGTCTACCTTGGAAACTTGGATGTTGTTGTTTCTATCCCTCGTAGGTGGCGATCGCCTGTTAAGCGCGTTTGGCGCGTGTGGTTCACATGGGCCGGCGCAAAGTTTCTACATGTGACGGCGAACTCCACTGAATAATCTTTTGCCGATGTAGTTCCGAAATTACGCAGTAGTGTATCTGGTTATGGGAAAACTAGATATGGACAAGAAGACTGTTTAATGGTAGGCTAGGGCAGGAGGTTGAAAATACGTCATTCAGTTGGAAGCCAGGTGGATGAGCAAATACAAGATGAAGGCTTTATGAGTTAAGAAGGGCAGGGCCTTGTTGATTCAAGAGAGTAAGGGAAGAGACAAGCTTTGTTTGAATTTAGGAATTCGATATTTACCACATGAAATGAAGTCACGTCTGGATTTTAACACGGCTTTTCTGCCGTTAAGAAAACACCTCTGATAGCTGCTTTATTTCCTAATTCCGACCTCAGCTCTTTGCTCTTGACGATGCTACATTATATGTTCTACTCTCCGGCTCATTTTCTCAGCTTGACTTGTCAAGATCGGTCAAAGTCTTCTCTACAAAGTTTATGATTTCTCATATTCTTTCCAATTCGTTTCTTCAACAACACCAATCAACACCGGTTCTTCTCATTACCATCACTATGAGTACCAACGATACACCTCTTGTACGTATTATCCTGACTTTATAGATCCCCTTCTAACATCTTACAGGATGGAGGCTTCTTCGAGATCGACTCGACGGGTGATCTAACAGTCAAAGTAGTTGAGTATGATCTGCACACGTCAGATGAAAATGGCAAGCACCCAATTCTCAAAGCTTCGATAATGAAAGTATCTCGCCAAGTCCTTATCGACAATTCCACTACCTTCAAGGCCATGCTCACCGGCCCTTTTAAAGAGGGTAGAAGCAATGAAGTAGAGATTCATGAGGATACCGTTGAGAGCGCTGAGCTATGGTTCCGTGCTTTGCATCATACATTGAATGATGATTCGTACCTAATTTCTGTAAAGGAGATGTGGAACGCAATTTGGTTTGCCAGGAAGTACTTCATCCACGTTGAAAAGTTAGGTCTGTGGTTCGATGAATACTGGACTCGCCTTGACCGGAGTAACCTTGACTTCGAAGACGCCAGCGAGCTTCTCTTTCCAGCCCAAACGTTTGACCATGCGCTTGCTTTCGCATTCATTAGCCGATTCATGGTTCACAATGGCGAAAGTCATATTCAAGAGAAAAATCCAAGCCGACATTATGAATTGCATGTTGAACGTAGGGTCCTCCGTAAGTCGAATCTTTTCTTACATGGCCATGGGCAATTGCTGACAACACTATCAAGAGCAACTCCACGCGGCAAAAGGCAGTATTAGAAAGGAAATCATTCAAGGCGTCTTTAACCCTCTCAATAAATTCTGCAACAGAGGCTGTGCTGTCAAAGCTAAATCGCTCGAGGCATATATTGACAGGGTCCGCAAGACTATTGAAATATGGCCCTTGGAAATCCAACATAAGAAATCCAACAAAACAATTATTGACAGTCCCGGATTTGTAAATTGGAAGTGCAATGTACCTGCAGGCGCATGTACTGCATGTAGTTCCCAACTCGGCGGCAAGCATTTAGAAGTAACTCGCACAGCCGTTCTCTCTTACTGGGAAGGTCTGTGTCTGGATTGTATGGACAACTCCAAACCCAAGACAGGAGATTCACATACCGACTATTGGGCTCATAACGAGGATATGGACTGGTCTGAGAATTGTAGGTTTAAGCATGGCCGTAACACGTGGTATTTCTCGTTCATGGGCCAACCTGAGGAGATGGATGCATTCAAGAAGGAGCAACAGCTGAGAAAGCAGCGTCGTCGACAATTCTATGATGATGAATGCCGGTTTAACGAGTTTTAGAACTAATGATAGGACAGGAGGGCAAGAGAAATGACAAACTGAATTTTCAATCATATGCATATAGAATTCTCTCCTTTAGTGTAATTGTGTGACAATAAAAGTTACCTAATATTGGTCAACCTGGCCCAGATCGCCCCAGACGTTCAAGGATTTTACCCCGGACTTTATCCCTGGGATAGAAGAATTATTGTAGAGCCGCGGCACGGCCTATGAAGTAACGGTCTCTAACCGCCATGGGTTAGCTGTTGTAAAGGCGTAGTAGGGGTTTGAGAAAATTATTCTTTTAATCACCGAAAGAAAAAAAGCAATTGCGCCAATATGTATGAGGGACAGAATTTATTTCTGTAATCCAAACCATAAAGGCATATTCCTTGATCCAACGTAGAATCTTCGAAGATTTGACTGGTTAGGTTTCATTCTTTGCGCCAGTGGTAAATTTGATGAGGCTAGTTAGCAGTAGTTCTATCCCTACCGTATCACCAGTCTAAAAGCGGATGTCAAAGTACCAAACACTCCTCATAAAAATATTCCGAAGAAGACAATTCGATTGATATAGTACTCCATTCCTGCAGCCGCACCTCTGTTCTTTTTCCTCCCTGGGCCGTATTCTAGGCTTTATTGTAAGTACGGTTATCATACGATGCAACTCCTAAAACGATCAATCCTTGACTCCCGTTCACGGAATCGGCTACCTTGAATACCAAGTAAAAAACCTCGTTGCTTCTTGGACCTGTCATTCAGCCCCCAACATGGATCGTCAGTTTCATTCTCAACTCCCTTCCTTGTGCAGAAACTCGTCCGCTTCGAGAGAGCGGTGCATGGAGGTCACAAGCTCAGCTGCTCACTGGTCCTGTCTCGGTGAACAACGCTTCAGGTCTGCAGCTCTGCCAAGCCAGCCCAAACAGCCCATACAGCCCAGTAAGATCGCCTCGTAAGCAATTTACACTGCCCAAGTTGCGACAACGCCTACCACCTGCCTTCCCATTCCTCTCTCCGTCTGCTGTCGCGGCGGCAATCAGCTCGGTATTTAAGGCTTGACTCGACGGTCTTCTCCCAGATTTTAATTCCCATCCACAGAGCCTGCACCGGCGAACTTCTCATCAACGAACTTGACAAAAGCTACGCAGGGCTGTGCTAAAAGCCTCAGCGACGAGGCTATCCAACCTTTCTCTCTCGATCATATACAATAGGCATTCTCCTCTGGTTCATAGGCAACAAGCATACATTAGGAGGGCTACAGAGAGTTCGATATGGGCATATCGGACTGGTTCCCGGTGGGCAAAAACAATGAAGGAGGTTGGAGATTAGATATCGTGTCTTTGTTAGCTGTGATTGGAGAGAGTTCGATCGAAGAACACTCCCAAGCCCTCACATCTTCATGGACTTGTATACTTCCTCGGATCATTCCAGCTCCTCAAGTTCTCTTGAAGCCGTCTCGACCCACACGGATGCCACAGGTCAATGCAGCTGTGGTGGGTGTACACAACGGCACTCTTGTTCCCACGTTGAACTACTTTCCGAATATCCTCCATCCCATTGAGGAGCTTACCCCTTTCATGTTCAAGGTCTTGAAGATTACTCGCAAAAAGCCGAAAGATTTGGAGGTAGAAGAAGAAAAACCTCACCATCATGAGACGAAGGCCTCTCCGCCCGGTCCCTCAGATATTGAGCTCGGCGTACTCGAAACTGACCCTGCACCCACTCTAAACCGCCAGTCGACATTCAAAACGATTGCTAGAATGGTGACAATGGCAGATAAGGACAAACCTAGAGTACCGCCGCAAGCATTCTCCCCCCTTAATGTCATCTCCATGTTGTCATGCCTCCTCACAGTTGGACTCATTATCTGGGCCGCTTTAATTTCTGATGGTACAGCCATTGTTGCTTTAGGAACCATCTCTCTTGCCTCTTCGATCGTTGGTTATGCATCTTGGTGGTCACCGGTTCTAATGACCCGAACTTTCAAGTCAAAAGTCCCGGCAGGAGATGTTATCATCCGCACACGGGAGGGTGCATTTCTCCTTGTCAAATGTGATGAAGAGGTGGCACGAGAGCTTTATACCGGAACGGAGGAGTGTCACTACTACGTCAAAACCCAGCCGTACCGTGTCCTTGTGGCATTGGGTACCTTCCTCCTCATGATCTCAGTTGTCCTGCTAGGAAACTGCAACTTCACCATGCAAGCCGCTATTGGATTATCCTACATCATCTTGAACGGAACTTATTGGGGGGTGTCCCTCATCAACAAGCACCGATTCTGGGATCTCTCGAATTATACATGCGACGATGTCACGCCCCCAGACGCATGCAATGCACACATCGTAGGCCATGAGACCCTCGAAGGCATGCCGAGTTTCACACGCACGATGTGGTACGCCATCCGCGAGACAAGGAAGATAGGTTGGGTCAAGAGAGGAGGCGCCGCCCCGCAAACAGAGGAGTGGAGCAAATGGCTCAAGCTCGCCGAGGATAATGCTGTGCAGGGCAACAGAGCATGGAAGGCTGTGGAGTGGCGAGAGAAGATCGTCGGCCAGGCAGAATCCACCTCTCAGAGTCCGGCGCCTCCAACCGCCACCGCTCCGAATGATGCCGCTGAACAGCATGTCCCCGCGTATGAGGTTCCTCCTCCAGAGAAGCGATAGGTAGCGATGTATTTTTTGAGTTGTTCTGCAGTTGCATATGCCAAAACGATACCCTCGAAGATTGATTTTTCTGAATACTCTTGTCTTTTTTTTTCTTTTTTTTCCGGCTAGGATCGAAGCGGCGTAGGTTTTAAGCATTTTGGATGGGAACAAAAAAATTGCAAGCGTAACTAATGAGACCATGAAGATATGTTCTTTATTCTACTGCATTCCTGTATTTAGAAATCAAATCTATTCCGATTCCTAAATCGGAGCCTGTAGAAAGTGATTATATTTATGATGTTTATGTGAAATATAGAGATACGTTTTCATATTGAAATGACCTTGGGTTCTTCTGAAGACACACCTGGGCAATTAATGCGCGAGTGGGGATAATAGAAATAGGAGTAATAATTGCGATTGCAATCTTGCTAAAGTTCTCATCTCTGATCGAATGGACATAATCTCATCACTGCGATACCTCCATTGGCCCATATCGGCCCACGCCTAAAGTTCAACTCCAGACTCCTGACTCCCCCCACTCCTAACTCCTAGTAGCAAACGCCTTAACACTGTCCTTGTGGGTATTTTTGCACAAGGGCTGCTGTTCAACAACAGTCATAAACTTCTACTTGCTCCTTCTGAAACAATTGATGGGCATATGTGTAGACTGCGCAGGTGAAAACCCCGCACTTAGCGGGGTCATCTACTGAGCTGCGTGAATGCACACTGGGGTGTTGAGAGCGTCGGTTCAAAATTTCACTAACGTCTCAGTTGCTCAAAGGCGGCTCTTGGATAGTCAATGCCGTCCTGGAATTGGTTGCCAATTCTGGAGCTGTGGACCATACTCGTCCACGATCCATCGGCAAAACTTGTCCCACTTGGTGGTCCATTCCGCTGTGACATCTGCAAGCTCCTTTGGAGTCATACAGCTATGCTCCAAACTCCACATGGCAAGTTGTTTCCACCCTTGCAAACTCATCGACTCAGAACCGATCATGACTTGATAAAAGTCGTGTGACAAAGAAGATCTAGCAAACATTAGATTCGTGGTCTACAAAACTGAAAAGGGATTGAAAACTTGACTAACCTGTAGAAAGTAGCATTGTCGCTGTTTATCGTACAGGGAACATTATTTGCTAGAAGGATTGGCAAGTGGTGGCCTGCAATTGTTGGAGTGAGACCTAAAATCTCGTTTGATATTGGGCATGACTCGATGGCAATTTTCTTCTCTTTGAAAATTTCCATGAGGAGGGGGTGCCTTGCAATCGCGTATCCGTGGCCTATTCGTTTTGCCTTCAAGAGAATAGCATCGTAAAGGTTTCCATCAACTTTATCGCCGACTTCGAGAGTCTCCCCGCAGTGAAAAAGGAAAGGGATATCTAATTTCAGGTTTTTGCAATTCTTGCGGAACTCCAGGAATTCAGGGATGAAATGGCGGAGCTCATGGCCCATCTCCTCATGTCCAACTAGATCGAAGCCTATTATTTATCAGTACTATGGCAACCTAGGCTTATATTCCCCCCCACTTACCACAAAGCAGGTTCTTATATTTTTGTTTTAAATCTATACACTCGTCGAGGGCCACTTTTATTTGGTCTTTCTGGAAAGAGCGTGGGGTACAATAGATGACTTTCATGCCACCAAAATACTCTCCTCTCTGTCGAAGCTGCTCCATGGTTTTCTGAAGCTCTTCATCGATAATCTTCATGATACCTTCATTCCCGATTGAGCCGGTACCATCATCTGTCTTTAGAGAATTGGTACTCATAAAATTTGGTCTGATTTCAGCGTATTGGATATTGTCCTTTACGAAATCTTTGATACAGGCTTGGGTGTAATTTCGAAATGCAGACTCGTACGCAAATAATCCTTTCATCATTTGAGTACGGAAGTTGAATTTCTCCCAGATTCTAAGTTCATTAGTATTCTAGTTTTCATGAAAGCAATGACAAGTTACTTACCCACGGCCTGTCTGGAGAGTATTATGAGCTTCATCCTCAGAAATATGCATTTTTCTCTCCAGCCAAATTTCTGCTCCGGCGGTTTTCTCCAGAATCTGGCCGTCCTCATCCACGAATTCAAACTGTTGTTGAAATTTCTTGTATGGCATCCATCTATTGGGAATATAATCTGAATCCCAAAGGTCTCCTAACTGTACTCGAATTTCATTTCCATTTGAATCTTTGGAGTGAGTAGCCTCATGTGGAGTCATCACCATAAATGAGATCCTGGAATCGGCCATATTCTGGGGGGTTGTTAATGGAAGCGTACTGCGAATGTACATCGCATCGATATCCCGTGCTTGTTGAATTAAAAATCTTGCTGGAAGACAGGCGTTCCAGTGAATATGAAGATGTGCTCCTTTGGGCATCTTTTTCGCAACCTTCATCAACTCCGTCTCGTTGATAAGATCCACACTGCCAAGGAAATGCTCCCCTTGAGCTCTCTTCCCCGTAGGATGCCCACGTGAATCAAATGGTTTTCCATACGTGTGATCCCAATCATAAGCTTTGATTTTCTGGACAAGAGCAGCAGCTTGTTTTTCGATATTCGAAGCTGTCGCCGCAGCTTCAGCGTCAAACGCGATGGCCTTCTCGGCGAGCTGTAGCTGCTCTAATGCTTTGTTGTAAGACGATTCATCCTCAAACTCACGATCACTGATGGCCGCCCGCCAGCTTTGTCGAGATGTGATGCCCGCTCGTCCCATCTGAGGCATCTTATGAAGTCGCCGTGAGTTTTGAAAGTGAGAGTGAGATTGGACCTGAGCCTTACCCTCGGCCGGGTCGTCACCCTCTTTATCAACGGTCGAGCATAGAACGCCCATTCCATCAGCCTTATTCACGTCGGCAGCTACGCCTCCGTTTGCAGTCTAGTATTGGAAGAATGTAAAGTGGTTTGCGATGACTTGGTGGGTCATACTGTAGTGGGGAATGTAGTGCTTTGTCTTGTGCTCACGACCAGGTCAGGTCCAGGTCCCAGCCCGCTTTTACTCAGCCACACGAAAGCTACCTAGACCAAAGGCAATGCGCTCGGGACTTGATTGGCCGCAATCGATCACAGCCAGCCCCCTGCTTTCTGATCGACTGATCAGAAATGTTAAGTGTGAGAGTCGATCGGAGCATGTGCGAGCGACGTACGAGGAATGTTGAGATGAGGTTGCGAGAGTATCGTTGGTTTGTGAGATAGCGGGTGGTGGGAAGTAAGGAAGAGAGTGAGGAGGAGCTTGACTTGTAGCTTACAGGCGCCCCTTGCGCAATCCGGTTTCTGGGTTGGGCCGGGCTGATCACGTGTTTGCCATCCAGCGCAACCGAAGTCTGCAGAACGAACTACAAAGAACTACCAATTCAATATCTCCCTGCGTATTCGCCTTACCCAGAGGAGATACCGAGCGATGCGGACTGGACTTCTGTGGCTCCCCTGCCACGCCAGGAAGCGCCGACGATGAGAATCACACCAGCGCCTCACATTCCAAACCCACAAGCGGTGGGCGCCGGTGGTAAGGCTACTGGGCAGACGGATAGGTACACAAGGTACACAGGGTACCGTCCAGCGCAATACTACTGCGCTGTACTGTACCGACTGACTATATGTCAGAACTTCAGAAGCCTTGGGGACCAGCGCCTCGTGCCACCTCAGCCCAAGCTACCAGAAATATTAGGTTGGAAACGGGAAACCGACCCATTACCCAAAAAATTGCCTCGAATGATTATTACACTGAAGTCGAGTTGCAAATTTGAGCTGCCGTCGGGGCTATGTCGCACAGCACCAGTACATTTGACGTCAGTGAGTGGAGAGGCCGAGCGACAAGGTACTTACCCCGTGCAGAAGTAGCGCTCGGTGAGCTTAATAGGACCCGAATAGTGTAAAAAAACATGGGAAGTGAAGACGTGAATGAGGAGGACACCTCGCTAAAGTAGGTACTGTACGAGTACAATTTCCTTCACTTCTTCATTTCCCATTTTCTTCACTTCTTCACTTCCCATTTTCCTCACTCGTTACCATCGTCACTATCGCCATTATGACAACCGAGGAAGCTGTCCATGTCCAGGTGTCTCAGTTTTTCGCCAACAAAAACACTACCCTCGAAGATCGTCAGGCGCTAACAGCGTTCCTAAAAGCAAACCCAGCATACTCGAAA